>OU426981.1:26780931-27275931 GCA_911387785.2 Aelia acuminata | reverse complement strand
ATATATATATATATATATATATATAAACATAAATTTGAGCAAAAATAAAATTATATATACATACATTCTTCTTCTTATACTTCTTATATATACATACTACTTATAAAATATATACATTTTTTACTATTTTATAAAACCAGAGATGAACCTTAGTGCTCTAAATCGGTAAATGTCAGTGATTGGTCGAAAAACTCCTATGAATAAATCATGTAGATAAAACTGTAGGTTAATATAAGGTAAAAACGAGATTTGTTTACTAAAAATATTTGCCATTGATTAAGCGAAGGGTTTTTTTTCAGTTTTCACACACCATGTGTGATCGCAAGTTTTAATTAAACGCTTTAATCACTCTATTATTAGTAGAATATTCATAGCAAACATAAAAATTACAGGTAGCCTATAAAAGCAAATATTAATATTGAACTGCAAAATCTATTCGGAGAGCCACGGTCTAGTAAATAATCCGGGAGCTTAGGCCCAAAAAAGTGTCTGATTTGAAGAAGGTTTTTGATCATATAGCCTGAAAGTAATCATTTCAAAGACAACATAAGTGAACGTCTGCCACCTCAAATCTATCAAATTTTATAGGCAAACAAAATCAAAATTTTCGAACTTTTATCAATTTTTTGATCATAACTCGAAAACAATTTATTGCAGAGAAAATGGTGTCCTCATTGAAATAGAAGGGCATAAAATTTCGCGTCGACTGAGTTCCTCACAGTTAAAATCGATTAAGTTTTTTCGCCGAAACCGATTGTCAATTTAGCCACTTAGCGGAAAAATGAATTATGCTCATATTCCATAGTTTGCCATTAGAAGAGGGTTACTCCAAATAAAAAATATTACCTATTTGTAGGATATCAAATTCCGTGTAAAATGAGTTTCTTAATATTAAAATTAGCCCATTCCTGTGGATGCAAAGTAATTAAAACGTACAAAGTAATTTAGCGCTTAGTGGCCTAAAAATCCGTGAAATTTTTGGATTTGTTTTTTCAGTTTCTGGCATATAAATCGGCAAATACAGATCACATAGAGTTGCTTTCTCTTTACTATAAAAGGCTATAGTAATGCAAATAGAATGATATATTTGAAGTCTTAATCAGTAGTTAAGTCAGGTTTGGAACATCAAAAATCTGAATTTTTAATGATCTTGGCCGTGTTCCAACGCCTTTAACTCAAAAAAACTTAGTTTAAATGAAAATATTTTAGATAAAAGTTGAAGCGCGTCAAATTTAAAATGAAACAAGCTCCTTACATACAACATAAGCTAACTCCTGCGTGGAAATACAAATAAAAACGTGAAAGTATTCGTAGTGCTCAGTTCCTGCTAAGACTTCGGTTTTTTAAGTATCAGGGGATTTGATAAAATATTCATAAAAATAACTACTTAGACAGGTAGGTGCATAGTAATATTTATCATTAATTTTAACAGTTGGAAAAAGGTTGTTTAGTACTTAAAAATGGTTGATACTTCGAAATCCGAAGTCTTAGCAAGAAGTACGAGTTCGTTCTACGAATACTTTCACGTTTTTATTTGTATTTCCACGCAGGAGTTAGTTAATGTTGTATGTAAGGAGCTTATTGCATGTTGAATTTGACGCTTATCTAAAACATTTTTCATTCAAACTAAGTTTTTTTGAGTTATGGCCTTGGAACACGGTTTCCACCAAAATCATAAAAAATACAGATTTTTGATTTTCCGAACCCGGCTAAACCACTAAACTGATTAAAACTTAAAATAGATCATTCTATTTTCAATGGTTTAGTCTTTTATAATCAAGAGAAATCATTCTTTTTGATTTGTATTTGCCAAATTATCTGCGAGAAACAAAAAAAAAAAAAAAGAAATTCACGGCTTTTAGGCCACTAAGAGCTAATAAGCTCACGTTTTAATTACTTTGTCCCCACAGGAATGGGCGAATTTTTACAGGTAAATTTTTTTATTTGGAGTAGCCCTCTTCAAATTGCAGACTTTGGAACATGAGTGTAAATCATTTTCCCGCTAAAGTGGTAAATTGATAATCGGTTATGGTGAAAAGACTAAATCTATGTTAACTGTGAGGAAATTTTATGCAAAAGAATACAATTTTCTCTGCGATAAATTGTTTTCGTGTTATGATCGAAAAATTGAAAAAAAAAAAAATGGAAAATTTAGATTTTGCTTGCCTATTAAATTTGATGGTAACCGATCTTAGGTGACAGACCTCTTGTTTTAATTTTTGTCTAATTAAATGATTATTTAATATCTAATTAAATGAGTACTTTCAGGCTATATGATACTTTCTTCAAATCAGACACTCTTTTGGCCCTCAGGTACCGGACTAAAAGGGAGATTAAGATGGATTGGACGGGTAGAACGCATAGCAGAGACAAGAATCCCAAAAAGAATGCTCGAAAGAAACCAAGGAAGACAAAGATTGAAGAGGAGACCACGCTGGAGATGGACGGATGATGTGGAGGGTGACCTCTGAAAGATGGGCGTGACTCCGTGGAGGCGAAAGGCAGCGGATAGGAAGGAGTGGAGGAAAATTGGTGAGGAGGCCCAGGTCCTCACTGGACTGTAGTGCCGTAGACAGGTGAGGATTTAGCATGGAATTAGGGGTGTCATATCAGCACCATTTTTGTATAACATTATTACCTTGTAGTAAGAAGGACTACGATCAAAACCGCCTAAAGCGTTCTCTTTAGAGCATAGTAACCATCTAGTTGCATTATTCGTTTAAAAATACAAAACAATTTTAAAGCAAAAATATTTCATGTGTTTATGATTTCTAACCCCTCTCTGGATCCTCATATGACCACATAGTAACTAAAAGAATATTTATTTTATAGTTAATTTGTTTTGCTCATATCTTAATGGCGAAATTGTAAAATAGGCTATATTAAACTTTTTCATCTGAGGTGTTGTGGAATATATTTCTACTTCCCTTCAGTATTTCCTGGTGACTCTGAGATAGAGAAATAGTTTTAAGCGCAGCTGGGCAAAAAGTATTTTAATTTTTATTTTAAAATACTTTATTTTAAATAGCAAGTATTTAAAATAAATTTGAATAAAATGCATTTTAGCCTCGAATCATTTAAAATACTTTTCGATAAAATTATTTTAAATGCAAAATAAAAAAAGTATTTAGTATTTTAAATTAAAAAAATTAAAATGAAAATACAAAATACTTTAAAAACCTATTAGCTAGTGCATTGCGATTGATTAATAAATACATTTTTTTTTTCAATATTGCAATTGATTAATAAATCGACAGTTTTTATTTATTTTTTTTGGTAGTCTTTGCTTGGTGTAATGTGTCTGATACTCAGATCATCTTGGCTTTTATTTTGTTGAAATTATTAAATTAAATTTCTTTTTCTACAGAACCAATCTGATTCGGAACCTATTTAAACTAATTGGGCTACCCCTTAGACTATTCGCTACCCATACACCATCCAACGACCTCCGTGTAATACGAATTTCAGCAAATCAGCCCTAACGCGAACTACTGCTTCTCAGCCCTTACTTCTTTCGGACGTTTTCCATTAGTCACTGCCATTAATTTCTATGGAATTCGTTCACCACTGTTTTGCAATTTCACACTTCGATTTTATTCATTTGTCTGGTATCACCTCACTTGCTCATCATTCAATGTTAGCGTGCACGTTTTGCATTCATAAAGAACCGCAGGAGGAATAATATTTTTATAAACCCGAATTCTTAAGTTTTAAGGAAGAAGCCGTGAGCTAAGTAATTTCGTTAATCGCTAGAATTTCTTACCTCAAATCTTGCCTGAATTTCCTCTCAAATTTTGAACGAACCTCAATCGGAAAAATAATCACCGACTTTATTGAATGTATCAGTCCTACACATTTTTACTAAGTTTACTTTCTTTTGATCTTTTGGTGTTGTTTCCAAATTAGGATCCTGTTTATGCCTTCGTTCATGGCTCTAACATAATTTTCGATTTTTTACTTTCGAATAAACCGGTAAAAAGTCTACAATTAACTCCCCCCCCCCATAAAAAAACCTATTTATTTATAAAATTATTATTATTTATAAAAATGATGAGGAATTGGCCTTGTTATTTGACTTATGAACAATCTTTGTTACATATTTCGTGACAATCGGATATGGGGGTCAAAAGTTAATATTTACCCCTCCACCCCAAAACCTATGCATAAAACCATTTATGTGAAATGAATTCATTAGACGTCTACTTAGATAATCAAAACCACCAATGTGACCAAATTTGTTGAAATCGGATGAAGCGGTACAATCTTTATAATTGCGCCCCCCCCCCATAAAAAAAAAAAAAAAAAAACAGCAACATCAAACTGAAATAAATATACTTGCTCAATATTTAGGAGTGACAGCTCTAGTGCAAAGGACTACACTATACTATTGGGTTGATGCAAAATTAATGCAGGTCTTTAATCTTCATTGAAAATAGGCCATATCTTTAGTTTAACTATATATATTTAATCAAAATAATTTCCATCTGAATCAATGCACTTTTTCCAACGTTCAACAAGCTATCTTATTCCACCAGAAAAAAAGTCTGAATCCCTGGACTCAATGAAGTCACGAAAAGAATTTTCAATTTCATCCTGGTTTTGAAAATTTTTCACCTTCAAAAAGTTATCCAGATGCCTGAAAAAGTGGAAGTCTGTAGGAGAGAGGTCAGGTGAATAAGGTGGGTGTGGGAGAACTTCGTAGCCCAACTCGTGCAGTC
Source organism: Aelia acuminata (assembly GCA_911387785.2). Classification (NCBI taxonomy): domain Eukaryota; kingdom Metazoa; phylum Arthropoda; class Insecta; order Hemiptera; family Pentatomidae; genus Aelia; species Aelia acuminata. The sequence continues at coordinate 27,271,213 of OU426981.1, read as the reverse complement.
GTCGTAGCGTAGGTTGTGCGACGTGTGGTCTGGCGTTATCATGGAGAAGGCTAGGTCCCTTCCGATTCATCAATGCTGGGCAAAGACGTTGTAATTTTTGATTCATGTTGTCAATTTCTTGACAGTACTTGTCAGCAGTTATAGTCTCACCTCGATTGAGAAAGCTGTAGTGGATAACACCAGCAGTATACCACCAAACTGTGACCATAACTTTTTTTGGGTGCAGGTTGGGTTTCGGGAAAGGTTTTGGTTGTTCATCTTTGCCCAGCCATTGGCTACAACGCCTTCTGTTGTCGTATAAGATCCATTTTTCATCGCATGTCACAATGCGATCGAGAAATGGATTATTTTTATTGAGTGTCACAAGCATGGAACATATTTCAAAGCGGCGATTTTTTTGGTGGTCGTTTAATTGGTGTGGCACCCACTTGGCCAACTTTTTTACCTTACCAATTGCTTCCAAGTGGCGTACAACTGTGGATTGGTTCACGCCGAGATCTACCGCTATTTCTCGGGTGGTTTGGTTGGGTCTTCTTCCACTATTGACCTCAGCTGGTCGTTGTCAAGAGCAAAATGACGGCCCCGACCTTCCTTGTCTTCGAAGTCGAAATCTCCACTGCGAAACTTCTGGAACCAACACTGCACCGTGCACTCGTTAATAACCCCCTGACCCCACACTTCGTTAATATTACGAGCCGTTTGCGCAGCGCTGCGCCCTAATTTAAATTCGTAAAAATAAATTTGACGAAAATCGTACTTCGACATTTTCGATTTAAGACCTTTGAAAACACTGAACAAAACGAGTTTACTGATCAAATTCATGATGAAAGAGAGGGTATTAGATAAGGTTTGTTTTGGTATAATAATGATCAATGTTAGAATTTGCTTTGTTTACACAATTGGAATTAACCCAATATTATGAAAATTGTTCAACTTCAAACAACCTACTTAAGATTTATTTTATTTTATTATTTAAAATACAAATGAAAATACTTTTTTTTTATTTTAGTATTTTAGAATTAAAATGAAAATACTTTTTTTTTATTTAAGTATTTTAGAATTAAAATGAAAATAAACATGTGATTTATTTTATTTGAAATCTAAAATACTAAAATAAAAAAAAAGTATTTTCATTTGTATTTAAAATAATGCCCAGGTCTGGTTTTAAGTTACATCAGCCTTTTATATGGTTTCTTTCTTACTTAGAGTACGTTTCCTAAAAAAGTTTATTTTGATTTCCGTTAGAATGGGACAAATTGAAATGAAGTTGAATGTGCTTTCTGTAGTATATAGATTTCACAAGGTGCAATTATTTCTTTTGTCCATTGCAGGTAAATAGTTGAAGTTCATTAGTTCTCCTCTTCCTTCAAGTATCAATCCGAGGAAATAAATATCTTTATTGTCATCAAATTAGTTATTATCATAGTTCAAATTTGCGTAAAGCTGGTGAAATTAGATGGAACTCATTAGCAGTTGCGAACTTGCAAGGGAAGAAACATTAGGGAAATGAAGGAGAGGAAAATTATATCATGGCGGAAGAGCTTATCTTCTCGAGGAACTAATCAATCCAAAAACAGAAACTTGTTCGTGAAATAAAGAAGGGGATGAAACTGATTCAATCATCATCGAAAATTTACTTGAAACATCAAATATTTTGATTATTATAATTATTTATTTATTTTATTCGAGCATAACCCTCCAGAGCTGGTGTAAATAGTGGATTTACTGAAGCAGACGAAGTGTCTGATGAATATTTTAGTATTAATAGATGTTAAGCGCTCATTAAAACTTCATAAAAAATTGGGTTTTATTTTTAGCGGTTTATCCGATTTTAACGAGTGTGGACAGAATTTTTTATTTAAACTGAACAATACCATTAAAACTAACAGGAGCGACCGAGGGTGGGCTTGGGGGTTGAGGCCCCACTCCCAGACGAAAGAATGAAAATTTTTTTCTCACTAAAATAAAATATTGAATACAATTTAAATTGTAAGTAGCTCTTTTCCATTCACTTCATTTTTTTTTTTTTTTTTTTTTTTTTTTTTTTGCGCTCCCCTACCTCGCCGGTTAGGCTCTACGGGGTTTATCGGGCCAGGGAAGAGGGTGGGGAATTAATGCCGAGTATTATTAAATTTCCACTGGACTTCCTATCTTCGGGCTCCCAATCATATGTTTGGACAATTCGTTTGCACACTTGGCCATCCCGCCACCCTCCATTCACTCCATTGTCAAATAAATAATAGTACATTTTCTTTTTGACAGATATAGTGGGATATTTTTTTTAAATTCAATAAAATTATTTAAGCGCCCCCCCCTTGATATTAATCCTGGTCGCGCCGCTGTTAAATCCCATTGACCTCTTTACCACTCAAAAAAGTGTAATTTTTACAACTAAAGTTCTCATCTATCTCAATTTTTTAAAAATTTCATTTAGACCCCTAGTCTTTAGGGTCTCACATATCTCTTAATATAATCTATAACTCTTAACCAAAGTAAGTTAGTCGAAAAACTCTTTTTTCATTAATGAGCAAGATATATTCTTTACTCGTGACAGTAAAAAAAAATATATAAATCCCACCACTCTGGGTATTTCATATTAATTTTTATATGAATCCTTTCTTCACTTTAATTTAAATAAAATAGTTTATTAGGTACAGGGTCATACACGGAGAATGATATGAGTCAGTATTATTATATACTGAGCTTTCTACTAATATACGTGTCTTTTTCAGGCATTTACTACTTTTGAAAGACTTTTAAGTAATTATTGTCTGAAGAAGAAAAAACCCTAAAATGTATTTTTAGGAATTTTGACGAAAAGAAATATTTTTAAATAATTCACCTAGAATTATATTTTATTTATTTATTTGTTTTTTGTTGCCTCTACCCTGCAGATACCCTGGCAACATCTGTATTTTAGACTTTGTTGTATTGTACTTTGTTAGTTTTAAATATTCTATTATTAATAAATATTATTGTTAGTTTTTTACTGTTGTTTCATTGTCTTTTTCCTCTATCTATATTAAGATTTTCCTCTAAAGATGATCCCAATTATAATTTTTTCCTTAGCTTTTCATAGACTTTGCAATTCTGTAGAAGGTGCTCTACTGTTATTTCTACTTTGCATGTAGGTGGTTCAAGACCTTCTAGCAAGTATGCATGGGAGAACATACGAGTACAATGGCCTATTCTTAACCCACAAAGGGGAGTTTCCTCTCTTCGCGATTTTCTGTAGGAGGTTGTCCATTCCCTCGGGTTCTTCTTTATGTCCTTCAGTTTAGATTCTTTTTGGTTCCATTTGGCCTGCCATATTTTATGGATTTCAAGTTATGTTGTTTTCAAAAGGTCATCTAAAGGAATTTTATTTATGGTTGTCACCTCGTTGGCATCTGGAATTCGCGCTCTACGTGTTGCTTGATCTGCTAGCTCATTTCCTGTGATTCCGCAGTGTTAGGGGGACCATTTGAAAATAATATCCGTTCCTTTCTCCCTTAATTGCTACCAAACGTTTCTTATTTCTGTTATTAAAGCAGATTTGCGCTTAGTATTTTCTATGGCCAGTAATGCACTCATTTTATTTATGAATATTAATTAATTGTAATTATAATTATTATAAGTATATAATTATATTTATACTCAACTAGCTAGGGTGCCCGGCTTCGCTCCGGTAGTTGTGTGGTAGTTTTAATACCAGCAAAACTTTAAAGTTATAGGAAATAGGGAACAAAATAAGCACCTTCTTGAAACTTCGGTTTTAACTTGGTATCAATATTAAGATTCGAGAACTGCAGAGTCCGCCCAAATAAGGAACCCTATATATTTTATAGGGGGTTGAAAATGGTAAATGAACAATTAATTTTAATGCAACTTTGTCGAGTTATGCATCGTGTTTTATGGTTTCTGTAATTCTGAATGGTATAAGCCCATTCCAAGCAGTCAGCAGATAATAACTTATTAGATTTTAGTTGAAAAATCTAATACCTCAGTTAAAGATATATTTCGAGTATAACTTAAGCGCCGAATACTGTGATGATCCTATTAGATCCAGAAGAATAGAAACTACCGAAGATTCTTAGAAACTTTTTTTTAAGACCTTTCCTCCATTTCAATCTCCCTTAAGGTATCCCCCCGTAATTTGACTCTGCAGAACACGAATCTTATTTCTATTACAAAGTGAAAAGCAAAATTTCATGAAGGCACAATTTTTTCACCATGTATTTTTTTGAAGAACCAAGAGGGATGATAAGATCTTGTTGAAAAATGCTGTATTTGGAGTTAGTCATTTTTCAACTGGAATGCCTCTCATACATAGTAATCAAAACAACTTCTTTTTCATAACTACAATAAGAACACTTCAAACTTTTTATTTTCGATTTATATTCAGTCAATTTATCTCTTTTTTTATGTGTCTTTTTATTCGATCACTGTACTATTAAGAAATGTTCACTCATATTGCATTAAATTTACTTAAGTATATATTATATATTGATTAAACGTAATGTGTTGATCAATTAGCCTTCTTATGAGAAAATTAATTTTTTTATGAATCCAGTTGGTTTTCTAATGGATTGCAGAGATGTTGAATTATTATTTTATTTTGAAACCAAAGGATAAACTAATTATTATCGCTTGATTTTTTAATAATTTAAAAAGAACAGCTGAAAAAATATATAACCTTTAAGTACAACCTCCCTGGATGAATGAACAATAAATATTGAGTGAAACGCACCCTAGCGCTTCCTGGTAGCCTGAAGCTCGAACTAAATCTTTCATTCATAAACTCGTATCTCAATCTTAGAGAGGCTAATTATATGGTGCGAGAGCCTTAAAATTCCAGTCCTTTTCTCTTCAATTTCACACCCTTAATAGAAAAACGGAAACCTTCTTCTCCGTTAGGGGGCATACAGTTACACGCTGACATAAATCTCTTAATCATACGTGGAGTCGTTTCTGAGCCTTTTCGGCACGCACATTGTACACTTTGCTTTATAATATATATTGATTATATTTTATACCTACAGTTATGGGATTTATATATTTTTTACTGGCACTAGTAAAGAAAATACAATATCTTGCTCATAAATGAAAAAAAGAATTATTCGATTAACTTAATTTGGTTAGAAGTTATTGATTTTTGGCCAATGAATCACAAAAATTTCCCACTGTGCATGATTAATGTTTTGCCGAATTCCACTTAATTAAGTTTAGCTACTAACCATGTTTTTCTTAATTTATTTATAAAGCTGATAAATTTATAAAGAGAAAATAGGTAATTGTGAAAATATTTTAAGTTGCTTAAAAAGCGCCATAAGAAGAAGAAGAAGGTCACTGTAATGAATAAGAAATAAGGCGGGTGCCTAATTGAGCACTTCCTCAAAGGGGCGGATTAGGCGGAACGGTCACGTGACAGCACCCTTAGGAGCGTGTTGAGGTCTCGTGCTCCCTCAGCGTTTGAACTGCCATTTCTTTGTCATGGTTCTCTCGATGAGGACAATGCCACGCTAAGGGGACGCCGCGAGTCGTCGTGTTCGCGTACGGCGAATCATTGCAGCGTGACCTACTCCTACCCATCCCCTCGTCTAGCTAGTATTGAGTCCAATAACCTTAGTATTGAGGTTATTTGAGATGTTACCTGAGGTAGCAGAGATAAAATCTAAAATTTTGATTCTAAACCCCTCAATTAATCTTTACGTTTAGTTAAAATATGTGATATAAATGTCATTTTTAAAATCAATTGTCCAGTTATGGCTCATGTGTGGATTCATATTTTATGAATGCACATTTTTCCTGTTATTTTTCTGATTAAAAAACGTAAATATATAAAATCCCCGTCGTTGGTTCTTAAACATTTCTTTAGTATATTCACATTCTATTTTTATTTTAATTAATGCAATTTCTGTGAATCATCGTAAAATCATTATTCCTAGTACCTTGCATTTCCCATCTAATATAGTTTAAACCTATATATAGTCAACCAACAGAAATCCAAACACATCAGTTAACGCATCCACTTTCAGAAGTTTACTAAGAAATTGATATTATTTATTTTTTTAACCTTAATTTTTTCTTCCACATGCAAGGTTGGTCAGGCAGATCCAGCTGCTTGTAAGATAAGACGCACATTGGAACACAGGCGAGGCAGAGCAGAGCTATTGTGTAATACGTTGGGTAGGTAGCGGTAGGTACCTGCTCTGGCGACGCAGAGCGGAGCAGGTTTTGTGAAACATGAATTAGAATGGAACCGCGCACATTGTGACGCAGAGCGATTTCCTACTTACCACACAATACAGCAAAAACTGCTCTGCCCTGCCCCCAATGTGCGCCGTACCTTAAGTCCCCATTGGGAACCGCAGCCTCACAGCCCTTCTCCAAGATCTGCACATCAGCTCTTTTACCGTTATGTTCCTTCCCCACAACTAACATTCTACTAGTTCTGCAAATTATTTGTTCTTTACGTCATTTCCTTACATTTAGTAAAGTTAAATTCTATCTTTAATAACAAAAAATTACCCAAAGGGGTGGTGCAACCCCCACACACCCCAATCTGGATCCGCCTATGAGGTTAGACGCGGAATGAATTAGTCACATTTTTATTCGTCAGAACAAACTTCTTTAGATGTTGGATCAAATCTGAAAACAATAAACGATTAAAAATCCCTCGACTGGGAGGGGGAACGGTAAGTGCGTCGAGCAGATCAAGACATGAAGTTTCCAGTTAACTTTATAGTTCTAGGTACTTCTCTAAGGTAAACGTTCGTTAAATGCAAGACTCATTTCTTAATTTATATGGAGCTATCGGGAAAAAAAATTCAACATCACTTTTATTCAAATTTATTTTCCCACCACGATAAGTAGTTGTCCATAGCTTGATAAAAATAAATATATAATAATGAATTCTGTTTGTTTGTTTGTTCTTTATAGAAATCCATACCGTTTGTCCTAAATTCTCCAAATTTCGCTCAGTGGTTCTTTGATACCAGGTGCGAACACCTGTCCATATTAAAATTACATAACTTCAACCAATCTTCAGCTGATATTCTTTATTGTTATAAAAATCGTAATGATTTTTTACGAAATCGGCCGTTTCATTAGGAAAATCAAATTCCCCGGGTGAAACCGGTATACACAGCTGTAATCTACATAAATAAAGAAGGAATTATGTTTTTTTGTTTGTTTGTCCTTTATAGAAATCCATACCAATTGTCCTAAACTCTGCAAATTTCGCTGAGTGGTTCGTTCATACCAGGTGCGAACACCTGTCCATACTAAATTGCATAACTTCAGCCAATCTCTAGGTATATTCTTTACTATCATAAAGATCGTTATATCTCGCTTTTCATTGGCTTATAAGAAATCGACCGTTTGAGTCGAAAAAAGTCTCATTTTATAGATTTGAAAAAATCTATTTTTTAAAAAATTAAAAAAAAAATTCCCCGGGTGAAACCGATATTTTTTTTTCAATAAAATCAATATAAAATGCTTTAATTACTTAATTTTATTTAAATTATTTATTAATTGATAAAAATAGCAAAAAATCTTTCTTATTTCACCATAAATATTTATTTACAGCACATGACGTTTCGGGGCTGTTTCCCTATTCTCAAAACATATAATCTTGCTTTCTATACTATGCATGTATAGAATGTTGTCCATGTTTTCTTTTAATTGTCTAGAAACTTTCTTCATATGGTATTTGAAACGTCAACATGTGCTGTAAATAAATATTTATGGTGAAATAAGGAAGATTTTTTGCTATTTTTATCAATTAATATATAAATATCTTCCAACTAAATTTAGAAGAAAATTAAAATTAAAATATTTATTGTTGATGAAACTGAACTGTATCATCAAAGAATCATTAATGTTTGTAGTTTAAAAGGAAAAAAAAAACGAAGTTTCAGAAAGATGCGGTCTTACACGGTCTCTGACTGCCGCACAGTGGTGCATAAGGGGAAAAAACCCTAAAAATCAACATATTTCTGGAGTAATACTTTAATAATTTTTCAACGCTTAACTACCTGTAGTACAGTTTTGTGGAACGATTTTTCCAAATATCTCAAAGCCCAGACATATATACGTGATTGAAGTAGTACTTTTCTTATATGTTGTGAAAATCACGGTTTCATTGTTCTGTAGAGATGATTTTTTTTTAAACTAACTTTTTATCCGATTACTCGCAAAGCCTTTCGAACATCATTATATATACATACTGGTTCCATTAGGGGTTTTTTTTTTATAAATTTAGCATATCAGTGACAGCGAAGGATTTTTACATTTGCTGCCTGAAAGATCTAACTTATCGTGTTTTCATTTGAACTTTTAAAAAAAGCTCCGTTGAACTAGGTTCTGCGACATATTTTAAATAAAAGTACTACTATCGGAGAAAAATTGGTATTAGTTTCAATCCCGTACTCGGCCGTATGTGTTCACAGGTAAATATTATGCTCTTCTAGTAAACACCACTTGTTTTTTTCAAAGGATTATTTGATCTCTTGGAATTATTCCTATCACTCATTAAATTAGTTCTCCATCGAATTTCGTCGTGTTAACAATAAATCGATCTAATTAGTAATCAACTGTAATGATTTATTAGCCCTCTTTATAATAACTTTTTAAAATAATTTAAAAAAATGTTGATATTTGTTAACTCAATATCTGTTGTGAGGAAGTATATCTATAACTTTGTTGTTGCTATTTAATTGTTAGTTGCTGTTATAATTGTTAGTTAATTTTAGATGCAAATCACAACTGTATTTCTCCGACGTTTCAATTCATTTTGATTGAAGAAACGGAATCGTTAATTTTTAAATTTCTGTTAATATTTTATTTCCTAAAATAAATGTCAACTGATTTTGAATTTTGACTTTTTGACCTCAAATTTCGACCCTATCTAATAATTTGATTACATTGCCTAACACTTCATTCGATTTAGCCCTTAAAAAACATATACATATATCGATACCAAACTTGATTTTTTTTTTTTTAAATTTTGCCTTTTTGACCTCACATGTTGACTTTTCTAATAATTTGATTAAGTTGGCTATCATTTCTTTCGATTTAGCACCTTAAAAACATGCATGTAGCTACCAAACTGGATTTATTTTTTATTTTTGACCTTAAATTTCTACCCTTTCCAATAATGCGATTGAATTGGCTATGGCTTCATTCGATTCAGCAGGTAATAAAACATAAAAATTGTAAATTTGATGCCTGTAACCCAAATGGTTCGTTTGAGATGAGGTTTTTTTCCCATTTTTCGCCGTTTTGCACCACTGTGCGCCGGTCAGTCTTGAATGACATTGTTCCAACAAGGCGGTTTTAAATTCTATCTTAACAGCTAGGAACGTCAACAAAAGCGAACGTCCAACTTTCAGGCTCAAAGTTCTAGCAGGAGGTTTATATATTCCATGGTAATTGCCTTTAAGTGCTATTAGATTTAAATGCAGAGGATTACCCCAAAGTGAGCAGACCCAATAAATACAGACAGTATTATTAGAGGACGTACAGCGGAGGACAACAGTTTTAGATCGAGTACCCAGAGGACTCGGCCGAAGGAGATAAAAGCGGCGTGCGGGCCCGCTGACCCGGGAAAAGGCCCTGAAAGCAAATCCCTTCATCAATTTTCCAACCCGTGTAAAGAGGGAAGGCGAGGGGCGGTGAAGGGGGGTGCTGCTCCTTTCTACGGGCATCTCCTCTCGTCATATTAGAATTAATAATTTCGACGAACAGATTTCTTCATATACATTTTCTTCTTTATTTTTTTACATTTACTTAACCATTTATTGAATATATAGTAAGGGAAAGTATTGTGATCTTTAAAAATTTCGATTTACGGTTTTCAACGGAAATACACGTTTTGGGGGGTCTGAATACACCCTGAGTCTAAATAAAGAAAACCTGCAAAATATGTGAACAAACTCTAGCTCAAAAACAATAAACCATTCGAACGTGAAATTTGGTAGTTAAGGTAGGTAAATGCCCGTGACGTAACTGCAAAAATGTCAAAATTAAGTAAAAGGAGATGGTACTTTATTTAAAAAATCTGGTGCATGCGCGCAACACACAACTTTCACTTACCAACTTACTTCGATTAGAAATTAATGCGTTGTTGTGGTCCCCTTCGTTAGACCAATTTTGATGAAATGTTAGCTATCACATCTTTGGCATATAAATACATCAAATACCCAGTTTGATCAAAATAGTTAAAGCCGTTTATGAATAAATTAAAAAAAAACACGTGAAAATGATACAAAATTTATTAAGTAAAGTCCCCCCTCCGGTTGGTCAATTTTGGTGAAATGTTGGCTATCATATCTTTGGCTTATGCATACATCAAATACCCAGTTTGATCAAAATCGTGAAAGCCTTCTTTGAGTAAATAAAAAGAACACTTGAAAATGTTACAAAATTTATTAAGTAAAGTCCCCCCTCCGGTTAATCAATTTTGATGAAATGTTGGCTATCACATCTTTGGCATATACATACATCAAATACCCAGTTTGATCAAAATCTTTAAAGCCGTTTTTGAGTAAATAAAAAAAACACGTGAAAATGATACAAAATTTATTAAGTAAAGTCCCCCCTCCGGTTGGTCAATTTTGGTGAAATGTTGGCTATCACATCTTTGGCTTATGCATACATCAAATACCCAGTTTGATCAAAATCGTTAAAGCTTTTTTTAAGTAAATAAAAAAAACACGTGAAAATGTTACAAAATTTATTAAGTAAAGTCCCCCCTCCGGTTAATCAATTTTGATGAAATTTTTACAGTCATATTTCGGGCATATACATAGATCAAATCCTCAGTTTAATCAAAATCGTTAGAGCCGTTTTTGAGAAAATCGAAAAAAACCTAAAAAGTTATTAAGTAAATTATCCCCTCCCTTTAAGTAATTTTGATGAAATTCATGCTGTCACATCGCGGGCATATACTTACACTAAATACCCAATTTCAGGATCGCACGGTTTATAGTTTTTGAGCTAGTCTGTTCACACACACACACACACAGACACACAGACACACACACACACACAGACCATTTCGCGGGACTTGGTCATTTCGACTCAGGGGACCCCAAAACGTGTATTTCCGTTGAAAACCGGAAGTCGAAATTTTTCACGATCGCAATACTTCCACTTACTATATATTTCATATATAGGTAAGTGAAAGTAAAAAATTTACCTCACTTTTTTATCTTCCCTTAAAATTTTTAATTGATTAATTAAATATTTCTTACATTTATTTATAGATGTTTGAATATTCACTTACAAATAAAAGTACATATTTAACCCTTATTTGACATGGGAATTCGATCTCCCTTTTACTGATTACACCTTATTACTGATTATATACATGTACATATACACAGATGTGACAATGAAATAAACACTCGTGTATAAGTAATTTTACAGTACGTGTAGTATAAGATGTATTTTTTATAATAATTGATACTTGTTATGACAAAATTGAATACGATAAAATGAATGACCGTATATATGTACGAGATAGTTATGGGGCACTGCGAAGCCCTCAAATATCCAAAGGATCCAATCATTCAATCAAAAGTAACTACCGCACTACTTGACTAATGACTTACTACACTAAGACCTCAATGTCCAGTCATCGATATAGCCACACAATACTACAAAAACTTTCAACAAGGAATAACTTACAACATGATCCCATTTATCACAAATCCACCCCGACGATTGTTGAAACGGTGGCCAAGAAACTTATTACTATAATTCATCGCAATGGTCGTTCATACGTGTAAAGCCCACATTGCAAAAAATTTTGCAGATCAAAAACATGTGAAGTAAATAATTTTTGAATATTTAAGTTGTTTCAGGGCAAATTCACAGAATAGTTACTGCATATTAGATGACATATCTTAATGTTTTTTACCTCATACCAATCCGGTCTGGTCATGACCTAGTATTTAGGTCAACCTGCAACGGTTTTAGGAGTAAGCCGGCTGGAAACAAATGAGGAAAAACGAACCGCATGGCAATGACAGGAGGTAAATGAATTTAGTAGACCCGCCTGCACAATCCTCAGTCGAACTCAGGGGAACATCCCGAGGCTTGGGGCCCTCACCTATAAAAATTAATGTTAAAATTTTCACTTTGAGCCAGCTAGCAAAATTACGTATGTAATGCCTTAAGTGTTCCACTAGCTAGAACCAAGCGATGGTTTTTAAAAATAAAGCTCGTAAAAACATTTATGAGACGTTCAATTAGTCAGGCCTATCACTTTTATCAATCGAAAACCAAGTCGCTAGAAGACTAGACCCCAGCACAGATATTGATCTCTTTAGTAAAAAGAAACCAAGAAAGAACTAACTAGTTTTAAACATTAAAATATGTAAAATTGCTAAGAACAGCTTTTGAAACATTTAAACGTTATGGAAAATTGCAATAATAAAAATTTGGTGCGGTGCGCGCATTATACAAACTTCTATTTGCACCCTTCTTTCTTTGATCAAAGACATTTTTACTTTCACTTACCTATATATGAAATATATAGTAAGTGGAAGTATTGCGATCGTGAAAAATTTCGACTTCCGGTTTTCAACGGAAATACACGTTTTGGGGTCCCCTAGGTCCAATTAACCAAGTCCCGCGAAATGGTCTGTGTGTGTGTGTGTGTGTGTGAACAGACTAGCTCAAAAACTATAAACCGTGCGAACCTGAGATTGGATATTTAGTGTATGTATATGCCCGCGATGTGACAGCAAAAATTTCATCAAAATTGCTCAAAGGGAGGGGGTACTTTATTTAATAACTTTTTACATTTTTTTCGATTTTCTCAAAAACGGCTCTAACGATTTTGATTAAACTGAGTATTTGATCTATTTATATGCCCGAGCTATGACTGTAAAAATTGCATCAAAATTGATCAACCGGAGGGGGGACTTTACTTAATAAATTTTGTATCATTTTCACGTGTTTTTTTTTATTTACTCAAAAACGGCTTTCACGATTTTGATCAAACTGGATATTTGATGTATGTATATGCCAAAGATGTGATAGCCAACATTTCATCAAAATTGATCAACCGGAGGGGGGACTTTACTTAATAAATTTTGTATCATTTTCACGTGTTTTTTTATTTACTCAAAAACAGTTTTCACGATTTTGATAAAACTGGGTATTTGATGTATGTATATGCCAAAGATGTGATAGCCAACATTTCATCAAAATTGATCAACCGGAGGGGGGACTTTACTTAGTAAATTTTGTATCAATTTCACGTGTTTTTTTTATTTACTCAAAAACGGCTTTCACGAATTTGATCAAACTGGGTATTTATGTATGTATATGCCAAAGATGTGATAGCCAACATTTCATCAAGATTGATCAACCGAAGCGGACACTTTATTTCATAACTTTTTTTCTAATTTTTAGATTATCTCAAAAACGGCTTTAACGATTTTCTTCATATTCGTCATGTTTAATGAAAATTGAGTGTTATTTAATATCAGGTAAGCGTTTATTAAAATGTTCTGAGGGGTTTATAGAGCAAATGAAAACAAAAATAAGAAATGAAAGTGGAAAATGTGTAACTTTGAGAAGTGGCATTAACAAAACGCATTAATTTCTTATCTAAGTAAGTTGGTAAGTGAAAGTTGTGTGTTGCGCGCACGCACCAGATTTTTTATTTTTTTTAAAAATGTATACCTAAGTCCTACCAGAGGGGGAACATTCTCAATGATTTTTTTTTTTTGGAAAGTAGGTTCAGTATTTCATTCGTACAGTGGTACACTAAGAATGACGTTGGTCCCATTCACTCGTGGGATTCACATACTTTCCTGGGATTCATTTGAATTTTTTTATATAAATATATTGTTTAGGAGATTGTAAATATAATAATCCTGTTTTAAATTGAACGGCCATGTTCCTGGACGATAAATCGTATATAAGAATCGGTAGAAAGGGTTCATAACAAATGCCGATTATAAATTGGAACTAAATTTTCTATTTTCAGCAACTTCATCTATTTTTCAAAGACAGCGATATTTTATTCTTCTAAGACAGTAACACGTATTAATGCTTTTTTACATTCACTTACCTATATATGAAATATATAGTAAGTGGAAGTATTGCGATCGTGAAAAATTTCGACTTCCGGTTTTAAACGGAAATACACGTTTTGGGGTCCCCTGAGTCCAAATAACCAAGTCCCGCGAAATGGTCTGTGTGTCTGTGTGTGTGTGTATGTGTGTGTGTGTGTGTGCGTGCGTGCGTGCGTGCGTGCGTGCGCGTGTGTGTCACAAATCACACTCTTTTTGTGAGGGAGTTTTTACGAGTGGTTACCCGCAGTGTACCCAGCTTACTAATTTTCACTAATTTTTGGCAACACTGACTCCCCAAGTCAGGTTTCTATTAGGTTACACCTATGACAGTATGTGCTGTTACAACATTTATAGAGTATTATTTCAAATAATAGCCTAATTTAAATTATTAAAATGTATTTACTTACAGGGTGGGCCACACCAAAGCGTTTCAGCTCTTAGCTAGTAATTTAATTTAAATACAAATAAAAAAGGAAAAGGAAGAAAAAGTACATACACATTTGAGAATTTATTGTAACCTTTTCTTGATTTATTTATTCTTTAATGAAAATTAACAATAAATACAAATTTGTATTACTATTTGTCTGTGGAAAATAATAATATAGGAACAAATAACTGCACTCACATAACGCAATACAAAATTATAATAATGATAACCTGTATTACAATAGCATGCTTAAGCCGCGTTTACACCGGAGTTTGAAACACGAGTCGCAAACAGAAACTGCAAACATCTCTAAAAACGCACATTTTTAGACGAAACATTTCGCTGTTGCAAACAGTTTTTCAGTGTTTGCAACAGAAATTTTTGTTTCCACCTGAAGTCGGTAAAGATCAAAGGGAGTTGCAAACTTTTGTTTGCAACACTGGTCTCGGTCACTATGTGCCGTTGAAACACAAAACAGATACATTTCCCCGCCATCCCCTACGCTGCCACCTCCACTGTCACTCACGTGATCACTCGCACCACCCTGTCTCGACTCAAGTGTCATTTCTGCTGTCAAAATAACAAATATAGGTTATGTTTAGTCTACTTATAACGTATATATATACCTTTATGTTATCCTTCAGAAGATCTATAAAAGCCTCGCACACCTCAGGTACAAACAAAGATATGGTTGATTTTGATATCTTGAACAGGTAACTCAAGCTTGTGTATGAATCTCGGGTAGCTAAAAAGCGCAAAGTTACGGCTAGTTTTTCCGTTACAGAAATAGCCTTTCAGTATTTCGTATCCATTTTCGAAATTTTGTGTCCAATCATTAAAGTTAGATATTCAAAATCCTCACTGGTCGTTCTTACCAAGTTTTTAAAACTTCTGTCCGTTCTCAGTTCAGCTGAAAGAGGGTCAACATCATCTCTATTTAAATCGCCCAACAGGTCGTTTCCACTGTACGTAGCTCTGGAATGCAGAGACGGCCTCACCCAGTATCGTCTCGGCTTACGTTGCTTTGACAACACGACACACGCCGCCGCGGCTAAAATGACATCCTCAACACTTGACATCCTGGGAAGGACTGATCCCAGGAACCAGAACATAGGCGAGTCATAATCAAGGTCGAAAGTGTTTCGAACATTTTCATGAAACATGGAAATAAAACCATGAAATAAAAATTGCAAACTTTTATTTGAAACTACTGTTTGCAGCTGCTATTTGCAATAAAAGTTTGCAACTTTTTGTTTGAAACTTCGGTGTAAACGCGGCTTTATAAACAAAAACATTATGAAATCGACATATGTCGCCATGTTAATAAATCGAAACACGACCTACTGTATTTGCAATAATTCGCTATATAAGAATTATTTTGATCACTAATCAAGTTAAAAACTATCCGGTCCGTTAAGTTGGCCAAAACTATATAGATTGAGCCAAATTTCATTAAAATCGGTTGAGTAGTTTCTGAGAAATAGAGAGACAAACATCGGGACACGAGATTTTTATATGTATAAGGATTATAAAAAAATATATAAAATGAAAAAAAAAATGTTGAAATTAATATAAAAATATATAAAATCTAAAAAAATTATTTTTTGTAACTATGAGTTCTTGAAACTTCACAAATACATATAACCTAAATTTCATTACAATTCCTTACTTGGTTCTAAAATTTTACTATACGTAAGCTGGTTGCCAATCATATGTTTTTAGAGGACATATTATTTTGTATAGTGCATTGTTATGGATTTTCTATCTAGAGATGTGACAATGGTATGTTAATCATTGTTATTTTTAGCATGAGATTAACTCAAATTAGTTACAAGATTAGATATATATAATTACGTTTTCAGGGTGTACGTTTTCGCGAATGAGTTGCGTGGAGTTGCCGGTAGGTTGTAAAGCCGTCAGAAACGGTTCCGAGTGCAAAGGGTTTAACGTCACTTTATGCCACTAAGGCTAATCGGACGATGCTACAGTGGAAGTCCTAAATTTTGCCTATCCAGGTATAATTAGGATAGGGATCTTTAACGAGTACCTGACATCGTACAGGTTCGGGACCTACATTTTACGACCTATCCGAGGGACGGCATGGCTAAGGATTTTTTACTCCCATTAAAAAATCCTAGGGCCACCGCGAGGTGCGAACCTGCGACCTTTAGTATTGTATTGTAACCACTATACCACAGGTGACCCCCAGTGCGAAGGGTTAAAATAAACTTGTTTAAATAATAATAAAATATTGGATTATTTTTTTTTTTAAACTTTGGTTGTTTGATTGATTATCGAATTTTAAACCGAATACTAGCGAGTAGCCGATTCGTAAGTTGAATATTACACAATTCTGTTTTCGGGCTTGGTTCCTTTTACAACTCGATTATACAATGGAGGAATATTAATTTAGGTATAATCGATTTGGAAGAGGTCTAATAATAATAATTGAGGAGAACTATAACGGAGGCAGTGCAGACCTGCGGGTGCCCCACGTGAGCCCCAGGTCCTTGCCACCCACGTGTTACCTCTCTCCCCCCCCCCCCCGGTTCCTTTTCTTCCTTTAAAGTCTTTCAACATGGGACTTATTCTCCACTTTGACCTCAGCCCTCCTCCGGGCTTTCTCTGTACCGATACCGACCAAATTAACGAGTGCGCTCATCTTTTGCTTTTTTAGATATTCTTGAAACCAGCGATGCAACGCTGTTGAATGCCAGGAGCTATCAAAGGAACAATTAGTCCTGTTTACACGATTTGTTTTATCAATCTTGGTATTATCAATTACCAACCGGCGATGATTATTATTCTTACTAAGCAGATAGTCCGTGGACTACAGCATTTTCATCTCAAAACTTGTAATCACTCTTAACCTTGGAAAGAGGTATTCTTCGTCCATTGTACCGATGTTACCGGTTCGGAGGATGTAACCAAGTAAACAGGCCCTAACAGAAGATCCTCTATGCCAATAACTAATAGGAAAAAATCATCCTCGAATTAATATTGTTTATATCGCCATCTCAAAAATAATTTAACTTCAGAGGACTGAGAGCTAAGGTTCTAGTTTTAGATTTTTTTTTTAATTTACGGTATTATATCGCATTGGAAGTTCTTGTAAAGATTTTTTTGGCACCTGCAACATGAATAGTTGCTAAGAATATTTCGCAATTCGCATCAATCATACAAAAACAAATGACTGCAAGACATCCCCTTTGATTGTACTATGTGCAGCACTAAACAAAAGCTGATGAGGGGAGTGAATCCTCTAAAGAAATAAAGGAATGCAAAATAAGGTACGTGAAACTGAATGAACGAAACGAGTACCAAATAAAATGTTTTCAACTGGGGATAAATCATACGATACAATCCTCATTCATGAAGAAAGTAATGAAAGTTTACATATTACATATATTTACTTACTATCATCAAACTATATTATTTAATGTAGGTAAAAATGAAAAAGTACAGTAAAATATATATAATAGAGAGATAGAGAGAGGGTGAGAGAGAGATACAGAGTGTGTGTGTGAGAGAGAGAGAGAGTGAGAGAGAGAGAATTTTTTTAGCTGATTTGTCATTTTATAAAATTTAAATGATAAAGTAACACAATTGAAAATAAGTTGTTAGAAAACTAATACTAGTAATGATTTTGGTTTCTTAAACTGAAATATTTGCTCCTCAAAACTTAAATAACTACCTCGTGGTGGATATATAAGATGAAATGAAACATGTATGTATGTAGAAAACCATCACCCACTTCTTAGTTGTTTTCCTAACCATTAACTATTTAAATCGTACCATTTTAACTTTATAAGAGCTTTTGAAATTTTGTTTACTACAATCTTAAGGTATTGTAAAAATTTTATTTTTTCTTTGTATTTGCTTTTTTTGTTGTATTTACCTTTATACTACTTTATTACAATAACACAGCTTTTTTTTCTTATGTACATTATGAGTATAATATGCCATATAGCATGGAATATGCACATGTCATCAACAAACTCCTTTTGCATAGGGTTAATTTTTGTTTTTGTTAACATTGTCTTGAAACATTTCTCTTACAGATTCCCTACTGCCATAACATCAAATAAAATGCATTGCTTTTAAAAAAGGAGGGATTATTAAATCATAAACATGGTCGTTTAAATGAAGGAATGTTCCCCGGCTTAAGGTTTAGAAAATAAAATGTTGCGTAGAATATTTAGCTCAATCAATCGGAAAATTTGATGGTTACACAATTCCGAATTACGTAAACATTTCCTGGTTGATAACATTGAAATCATAAATAGCTTTCGCTGAATAAAATTGGCGGTCAAAATAACCAACGAAACCCAAGTACGTTACGCAGAAGGGTAAATGTCCGAGGGTTATGATGAGACTGGTCTGGAAGGATTCTTCTTCTTCTTATTTCCTGATGCCACCACTGCGGGGGGGGGGGGGGAAGCAAACATTTGCCATTTATCCCAATCCCGGCTGAGAGCCTTGACCTCCTGCCAAGATTTGCCAGCCGCTCTGCAATCCTCTTCCACGTTCCTCCGCCAGGTCTGCCTCGGTCGCCCTCGTTTCCTTGAGCCTTGGGGATTCCAATCTAGCGCCACCTTCTCTTTGGGATGCCCAAGATGGGAAGAAAAGAAGATGGGACATTCTTTTCGGAGCGAGTGACCGATCCACCTCCATTTTATATATTCCAGAATGATACAAAGACTCTTTTTGTATCACTCTGGACTCAGAAGTCCTGATGAAGATCCACAAGTTGGATCGAAACTTAGGTTTTACAAAATAAAAAAGTTTCAACTGAAAATCCTGATAATCATATAACCTATCGTACAAATAAATTAGTTAGACTTATTGTGGCTTATTTTAAAAAAAATTGAAATAAACGGGAAATGAGCCAAAAAAAAATATCTGTTGTAATACTTTACAAATATAAGCCCAAACAATGCCCATTCAAGAACTTACAAAATAACGATGAAAAACAAAAATCATCTGTTCAATTACTACTGACACATGTAAACATTGCATCAGAACCATCCCTATTCATTATGACTGACTAAGATAATCGAGCTGTTTATATCATGCCTCTTCGTTCTTCAGTTCTGTTGGTAGCAGTGATCGACCAAGACAATGTACAGGAAGTCCATTCATAACGCAAATACCTATCCCTTCTGTTTATATATATTATGTAATGCCACCTCGATAAGGTTTATCCAAATATAGATCCACCCTCAAATGATATAAATAGAACGCTTAGATTACAACTAAATTTTGTTTTTCTTGTGTACTCGGAATCTCATTTAATGCTTACTACACTGTTTTATCTTGATACAAAGTGAAATTTTTATAAGAAAGAATCAACACTTCATACCATCCTCGAACTTCCAACAGTTACTGACTTTACTACATTATGCTTTTTGACAGCTTCCCACTGGATTCAGAACAGCCAACTTACATCACTGAACTTAGGTAAAAGAGTTTTGTCAAATGTCTCAATGTTAAGTAAGACATTTAAGTGGGCTAAGATAGAAGATGAAAAAGTAGATTGCCGCACAAAACATTAGTGAAATTGAATGTGTCATGAAGGTTCTAAACAGTCAATTTCATTTATTCAATTCCCTATTCATCACATAACACTCTACGACATAGCATAATGAAGTTTTATCTGTCAAATATCGAAAATTATTCTACTCGCAAAGCTTTCGGCAAGCCCAACTATCAGTAATATGTTAAAAAGTACCAAGATACTGATTTACAAGTCTATAATTGAAGCATATGGAGGGGAGACATGGACATGAGAGATGCCTTAGGGAATAAGTTGCTTGCCCGTGAGATGGACTATTGGAGCAGAGCTGCTACGGTATCTAGGCTAGGAAGGAGGACCAATGGTGAAATCAGAGAGAAAATGCAACTCCACCAAAATGACCTCAAAAATATTGAAAAAGAGATTAGAATGGTGCTGTCAGAAAAATGAACGAGGAAGTGTTACCCAATTTAATTTTCAACAAGGAAGCGGAAAAGAGGAAACGGCGAGAAACACTGAGGAAAAAGTGGCTCGAACGTGTAAAAAAAAGCGTGTGCGGAATGAGAACACTGGAGAAAGGAAGGAATGTAAAAAGAGACATTTGTATCATTTAAACATGTTCGCTAGAAAGAAATCTCAATCTTTCAACAACTTTTTAGAAATTAAAATAATATTAGTAAGAATTTTATTTCATCTTAATTGTCTTATGAAATCCACAGAACTACTTCTAGTAGAGGTTTCTACAATGTTTCTGTCAAAGCAGATATACCTTGTATATGTAAATGAACTAATATCATTAGGAACATGATTAACTAATATAAATATTTCTAGATATTAAAAAAAAAAATGGTTGTTTGTGATAACTTCGAAGTTCGATCCATCGATTTAAGATCTTCAAAGCTAAAATAAAATAAAATTTCTTCTTCTCTTCTTCCTCTTGCTCCTGTGTGCCGCTAAGCGTGGAGTTGCCGTCCCGGTCCAGCGAGCCCATTGGTCTCTGTCCCTTGCCATTCTTCTCATCTCCGGGATGGTTAGTCCTCTTGCTGCTCCCAGTTTCCCAATGCAATGGGAGTACAAACATCTGGGTCTGCCCCGAGGACGTCTTCCATCCGGCCTGGCTTCAAAAAACCACCTGGCCTTTCGGGTATCATTCATTCTACAGACATGCCCGATCCACCTCAATTGTCGCTCTTCCAGGATGTCCCGCACTGATCTTACTCCCAATTCCTCGCGGATCCTGTCATTTCTAATACAGTCCCTCCTGGTTTTGTCAACTATTCTTCGGAGGAATCTCATTTCAGCTGTTACCAACTTTTGCATGTTTGTCGAGGGTAGTCCAGCTTTTAGATCCGTACAAAAGCACAGGTAGGAAAACAGATTTAAATATCCTAATTTTAGCCTCTCTGCTAACTTCATGTTTCCCAATGACAGTTTTGGATATATGGTAGTATAGTCCATTGGCCTTCATCACCCGATTTAGTACCTCCTGGTCTATTTTGCCATCTTTGCTCATGACTGAAATAAAATTTCGACATTTCTTATTCTATTGTTTCCCAATCTACCGCCCTCCCTGCCCCTCTCCCCTAATTTATTTTTTGTCAAATATCAACATACTTTAATGGCGTAATATGGAAGAAAATATTCAAAATAAACCGCAAATACGTATATTGGAAATACCAACCATTTAGGTTTTTCCTTTTTTTTTTGTTTCAAATGTTTACAATATAAAAAAAAAATATTCGCGAATTAGGTATGTATTTGTATTTTGTTATTTTTGGATAATTTAAATTCTAACATCATGTAACGTGAAACGGAAAAAAGAAAAGAAAAAAACTACAACATAGGGTAAACCGGACAGTTATCGACAACCTTAAGACTACATTTCTGTGGTGAAATTAAAAAAAAAAAATTTTATGAACGGATCAAATTGAAACTTCCTATAGCTCTTATTTATCAATCCTTATAAAGACTCAAGATATATTTTTGGGCCAAAAGTTCAATGGTTTTACCATATGGTAATATTTACTGTAAAAAGTGCAAAAACTAGTTATTGAAACCCTGTGGATTTAACTGTGAAATCTTCCCTACGGTTAGTTTGCTGAACACTTCATAGATGACCCTTCAAACATTAGATTCTTGTATATCTTAAAATAAAATTAGGATTTGTTTACTTATTTCTTTAAGTTAAAGTTGGGGTGTCAATAACTGTACTGAGTGTCAATAGCTGTCTGGTTTACCCTATGATTGAAAAGAGTTCTTGACCTGTTACTGGAACTAACTGTTCACATATACCCGTAACATATAACAGTCATCACAACATATGTTCGTGACTGTTTGAGTAGCTTGTCCGGAACCTTCGAGACTGTTATAATTCAGACTAAATATAAGGAGCGATGGACTGGGGAGTTAGTATCGTTCTGACCCTCAAATCATATAGTTTTTTTTATGTGTTCCTGCATCGTTACAAGTTGATACTTTTTTAACCTTGTTGATATTTGCATGGGCGGATCCAGCCGATCGAATAGGGGGGGGGGGGGGTGCTGCAGTCCTAAAGGGGGGGCTGCAGCCCCACATCCCTTCATTTGGATCTGCTAATCAGCTTTTTTACCTTTATATTCCCTTCCTATAACTAAAATACTACTTGTTCTGCACATTATTTGTTTTTTAACTTGCTTCCTTACATTAAGAAAAGTCAAATTCTATCTTTAAATGACGAAAAATTTCCAAAGGGGAGGCTGCCCCCCCCCTGGATCCGCCAATGATTATTTATGTCCTTATTGTTTGTCAGGCATTGCAAATTATTCTTTTCGTTTAATAAAAATTATTTAAACCCAAATAAGTGTTACAATACTTTTCTTAGATCTGAAGAGAAAGAAAAATGATTTTTCTAGTGACAATAAACATTTCAAATAAAATTTGAATATTTGCATTCCATTAATTTACTGAATAAAAGACAAAGACAAATACAACTGAAATTTTCTTGGTAATAATTTTGAAGGTTGGATGGGATGTGTAGTGTGTGCCTAACCATTCTTTTGGTGATTTAAAAAATAAATAGTCGGTTTCTATGAAATTTTACTTAATCAATTTTGAAATGTCCAGTATTGTGAAAATCCCCACAAATTTTTTTTTATATGTTTATTGTATAGGCTGTTATTTTTTATTGTTCATATTTCATATTTAGCCATTTTTTATTATTGTGCATAGTGAGAGACAGTTAATTTCTCAATTTAAACAAAATCGACAGTAGGGGAGAGCGGGGTTGGTTGGCAAAAGTTTTCACTTTTTTGATTGTTGAGTCGTTCCTGTTAATATAATCCCAATAGGGCTGATACCACTGTAAACTCCAAGTATTAGAGTACTTCAAGTATTTTTTTCACCACATAATATTTAATACTAAGATTGTAGGAAATTGAAGAATTCGTCAATCCAGAGTATGCCAATTAACCCCCTATGTGGGGCAGGTTGGCCTAAAAGTTTGGGTTGTTTAGCCATCTAATTCAAGTACTACCTGACAAATATTATTATTATTAAGCTGCATTATAATGGCATAATAATTTTGAATCGGTTTTTAACAGCTTTTAAGAGAAAAAAGAATGACAATAAAAGAAGATTGAAGTTTAGACTGTCGTCACTTTTTGCATAAGAAAAATTGCTCTCATCCTGCTGGAACTAAAGACAATTGGTAGTTTCACCTTTGTTTATGTTTACCTTGCTTTTGTGAATTGCTATTGCGCAAACCAACCCCAGTTGAAGAGAGCCAACTAACCCCACTGGAGAGATCATATGAAAGATGGCTGCCAGGACTAGGGAGAACAATCAAACAAGAAACTGGTTAGTCGAAAGGTTAGGTTCTTCAAAGGAGTTTGGGGCTATGGGAACAGAATCGGAGTCAAATGTTTTCCCATGCCTTTAAACCAAATTTACTGAAAATATAAAAATTTACTTACATGTTGTAAAATCAATCAATGAAACACACTCTTCTCTACACTGTTAGCATCGGATTGAAAACTCAAGACAAGACTCCCGAGGTCGAGCGGGTGACATGGTACAATGGTGGGGCCTTCACAACAGGTGTGACAGAAACTATAAGCCGATGGCCAACCTACACCTATGCCAACCAACCCCGCTCTCCCCTAATTTATAGGAAAAAATATTTTTTTTACAAAAAATGTGACAAACAAAGTGCACCCTTCATTTACTCAATTTTGATGTAACTTTTGCTGTCACATTACGGGCATATACATACATGAAACACCTAATTTCATGTTCGACCTGTTGTTGTATGTTAAGACTTTAAGGCGTAAATGTTTGAGCGTTTTTTTTTTTTCGTTTTTGAACTAGGATGTTCACATACACACACACACAGACCATTATGCGGGACTTGGTTATTTGGACTCAGGTTACTCCAAAACGTGTATTTCCGTTGAATACCGGAAGTCGAATTTTTTCACCATCGCAATACTTTTCCTTACTATATATTTCATAAATATGTAAGTGAAAGTCAAAAAGGGAATTTTCTTTAGTGGACTCTCATCTTAATTTTTGTTTCGTTTTTCAGGGGAAAACTAAGAGCTATTGTTGAAAAAAAAAAATGATATCATGTTTTATTAATTTATATATTTTATCAAGTTATTATCTGAAAGTCGGATAATAAAATCGGAGTCGTTTTGGATCTGGTTATGAAGTTTTCTAATTAACTATTCTAAAGTAATATAAGGTATATAACAAGTATATAATATAAGGTATTTAACAAGTTCACGCAAGTTAATTCATGCTCCTCGCCCTTAGGCGGCTGAACTTAATGCTTTTCGCTCTATCGGACGGGAGCTATTCAAGGGCATTCTGCAGTCTTGGCAAGCCAACAATAATAAAATAAACAATACAATCCAACCTAATACCCAACAGCCGTGGAAAGTAAGAACAAAAGAGAGCAGCTATATCGAATACATGTCAGTTCAAATCAACTAGCTTAGGATTTATTATTAATAAATCGAGGAATAATCTAAATAGGAACTAATAAACTAAATGCCATGCCCTCCATCTCATCTGGCATACACTTATCAGTAAAAGAGCAGATCCATACGTTACAAATCAGCTGAGGATTAAAGTATTCAGGTGTATTGATAAATCACATAGCAACACTAGATAAAGATTCCTTGATGAAAAAAGATAATAGTGATCCTAAGCTACATCTTAATTGAGATACTTGATGGTTTTGTGGGGCTCACTGCTTAATTTCTTATTGCTGTCAAATAAATAAGATTTATAATATATTGGCATTATGAAACGTCGAGTTACGTTTTCGTTTGTGAGAATTCAAAGTGAGACGTTTATCAGGATGGAGTCCTAAAATCTGTTCGACTTTGATAAGTTATGTGTTATTAAGCATACTTTAAGGCTAGAATTTTTGAGGTTATGACCGATATTGTATGAGTTTTGTTGGAATTTGTTTTTATTCTACAGTTTTGAATCCAAAGTGTATCATGTGTGATTGCAGATTGGGAAGCAATGAAGATGTGATTATAATTTGATACCACACATGTAATGGAGCCCTAGCGAAGTATGATATCCCCTCCAAAATAATTAATGTACGAAGGGGACAGGTGTTGCGTCCTTCATAATGGATGGAGACACTGACCATGAAATAGTTTGCCGGATCCGCAAAGCAAATGTAGCCTTTGTTTATCTATAGCCTGTAGGGCAGAACAAGAATATATCCCGCAGCACAAAGATAAAACTGTACAGCTCCAACATTAAGTCTGTTCTCCTCTAAGGCTCTGAAACTTGGAAAATCTCCAAAAAGGTTCTGAGCCAGCTTCAAGTTTTTGCGAATCGCTGCCTTAAGAGGATTCTCTCGATCAGGTGAGACGATAAAATCTCAAATGAGAGGCTGGCTCAATTTTCCAGACAGAAGCCATTGGGGGTCCAGATTGCCACGAGAAAGTGGAAGTGGATTGGACATACCTTTCGTAAAAGGGATGGAGCCATTGAGAAGACGGCTCTTGATTGGAATCCACAAGGATCAAGAAGTCGGGGGAGACCCAAACTGACCTGGCCAAAAATAGTAGAGTAAGAGGTCATTAGAGCTGGAAAAACATGGAGAGATGTCAAGGCCCTAAGCGGGGATCGAGAAGGATGGCGGGTTTTTACTTCGGCCCTTTGCTCCTACTGTGTCAGCCTTAGGCTATAAGTAAGTACTGTTGCGGCCAGCGGTAGTAGACAAAGCGCCTTTGGTGAACAATGCGTCCGTTGTTCGGTGCTGCACTGGCTGCCGGGGAAGATCAAAGACTTTGTTCTAGATGATCCCCGAACCTTCTAGGATCTATCCATGACTAATAAATACCGGCTCTAACAGGCCTCAGCGGAGTTGTTTGGCAACACCCGTGGTGTGGACTTCGTAGTGAACAGTGATAAGTCTATTGTGATAAGATAGTGTGATAAGTGGTAAGCCTTATTGTGATATGTTATTGTGGTGATAGTGTATGTCGTAGAAAAGACTCTTGTTTTAACCCGTGCGGTTAGTTATAAGTAATTAGAGTCTGCATACACAGCCTGTTTTGTATCTGATAATAAGGCAGTAATTACCCTTGTGAGTATTGATTAATAAATTATTGTCCTAGTGTTAATTGTTATATTTTATCGAACCCGAAGCCCGTAACAACTGGTGTCAGAAGCGGGTATATTTTTAGCATTAGCGTATTTATTTAGTTTGTTGTTAAATAATTTTTCTGTTTGTTATTTTAGTTAATTATTGTAATTTAGGTTATTGAAAATTTGTTTGTCTATTTTGAATATTGTTTATTTTATTTAATATTTGAGTTTTATTTAATCTTTTTGGTTTCTTTTAATAATTTAGTTTATTGTTTAAAATGTTGAGAATTTCATTTGTAATTTAAATCTTAGTAACTGTGTATAGGATTAGATTTATTTATTTTTCGTTGTTTGTTTATAATCAACTTATTGTTGTTAGTCTTTAAGTTTTGATTTGTTAATTTTAATTTTGATAATTGTATATAATATTTAAAATGTCAACCGGTGGCTTAAGATTGTATGATTTGAAAGTAGCAGATTTAAAAAGGGAATTAGAAGAACGCGATTTGGATACTTCTGGGAACAAGTCAATATTGCAACAAAGGCTCAGGGAAGCTTTAATTAGTAGTGGAGAGGATCCAGATCACGTTCTTTTTGAAACAGAATTTAGTAAATTGAAAAATGAGTTGTTAGAATTTAAAAATGAGTTGTTAGAAAATCAAAATGAGTTATTGTCTATGTTCTATTAAGAAGGTTCTTAGTGCTACGCAAAATGATAAAGAAGAAGAAGAAGAGCCCTTCGACCTTGATCCTCAAGTGAGTGTTGAAGATGTGAAGGTGCCGCTTGGTGGATTGAGAGAGGTGGATCCTTTTGTGTGTGGACCTTGCCGCAATGCTGTTCATTTCGAAGAGGGGTTCATGAGACACATGCCTGATAGGATAACAAATGCTGGACAGACTGTGGTGAACTCTAGTTCTTTTGGGTATGCTAAACCTGTTGATACAGACATTAAGACATCGCCAGTAGGGAAGTCAATTGACAAGGAAGATTTTGATGAAGGCGATGAGGAAGAGCCTGTTGTAGAAAGAAGGCTTGTTCAGGGGGTCTCGCCTGGAGAATTCATGGAAGTGGAGTCAACCACTGGTGTTGAAAAGGGAGCGGAGTATAATGAGAGCATGAGAGATCAGCTCGAGGGTGGTGATATCTTCCAAGATAAGGAAGAAGAGTTTGTTGTTTCCCGAAGGTCCCATCCAGGAAAAAAGCAATATGGATATTTGCTTGGATGGGAGGGATGCCCTTCTGAACAGAGTGGCTGGGGGCCGGCTGGAAGCTTGGAGGCTTGTCGGCGTCTGCTTGGAGCATTTGAGGTGAGTTTGGCCAGGCGGTCTTTGAATGGACAGAGGTCAGCCGTATCGAGGAGGGCCGGATACACCCTTGGATGGGAGGGATGCCCTTCTGAACAGAGTGGCTGGGAGCCGGCTGGAAGCTTGGAGGCTTGTCGGCGTCTGTTTGGAGCATTTGAGGAGAGTTTGGCCGAGCGGTCTTTGAATGGACAGAGGTCAGCCGTATCGAGGAGGGCCGGATACACCCTTGGATGGGAGGGATGCCCTTCTGAACAGAGTGGCTGGGAGCCGGCTGGAAGCTTGGAGGCTTGTCGGCGTCTGTTTGGAGCATTTGAGGAGAGTTTCGCCGAGCGGTCTTTGAATGGACAGAGGACTGCCATATCGGGGAGGGCTGGAAACGATCAAGTGACAAACTCTGGAAACTTTTCAATCAGTGGTCGGCTAATCAGGTACAGCAAGCAAGGAACCTTGAAACAGGGAAAGGCTTGGTGTGGGTCTATGAAGCCTGATGATGCGGAACTTGAAATGTTAAACAGGAGAATGCCTGTTACTGATTCTGATGAGGATGGTGACCCCTTGGCAAAGAACTTGAAATTGGAAAGAGAAACTGACAGTGAAGTGACAGTCAGTGGCATCATTCGAGAACCTGGACGGCCTCCTCCTAAGCCCAATATTACCCATGGGACTACAGAAAGTCCAACAGCGGTAGTAGGACTCGAATCGAATGGTGATGAGAGCGAATCATCAGCTGCTCATGGTAGGTTTAACGGAATCTTAGTTGAGCAGAGCATTGGTCTAGGCCCTCACAACCAACAGGTGCTGGTTGCCAATGCAAGTGTTGTAAGGATTAATCCAAGCCAGGTCCCGGACCCAACTTCTGGCGTTTGTGTAATGCCAAATACGTTTGGCATTGTGGAGCTCGACTCTGTTGCACCGGCCAGTGTCCTTTCGTTGGCTTCGCCTGGTAGTGTCAAGAAACTCGCTGTGCTTCTAACACTCGGTCAGGAAACAGGAAAAGTCCTGTTGGAAGCTGAAGAGGAGAAAACACCTGAGTCTACTCCATCCCATTCACGACCTGATCTGGGACAGATCAGCATTAAGGAGGGGGTAGTGTTGCGGCCAGCGGTAGTAGACAAAGCGCCTTTGGTGAACAATGCGTCCGTTGTTCGGTGCCGCACTGGCTGTCGGGGAAGATCAAAGACTTTGTTCTAGATGATCCCCGAACCTTCTAGAATCTATCCAAGACTAATTAATACCGGCTCTAACAGGCCTCAGCGGAGTTGTTTGGCAACACCCGTGGTGTGGACTTCGTAGTGGACAGTGATAAGTCTATTGTGATAAGTTAGTGTGATAAGTGGTAAGCCTTATTGTGATATGTTATTGTGGTGATAGTGTATGTCGTAGAAAAGACTCTTGTTTTAACCCGTGCGGTTAGTTATAAGTAATTAGAGTCTGCATACACAGCCTGTTTTGTATCTGATAATAAGGCAGTAATTACCCTTGTGAGTATTGATTAATAAATTATTGTCCTAGTGTTAATTGTTATATTTTATCGAACCCGAAGCCCGTAACAGTACTACACAAGTATCATCAGCGTACTTTGATTTACAATTTTTAGTAGAACCCACAAATTGGGGTCATGGTTAAACTAAGGTCATGTGAAATTCATATATACTAATGCTACTACTATACTAGAAAATTTGTAAATTTTATTCCACTGTTTTTTTTTCTTTCTCGAAATTCCAGAGGGAGTGCGTGATCCTCAATACACCTTCATCGGGGTCCGCCCCTGCAAAAATTGCAGATTTTTCGTTTGTTTTCCTCACCAATAAATAATTTAGTTCATAATAGGTACCCAATTTCTAGAGAATGAATTTTCTTCGAAGGTTCTCCCTTGAGATGTATCAGAATTGAAAATACCTCCCACAGCGGAGGCCCGGTTAGAATCCCGTGCTTATTACAGCACGGACATAACTCACTGAGCTACTCCATTTCAATATATAACCAAAAATTAAAAATCATTGGGCTAGATAAAAACAAAAAAAAATTAATCAAATTTTTAAAAACTCTTGTTAGACGGGAAAAAGATCCACGCCCGGTAATCGAAAGATAAGATAGCTGATTATGTAAGAGCTCTGCAACGGAGAGGCAGAGGACCTCGGTTTAATTCCCGGCCGTGATCGAATCTTTTCTCTTCAAATAAAATTGTTCAACAATTATAAATTAATTATTAAATTATTGTTTATTTGTTTTAACGTCACATTATGCCCCCAAGGCTAATCGGGCGAAGCTACAGTGAGAGTCCTAAATTTAGCCTATCCAGGTATACTTAGGATAGGGATCTGTAACGATTACCTGACATCGTACAGGCTCGGTAACTCCATTTTACGTCCTATCCGAGGGACGTCATAGACAAGGATTTTTTACTCCCATTAAAAAATCCTAGGGCCACCTAGGGACGTGAACACGCGACCTTTAGCATTGTAGGTTTCTATGACACCACAGGTGACCCAATTTTCAAAAAGTTAAAAATGATTAAATTTCTACATACAATTTAATTTAGGATAAATTTCTAACTTCAACATCTTAGGAAAAAAAAAAAGATAAAGTCTCACAAGTGCTTAGTGGAGACATCGATTCATTTTGTGATAGTAGGCTAGATATTTCGAGGAATCGGTCGAGTTTAAAGGAAAACCTTTTTGGAAGATATTGGAAAGGAAGTTAAAGAAACGTGCTGAAGAATGTGGGGCAAGGAGCCCACGTGAGCGGCCATTACATAAATATCACGAGGCTGCCTGAGCCCTTCAAAGCAGTTCGTCACCCTCTTCAAAGATTTCTTATGCGGCTCTCTCAGTATTGTTATCGTATCTCACCGGGGTCTCGTGTTGTATCAGGTGTTCTCCTCCGCTCAAAAAGAAAAAAATAACATTCTCTCATGTAATAATTACAATTCCTAAAAAAAATTCTAAATTTTAAAAGCGGACCAGTTTATGGCACGGCCATACATAAAATACACTATGGTACATTTGAAATTATACCATACACTATGACATGAACATGTCCACTGCAAAATCCAAAAAAAAAACATTCAAGATCGTAATCTGCAAAAACCACTCGTTTCTTCGTCACTGTTATCAGGTTTATGCAGGTTAAAAATAAAAAGGCCAATTGCACTATAACAACAAAACAATGAAAACTTAACCATCGCTATCCAGGAAATTCTCAAAATAGTGCCATTATTGAATCACCTGCTAATGGGATATCTCATCTATATAATCCTACAGATTCATTTAGGAGAACAGTCAAGAGCCTAAAAGGAAGGCACAAGAAGCCTATAAGGAATATTAAAGACCAGAATCGGAACACTCTCGGAAACAGAAGAAATCCTCAAAAGATGGAAAACCTACTTTGAAGAACTCTTCCAGAAAGAGGAATACGCAATCCCTCAAATCATTGTCAATGGCAATGCAAGCCAGGAGGCCAGGAGGTAATAGAAGAAGAGGAGATAGCAGATGCCATTGAGAAAATGAAGATTGGAAAGGCTCCAGGAAGAGATGGCATCGCCCAGAGTTCATCAAATACGGAGGCCAAGGGTTAGTGAAGACCCTCCAAGGGCTATTTCAAGAAATATAGGATTCCGGGACGATACCAGAGGATTGGAAGTTTAGCGTGATTGTCCCAATTCATAAGAAGGGCAGCACTACGGAATGTAGTAACTATAGGCCAATCAGTCTACTTTCCACAGTATATAAGATCTACACACGCATTTTGGAAAGTAGATTAAGAAGTATTGTTGAGGAACAGCTCGAACCAGAACAAGCTGGATTTAGGCCCGGTAAACAGACACAGGACCACATATTTGTCCTAAGAGAAGTATTGGAAGGTGCATTGTCCCATGGGTCAGGACATATTCCTAGCCTTTCTAGACTTGAAGGCGGCTTTCGACTCTGTTCCAGATCTGGAGATATGGAATGCATTGGAGAATAAAAACGTCCCAGGGGATCTTATCACTGCAAAAGGTGTTGTACGGATCAAGGGGAGAGAAACAGCTGCATTTCAGACGGATAAAGGAGTCAGGCAAGGAGACAGCCTTAGCCATCTGTTGTTTCTATGTTTTATGGGTGAGACTCATAGAATATGCAAAAGGAGAACATCGCGAACATTAATCGGGAGATGGAATATGCGTCCTGTCGTAGTTCAGAGCCTTCTCTACGCTGATGACATCGTACTTCTAGCAGACTCTAAGGAGAAGTTGCAGAAAGCCCTTATAGAATGGAAGGAGGAGCTCCAACGTAATGGAATGACAATAAATATTGCCAAAGCAAAGTGCTTGCGATGTTCTTGAGGTAGTGGACCACTTTCCCTACCAAGGAACCATCATCAGCAGGTCTGGCAAAGTAGATGAAGAAATTAGTAATAGAATTAATCAAGCGAACCAAGTATACTACCAGATCTGCAACAGCATAGTAGGCCATCGAAATGTAGGGAAAACGACAAAGCTACACATATACAAGAAAGTATACCTCCCAACGCTCACATATGGTAGTGAAAGCTGGGTCATGCTGGACAGGCATGTCAGCCGGATAACAGGAGCAGAAATGAAGTACCTTCGCAGAGCAGCAGGTAAAACGATAAGGGATCGTCTGCGGAATACTTCCATAAGAGATCAGCTGCAAGTTCCTGAACTAAAAACTGACATCGAAAGAAGGCAGCTCAAGTGGTTCGGCCATGTGTGCCGCATGGATGAGGAACGGCTACCGAGAGAGGTAATGGAAGCCCGCACGCTGGGCAGAAGGCCCAGAGGCGGCCCGAGAATCCAATATGGAGATTATATTGAGAGGATAGGAGCGAGAAGAGGAAAGACATTGACTGCGATGAAGAGGATGTTTTGAGACCGGGAAGAATGGCTCCGTTGGATCGAGGCCCCTCTACGCTGAATGGCACAACAGAGGGAGCAAAAGAAAAAAAAAAAGATTCATTTATCATTATTTATTTATACATTCAATAAATATTATTCATTGTGGATGCTGCCATGGTAGGAGAAGATTTCGTAAATCTTCACTTGTAACTATCGAGGGCCCACCACAGTTACATTCCATGCATCAGATAAGTTATAAGTATTATACCTATGCAGTATTTTTTATAGTATTGAGTGACAAAGAAATTAGTAAAGTAGATTAATCTGAATCTCAACTAGTATATATTTCAGAAGTTATGATGAATCATTGTTAAATTGTGTAATTAAACGGGATATTAAGGATTACGATATGTTCCTATATACACGATACCTCTGGTATTTATTGTCAATTAGTATATGTTAATATCAATAATGAGTGTGTGTATAACCTTAGTCAGACCAATGTTGGCTAATGGAGTCGAAACATAAATGATGATGATATAGTACTCCTGTAGAGGAGAGCCAGATGCAAAAAATCTCACCCATAGAACATACACCTAAAAATTTCAGCATAGTTAGAAACAACAGAGTTAAGTGCGAAACCGACCGTCTGGCAGCGATAAAATTCTTACTAATGCCTTAAAAATTAATTTGAATAATTATTTTTTTCACAAACATTCACCCATAAAACATACGGCTGGAATATGGCTTAATCGTTTGGTTTTTATTTCTACAGAAAGGGAAAAATCGTCTGGCAGCGATAAAACTCTTAACTAGTGCCTGCCAGACGCGCGCGAGCGGTGCGCGAGAATCATAAAAATTCACCCATAAAACATACGATTCATCCTTGTGCCAATTGATTCAAAAAGGGTCATAAACACGAAATTCAGTCGTCTGGCTGGTTAAAAATTCTTACTAATACCTGCCAGACGCGTTTATAAGTCAAAAAATCGTTCCGATCCAGGTGAACATTTGCGTTATTTTTCCATTTAATTTTTCTGTATGAACATTTCTAAATGTTCTTAGAAATTATTTTTAAGGTCCTAACATTCATATTTAGCAAAAATAATTATTACTATCGATGCTAATTATTTATATCGGAGTTTAAAAGCAGCAAATACATACTACCAAGCATTATTTCTTGGGACGACGAGGAGTTATTGTCCAGTCGATGTATTTTTTTTTGTCCCAAAATAACTTCCTGTATGATCATTGATTAGTCAATGTGAATATATAAGTGTAATGTTTTAAGCAAATTTTTTGTAGTATTTACGTCACCTTTTAAGAGTTTATTTTTTATTGATTAGCCATATTTTTCTAGAATTAATGTTTAAAGTGTTTAATTATAATTAGGTACTTCTTTGAGCAGATTTAATGTTAAAATTTTCATTCTGCCATCAAAAGAAATATCTATTCTCTAAAAATATTAAAAAACAAAAACAAACTATTTTATTATAAAATATGAAAAACCGGAATCATTCACCTTATTATTATGCAAACCTTATTATAAAATTCAAAGAACCGAACTAAAATAATAATCGTTGTAGGCAAATAAAAACCGTATATAGTATCTATTTAAGAAGCGAGTTTTAGGTATTTAACACCAAAATATAAACATATTAAAAAATTGGATATAACAAATGGATATATATATAAATGTATTATGATGTATGAAGGATATATGGTAGAAATGTATGTTCAACGAGTATTCTATCTTTAATTGATCGAAAAGGTATAGAACAGTTTATCTGCCCTTTATATAGTATTAACTGCTTCTCTTTTGATTAAACAAGATTATTATACAAAAGAGGATATGAATTGAAAGGAGTGTTTTCATCATTAAAGTTACAAAAAGGAATTTCAGCGTACCCCTAATGTTACCAAGTTTTTCTTAACAAAATCAAATGAAAAATGTTAGGCATAGGACTTAGGCATATTAAAAAATTGCACTTCATATCATTCACGGATAAAGAAATGAAATTAGAATGATTGATCATCAAAAGATAAACAAATTAAAATTAAAATTAAAACAGTGCATCTTTTTCACATATGGATCGAAATGAAACGAAATCACAAAGAAATGAATGTCAAAATAAATATTCGAAAATTTCTTCACCAAATTACCGATTTGGTAATAATGTTCTTGATTCTCTTTTGGGCTAATAGGATTATAAGCAAAGAGGTCCTGGATATCTGGAGAAGAAAAAGCGTGCAATATAGGCTGCACTTTTGAAATTTGGATCCCTCACTTTTCACACAGTTTTGTTAATTACCAATTGATGGAGAATATTTATGTTGACTTTCTTCTAATTTCATTTCTTTATCCGTTTGTGATATGCTTATGCCGCTTTTGTGATATGCCGTTTGTGATAATTTTTAATATGCCTAAGTCCTCAGTGTTTTGTTGGGGAAAACGCCTTATTGGCGTTGCACCATTAGTATCCGACGTACATTCCTCATTTGATTTTGTTAAGAAGAACTGAGTAACATTAGGGGCATGCTGAAATTCATCTCCTTTTTGTTACTTTAATGATGAAAACACTCCTTTCAATTCATGTCCTCTTTTGTTTAATAATCTTGTTTAATAATCTTGTTTAATCAGAAGAGAAGCAGTAAGCACCATATAAAGGGCAGACAATTAAAGATAGAATACACGTTGAACATGATGTAGGAAATTCCTTAGAGCTTTGAACTTTTAAATAACAAATTCCTGCCCTGTAAAATTGCAACCAGAGAAAGCGTAAAATGCATGCTGTGCTTTAAACATTTGGTCCCCCACACTTTTCTCACAATGCATTTATGTAGATTACGATAGATGGCGAATATTTAATTTGATTTTCTTCTAATATATCGTTAATATATTAATTATATTAAATTTCTATATCCTTCATACATCATAATACATTTATATATCCATTTGTTATATCCAATTTTTTAATATGTTTATACTTTGGTGTTAAATACCTTAAACTCGCTTCTTAAATAGATACTATATACGGTTTTTAATTGCCTACAACGATAACTGTTTTATTTTGGTTCTTTGTATTTTATTACAAGTTTTGCATAATAATAAGGTGAATGATTCCGGTTTTTCATATTTTATAATAAAATAGTTTGTTATTGTTTTTTAATATTTTTAGAGAATAGATATTTCTTTTGATGGCCGAATGAAAATTTTAACATTAAATCTGCTCAAAGAAGTACCTAATTATAATTAAACACTTTAAACATTAATTCTAGAAAAATATGGCGAATCAATAAAGAATGAACTCTTAAAAGGTGACGTAAATACTACAAAAAATTTGCTTAAAACATTACAATTATATATTCACATTGGCTAATCAATGATCATACAGGAAGTTATTTTGGGGCAAAAAAAAAAAAATACATCGACTGGACAATAACTCCTCGTCGCACATAGGGGTATTTGACACCAAAAGCTGGCCAAAACTATTTCCTTCCATTTTATTAATACAAACGTCCTCAAAATGGCCTCTAAATTTCTGATAGACATTAAAAATATGTTTTTAGCAGTTAAAAAAATATTCATAGG
Organism: Aelia acuminata; assembly: GCA_911387785.2. Taxonomy (NCBI): domain Eukaryota; kingdom Metazoa; phylum Arthropoda; class Insecta; order Hemiptera; family Pentatomidae; genus Aelia; species Aelia acuminata. The sequence goes on along the minus strand of OU426981.1, from coordinate 27,234,868 downwards.
TGAAAGTTTTCATAAAATATATTTTTGCGTTACTCCACCGACTGTGAAATAGGCATCCATGGGTTTACAATTTATGTTCATATTATTTTCTCTTTGCACCTATGAAATATGCTTGTAACAAATAAAGATTTATTATTAATTTATCTATAACTATTATTTTTGAAAAATGGGAATAGTGTAAAAGAGGTAAAAATAAAAATTTGTGGTGATAAAGTTTCTCCGTATCCTTAGCAAATATAGAAAACATTTCTTAATTTATGAAATGACCACTTGATAGAACCTCCAATATTTAATATACATAAATAAAGCTTTCAGTGCAGATAGGTAGTTTTTTTCTATTTTTTCTGACAAATTGAAATTTTTAAATGCTTTCCTATATTTTATGGCAAGAGATGGAGTTTTTGTTAGATCCTTCAGAACATAGGACGCATTGATATCACCTGAATCTCTTAGTTTTATACGAGTGGCATTATATCATAGTTAAATCACATAGTTTCATATCAGTGCTAGTTGATGATCTGAGTTTTTCTGTTTTACGCCTCTTGCTTCTTTCACTTGAACCATCAAATGATTTTTCAGGGCGTCCACCAGATCTTGAGCTTTTAATTGATATCGTCCCACTTAGCCATTCCTTGTTGCTGCTTTCAAAACATTTCTTTTCCTTGAAAAAGCATTCCATCTTACTTGGAAATCATGCCTTAAAATTGATAATTTATGTTTTAGCTCTTTCACCTGCTCTTGGCTATTACAATACTTCCCATGAGGAAAGACTCCAAAAAATCGTTATTTTGTTTTAAAGCTAATGTTTTCAACTTTTAAAATACGTCAAATAATTCCCTTGGGGTTATTATTATTATTCTAGAAGATCCTAAATTATAAATAAATGAAAATATAACAACATTTATTTTTTTTTATTATTTAATGAAACTGACATTTTAGAAATAAAAAAATATTAGTCTCCCATTCGCAGATTTTCGCAGAATTTTTTTCATAAAACATAAACTACGATAATTACACATTATCATGAAAAATATTTCGTTGCCCAGAAATGACCAGAAGTATAACTTTTTAACCTTCAAATTTAATTTTTAGCTCTAAAATCTACCTAACAAAAAACCATATAATATTGATACTAGTATTGAATACAAAAAATTTATAACTGTCGGAATCACAAGTACAAACCTGGCCTCGAACTATCCATCATATGATAATGCCGATAATTCAGTAAAAACAAAGAAAATTAATATATTTTGTAGACCAATATTTATGAGCAGAGACGAGGTAAAGGCTAAGGTGAGATTGGAATTAGAATATCCGCCGGATTAAGGGCCTGGAAGAGATAAGAATCATCTTGCATGATCCAACAGGACCTCTACATGAACTTCGAATCATTATTTACTAGAAATTTCAAATTTCAGGTTTTCAGGTTTTGGCCAGCTTTTAGGGCCCTGTGTGCGTCATCCCAAGAAATAATGCTTGGTAGTATGTCTTTGCTGCTTTTAAACTCAGATATAAATAATTAGAATCGATAGTAATAATTATTTTTGCTAAATATGAATGTTAGGACCTTAAAAATAATTTCTAAGAACATTTAGAAATTTTCATACATAAAAATTAAATGGAAAAATAACGCAAATGTTCACCTGGATCGGAACGATTTTTTGACTTATAAAGGCGTCTGGCGGGTATTAGTAAGAATTTTTAACCAGCCAGACGACTGAATTTCGTGTTTAAGACCCTTTTTGAATCAATTGGCACAAGAATGAATCGTATGTTTTATGGGTGAATTTTTGTGATTCTCGCGCACCGCTCGCGCGCGTCTGGCAGGCACTAGTTAGAGTTTTATCGCTGCCAGACGATTTTTCCCTTTCTGTAGAAATAAAAACCTAACGATTAAGCCATATTCCAGCCGTATGTTTTATGGGTGAATTTTTGTGAAAAAAATAATGATTCAAATTAATTGTTAAGGCATTAGTAAGAATTTTATCGCTGCCAGACGGTCGGTTTCGCACTTAACTCTGTTGTTTCTAACTATGCTGAAATATTTAGGTGTATGTTCTATGGGTGAGATTTTTTGCATCTGTCTCCTGTACTAATATGCATTAGAGCTTAAGATGTTAAGAAGGACTTATCGTCCAGTCTTTGATGTTAATCTCGCACAAGGAGGCCTTGAAATAATGAGGAGCTTTATATGCTATATCGAAATGTAAAATGTGACAAGTTCCATCAAACCCCGCTTCTTCTATAAAAAGAGATAGGATGCCGACAGAAATGCTGATAGATACGTAGAAGAAAGTTAGTCCACCACGAATTAGGACGTGTTGGAATGGAGGGAGAGAACTATAGCTACAGATCGACATGTTTCGAGTCTCATCGTACTGTAAGCTAAGGCACAACCTGTAAAGATATATAAGAAGAAGTTATCGTAACTCCTGAAAGGGGGGGGGGGGGGGTTAGGATAAGCGTAAAGTGTTCTTCGTGAAGAACAAGATATATAGATTCAATAAGTTAACAAAAAATAAAAAAATAACTATATTTTTTACAAAAAATACAAAAGTAATAAAAAAGAAATAATTATTTTTATGTATGTACTCCATCTGTGTCATCCTACGAACGGTACGGCAGGTGCTGCTTGTGGAAGAGGTAGTAACGGAGCTGCTTGAGGAAGAGGAACTACCGGTACCGGGGGCGGAGGTGGCAGGAGATAGTAGGCTGGTAGGTTAGCCCTGTAGCTGTTGACGGAGATGGCGTGTGGCGGCACGGCTTGGGGGCGGTAGTGGATCCACCCTGGCGTGGCCGTTTCGGAGGTCGTCAGGGCCACGCAACAGACCACCATCATCTGTGAACCAGGCAACAACATGGCGATCCTTATTCATGATTAAAATATGTACATATATATGTATGTGTATATATACAAAGAATTTCACTTAACTCAATAGAGGGATGTTTTTGACAGAAAGAACTGAGGGAGGTGTTCGTAAAATTTGAGAAAATTTTTACCGTCAAAATAAAAACAATAAGTAAATCTACCTTTATTTCATACTTGCTGTTTCACCCATGAATCAAACTTGAATTATTTTTATACACATTTTGTTTACCAACCTGGCCAAAATGATTTTGACTTTACAGCTTCAGTGAAAAAGGACGGTGTTTTTTAACTATTAATACCTTTTAATTTTTATGCCAAGGGCATTCAGCCTATTTTATTGATAATATTTTGTGGTCACAGATGTCCATCTTGATAATGGCGTGAGTGCCGAAACATTAGACAAAAAATTGTAAATGTTTAGGTTAAATATTAGGATCTCAAAAAAACTTGAATAATATGTCTGGCCTCAAATCAATAAAGAATTATCATAACAAAATATTGTTTCTCGACAAGACTAAAAAAAATTCCATTTTTTCCTCCTTTTATTTCACCATTTTTTCTTAATCGAATTATTGTATATCTGTATCCTGTACCTTAAACGTTCTACACATCCTGATTGACAAATTAACTTTTTTTAAACTATTGAGTCACCAGATCCGAGAGAAGGTGCAAAAATGCTACTTTTCAGAAAGTTTTTATTTTGAATCGTTTTTTAAAGTTTTTTTTTCTCGACTATGTTGCTTAAACTGTTTAAAAAAGATGAAACTAGAATCGATTACACCAGAAATTCAAATATATAACCATCGATAGCCATAGAAGTAGAGTTGTGAAGTTCTGTCATCGGATTTAAATTTGTATAAGCAAATTTAGTTAGTTAAAGAAATCCAGAATGAGTTCCAGCCTAACCTAGTTAGTTCGGTTTACGATAAATATCAGCTTAATGTAAAAAAAAAAAATTATTTCAGTTCTCAACAGGGAGGAGCACACCAGCTAAAATCGAGTTAAGAGAACAATGGTTTTTCCATGAATATGAAGACAGTTTAGCCTGCCTTATCTAAAGCGGGTACATACAATTTTTACAAAATCTCCCCCCGCCGAAATTACTGATATAAAGGAAATAACATTGCTCCATAATTTGAATCAGGTACTTTAATGAATCACGTCAAACCAAAAATTAATGCTAAAATCGATAATAACTTGATTCAATTGTCTTTGTAGCAGTATGAGAAACCCATGGTGCTCATTAAGTACGAGTATGATATGGCGGACCCCCCCCAAAAAAAAAAAATGCTGTATACTTCACTGAATTTCAAATAAAAGATAATAAACAAAATCTTGGGTGCGCAGCACACAACTTTCACTCACTAACCTCCTTTCTTTGACTGAAAATAGACATTACTTTTGAAAATGACACAAGTTCCATCGGAAGGGAGCACATAAAACTTTTTTCCTCAAATATGTTTTTTTAATAAACGAATTAATAAACGAGTTTTAAAAATAAAAAAATAAAAAATAATTCTATGAAAAGTAGCTACTGTAGTCAGAACTTCATAAAGTGGTGTGCCATGAAGGAAGTTGGCTCTACTTACTCATGCAACTCCGGACATGCCTGGGATTCGTTTGAATTTGTTTAGATACTTTTTTTTCAGACGATAACAGAAATAACAATCGAGTTTTAGACTGAACGATCGAGTTTATCAACCATATATGGTAACTAGAAATGGAATGGAAGGTAAATAGAAATATAAGGTATATTTCAACGATAGTAGGTAAATCGAAATGGAAAAATTCATAACTCCGGATAATAATTTGGAAATTAATTGTCAAATTTTATGCAATAGTGTTTTCAGGGAACAATGATATTGTATCCTTCTCATGTAGGAACAACTTATATTTCTTTATTTAAATCAATTTTAAGAAAATAGTTATTAAAGTAAATTGTATACATAAAAGTTTACGAATTGCCAAATGTTGTTTTCTGATCGATAAATATTTTGATTAGTACGCATTTCGCTTTCACTCACAAGGCTCTATCTCGTTTTCTTTCTAAATAGTTCCATCTGTGTTACATTGTGAAGCCAGATTAAAAAGGTTGTTCGATGGTTTGTAATTCTTTAACTTTTGATTTGAATCTGAAAGTATAAATTATTATTTCTTGCTAAATCCATGTTCTGTATCAATGACCTTCAACCACTTTATAAACTAAATATTATCATTTCATAAATTCTAAGCCAACGATATATTTTTATATTACTACTCATATTATCATCATTTATTTTATTTTTAAGTAGTTAAATAACGTAGAATAAATTAACTTACCAACTGAAGCAAAGACATAGTGACTGGAAGGGACAGACTGTTCCCAATAAGTAAGGCACGACCAATATATAGTCTCCAGTGGCACAAGGTGTGCTCTGCATTATATTATCAGTTATATAATGCTCAAAACTTTTGGCAAGCCTCGGGCGAAAGTGTCAGTGAAATTAATATATTTCTCTCTCTATGGGCGCTAAGTAAGTGAAACTGATCATGTCGCAATATGCTGTAATGTCCAACAAATATATTAGAGAAGTATGAATAACTCCAATGTAGGCAATGCCATAATGAAGGCACCCTGGGAGGTGAGGACACTATAACTATTTCTATATGAAATGCTATACTATACTATATTAAGTATTTTTTTAAATCCTAAAATTTAACAGTATCGTATTTAAACATTCAATAGTAATTTACAATGTCACCACGTACTAACACATATTTTAAAAGGTTAGGTTAGGTTTTTGTGTTTATGGACACACAACGTCTCAGGTTATTTGTGTCCTCTTTCATTTGGTTTAATATTTATTATTTTATTTTTTAATTCAATTTATATTTTATTAAATAAATTCTTTTCTTTAAGAAATTTAATTACTTTGTCTATATTTATAATATCATCACCTAGAATACTTTGGAGCTTGCGTTCGGTTCCTAAACATTGAAAATATGCATCGTTACTAGGGCAGTCTTCTAAGATATGGCTGATAGTTAACTGTACTCCACACGTTGCACATGTGGGGGGGTCGTTTCTTTCGATAAGGTGTCCATGCGTAAGGCGCGTGTGCCCGATTCTCATCCTTGCTATTACCACCTCCTCTCTTCTGGTGCTGCGGTAAGAGCTCCTCCAGGGTTTTATTTCGGATTTGATTTTTTTCAATTTATTTTGTTCATCCGTCCTATACCATAGTTGGACCCATGTCATCTGAGCTTGCCGTTTCAAATAGTTCGATACGTCGGTTGTAGTGTAGATATTTCTAATTTCTATGGACGATGATAATGCTGCTTCCTTGGCTGCTTGGTCCGCCTCTTCATTTCCTTTTATTCCTACATGCGATGGTATCCAAACTAGCACTATATTTTTTTTCTGTTCATTTATTATCGCGAAATATGCCTGGGCTCTTTTAATGACCTGGTTGCTAGTATAAATATTGGTTAATGCTTTTATTGCGGATAGGGAGTCCGTGAATAACGTAAAGTTTTGCCCGCGACTTAGTATTACATGATATAGGGCTGCACTAATTGCATAACATTCTGCAGTGAAGTTGCTAGTTGTATACGGAAGCTTGTATCGGATAGTTTTAGAGTTAAAAATTATAGAACATCCAACGTTGCTGTTTAATTTGGATCCATCTGTATAAAGGTGTATGCTGTCACGATATTTATCTAATATTGTTTGGTATTCTAAAATGTAATTGTATTCTGGGGTATCTTTTTTCTTATATTTATTAAGAGTTAAGTCTATTGGTGGTAGTTTTATAGTCCATGGTGGGTAATGATATTCATTGTTGCTTATTTGGAAATTTTTTATTTCTTCTATATATCTTCTTGCCCTTATTCCTAATGGGGCTTGCAGTCTATGGTTTTCTGTATATTTCCTGATATTTGTTTGAAATACATGTTTCCATGCTGGATTTTTATCGTTGAATTTAAGTCTTCCAATGTATCCGCAGGCGAGTTGGTGTCGCCTGACAGCAAGTGGAGCCAAACCTGCTTCCACACATAGACTGTTCACAGGGCTCGTTCTGAAGGCGCCAGTTGCAAGACGGATACCCGCGTGATGGACCGAGTCCAATGTGGAGAGCAGTTTAAGGTTAGCCGAGGAATAGACAAAGCTGCCGTAATCTAGTTTCGATCTAATTAGGCAAGTATATACTTTCAACATGCTGGATCTGTCTGCTCCCCACGAGCATCCAGCTAGGACCTTTAGTATGTTTAATCTCTTTGTGGACTCTTCCTTTAGCCACCTAATGTGATCTTTCCAGTTTAGTTTATAGTTAATTATTAATCCCAAGAATTTAACTTTTGGCTCGAACTTAAGTTGTATTCCTCTGTATATCAATTCTGGAGGTGAAGTTGGTGACCTTCGTTTTGAGAAAATAATGCATTTTGTTTTTTCTGTTGAAAAATGTAAGCCCGAATGCGTGGACCAAGATTCCAAATTCAAGAGGCTTTTTTGTATAGTTTTTTTCATCCAGTTTTGATTTCTAAAAGGGAGTAACAAGGCCAAATCATCAACAAATAGGAAAGATTTGATAGGTTTAGGAATCATTGACGTAACGTTATTAATTGCTATAGCAAAAAGGGCACAGCTTAGGACACTTCCCTGGGGTATTCCATTGGCCAGTGTTTTTACTGATGATAGATAATTACCCACTCTAACTTGGAAGGTGCGTTCCCTGAGAAAGTTTTTAATTAGTATAAGAAGGCGACCCTTAAATCCCCATTCATTAAGTTGTTTTATAACGAGATTTGGATTTAAGTTATCATAGGCCTTTTCTATGTCAAAGAAGATGCCTACGCACTCTTTCTTTTCGGAGAAGCAATCTAGTAATTCGTGCTCCAGCGTAACCAGATGATCTAAAGTGGAGCGTCCTGTTCTGAACCCACTCTGGGCTTCTGAAATGAGGTCATTTTTCTCTAATATCCATGTTAAACGTTTGAAAACCATTTTTTCCAGAAGTTTACACATACAACTTGTCAGTGATATCGGTCGGTAGCTAGATGGAGATAGTTTATTTTTACCCGGTTTCAGAATAGGGATAATAATCGCTTTCCTCCAGATGCTTGGAAAATCTCCTGTACACCAAACGTGATTGTATAGAGCAAGAAGTGCCCCCAAAGCATGACTTGGTAGATTTTTTAACATATCATTGTGGATCTCGTCTACTCCTGGAGTGGAAGATTTCAGCTCCTTTATGCAGTTTAAAAGTTCGGCTTTGGTGAATGGGAGGTTGTAAGCATTATCTGATTGAATATCTATGGTATATAATTCAGTATTTTCTTGCGTTAAGTGTGGTAGGGGAGAGTGGTTATTAGAATAGAATTCTGCGAAGCGTTCGGCTAATAGTTTCTGATCCGTTTCTACGTGTTCGTCTATTAGAAGTGTTGGTTGATGGTCTATATAGTTCCCTGTGATACTCTGGATTTTTTTCCAAAATAACCTAGGCGAGGTATCACTTGTGATCGAATTTAAGAATTGTTCCCAAGATTCCTTCTTTTTGTTTTTTATTATTCTGCGGGAAATTGACCGGGTTTTTTTGTATTCTATTATATTTGATAGAGTAGGTTCTTTTTGAAATTTTTTTAGAGCTTTTCTTCTTTTCTTTATAGCTATTTTACATTCACTGTCGTACCAGGGAACATTTTTGTTTTTAATTTTAGTAGATGTTTTGGGGATAGACATATTTGCTGCTGTCAAAATTGCTGAAGAAATTTGATTGTTTATTTCAGTGCTCGTATTTGATGGTGATATGTCCGATTCATTAATATTTATGTGACTTTTAAATGCTGTCCAGTCTGCTTTTTCTGTGATCCATCTAGGGTGTTTTGTCTTTTGTGTATTGCTATGAGGGAAATTGATAATTATCGGAAAATGGTCACTAGAGTATTGATCTTTAGAGACTTGCCAACTTAAACGGGTGAAAATACCAGGCGAACACCAGCTGAGATCAATAGAGGAAAAAGTATTGTAAGCCGGACTTAAATATGTTGGATCTCCCGTGTTTAAAATAATTGCGTCAGTAGAGTCAATAATTCTTCGAATAATGTTTCCCCGCGAAGAGCAGTAAGAGGACCCCCAGGAGGTATGGTGACCATTGATATCGCCCGTACATAAATAGGGAGAGGGAAGAATGTTCAAAAGATTCAGTAAATCTCTTTCTGCAAAATTATCCGGTGGAATATAAATATTGCAGAGAAAAATGGGAAACTTAAGAAAAACTTTTACTACAATTGCTTGCAAAGAAGTATTTGTTATTACCAACTCTGATACTAGGTTCTTATGAACAGCAATTAGGACACCTCCAGAAGCCCTATTACTATTTTCAAAATCATTTCTATAGATATTGTATTGCTTCAAGTTATATTTTTTATTTGGGAGTAACTTAGTTTCCTGAATACACATTGCTATAGGCTGATATTTGTTAATTATTAGTTTTAATTCTTCTTGTTTATTAATTAGACCATTACAGTTCCACTGGATAATGTTATTTGATAATGTCATTTAATGAAGTTAGAGTAAAATATCTAAAATAAAATATATATATATGCTCATAAGAAAGATAAAATTAATAAAGAAGAATTGAATAATGAAAGTAAACAATTGTATAGATTAGAAATAATATTAATTAATTAATAAGATTATATGAGAATTAAAATTTTTTTTTTTTTTAATAACGTATTATAATAAGATATTTATGTATTTGGTATTTTAATTTGTATCCATTTTTTCTTTACTCGAATTTCGATTGGATGCTCTAGTTCGAGATTTACTCCTAGATCTTCTTTCTTTTACTAACGTCCACTCGCCCTGTGAGTCAGCTTGGTGACTGAGCGAAGCGTTGGTTTCATTAGTGGTCACTTTTTCCGAAGTTAAGACCTTCGGTTCCGTGGGGAATTCAGGTTTTTTGGCAGAGTTCTGCCCGGAAGGTTTAGAAGAAAGGGTTAAGGGAGGAGTTGGGGTGGTAACCCGGGTTGGGATAGAGGTAGCTGCCGAGGTGGCAGCTGGGAGAGAAGTGACTTGAGGAAGCGAGGAAGTGGAAAGGAGAGGTAGGGAGGGGGGGAGCGTGGTGGGAGGGAGCGGGGTGGGGGGTTCCCGAATGCTACTAGCACTGGGACCTCGGATGGGGTTAGACTGATTGATATATATTGGCACTAACGGTTTTTTAAAAGTAAAATTATCGTTGCTTAAATCATCCGTTTGACAACTCACTGATTTTTTATTTTTCAAAATGTTAGAAAAACTCATTTGCATCGCTATTGGGTGCAGTAATTCGTATTTTTTCTTTGCGGCTTGATATGTAATTTTTTCACCGTCTTGAATACCTTTAATTTCTCTTTCTCTTAAGAAAACAGGACATTTTTTAGAAAAAGAGTCATGTTGGCCCTGGCAATTAACACACTTTACCGGACTACTACAATCCGCACCTTCATGTTTATTTTTACCGCAAAATCTACATAAAGCTTCTTTGTTACATACTGTTTTAGTATGACCAAACTTAAGACATACATAGCATCGCGTTGGGTTTGAAATAAATTGTTTTACTGATATATTATAAAAACCTATTTTTATTTCGGTGGGAATGGTGGGGTTGTTAAAGGTTATTAAGTAATTATGACTATTGTGTTTTTCATTGTTTTTGAAATACGTTAATCTTTTCACATCATCTACATTTTGTGACTTTAACTCATCTTTTATTTCTTCAATAGAGCAAAAATTTAGATCTGGACACCATATAATTCCTTTGCTCTGATTTAACTTACCATGTGGTTCCACTTTAACGGGGAAATCGTTAAGCAGGTTTTCACATTTTAAAAGTTTATCACTTTGATTTTCGGAATTAACTTCGACTAACAGCGTCCCATCTTTTAATTTTTTAACAAATTTAACCTCACCAATCAAGTTATGGATACTTTTATATATAAAGAAAGGAGATACCTTTTTGAAATCGAAAGGATTTCCATCATTGTCTGTTCCTAATCTTTTAATAATTAAAAACCTTACGCAATTTTTTGGTTTAACTTCGTTATTGACCGTAAATGAACCCTTAAATTTTGCTTTTTTCCGTTTTGCGGGCGGAGATTCCGCCATGATAATTAATTAATTATCTAGTTGTAAATAAATTAGACAATAACAGAAATAAACTAAAATGAAAAAAAATAGCTTCTATAATGAAAAAATAAAAAATAAATTAAATGAAAAGAAAATGTGACTTATCGGTTGTTGTCTGGCAGATACTTAATCCTCAGGAGCTCACTTAACAACACGTCCGCACTCAACCAAGTATCAACACAAACTCCCATATTTTAAAAGAGGTCCTTCAATAGTAAAGCTCGGAATTCCGTGCAGTAAAAATTTGAAAACGTGCAATAAAAACTTTAAAACGTGCATTAAAAACTTCAAAACGCAAAAACATGCAATAAAAATGTATTGCTTAAAAATCATGCATTAAATTATTGTTGTGAACAAAATATAGCTACTTTGGAAACATATAAGTATCGCATAGTAAATTGAAATAAAAACTTTCATTTTTTTAATATTGGTTTTAATATAAATTTTGGTAAAATAATGATTTTTTATTAGTAAAGAAAAATTAATTGAGTAGATTAGAAATGTAACTACAAGTCATTATTTTTTTTTATCAAAGTTTATAACTAGGTAAATACATTTCTAAATTTTTTTCTGTAAAACAGTGCCTCCTGTCACTTAAAATTTCATTCAATTAAGAAAAAGATCCTCTCAACTTCTACACTCGTTAGAGGACAATAGTTGTAGCGACTCCAGCAACTTCGGATCTCCTTCAATAGTGACTGAATTTCCGTTCAGTCAATCATTAAAATTTTTTCATAGTTTGGTATCCACGATTTTTTTTAAAAAGATTTCGAAGTGTGTGTGTGTGCGTGCGTGCGTGCGTGCGTGCGTGCGTGCGTGCGCGTGTGTGTGTGAACAGACTAGCCCAAAAACTATAAACCGTGGGAACCTGAAATTGGGTATTTAGTGTAGGTATATGCCCGCGATGTGACAGCAAATATTTCATCAAAATTTCTCAAAGGGAGGGGGTACTTTATTTAATAACTTTTTACGTTTTTTTCGATTTTCTCAAAAACGGCTCTAACGACTTTGATTAAACTGAGTATTTGATCTATATATATGCCCGAGATATGACTGTAAAAATTTCATCAAAATTGGTTAACCGGAGGGTGGACTTTACTTAATAAATTTTGTATCATTTTCACATGTTTTAGTTATTTACTCAAAAGTGGCTTTAACGATTTTCATCAAACTGGGTATATGATGTATGTATATGCCCGAGATACGACTGTAAAAATTTCATCAAAATTGATCAACCGGAGGGGGGGACTTCACTTAATAAATTTTGTACCAATTTCACGTGTACATATTTTTTGTTTACTCAAAAACGGCTTTAACGATTTTGAAGAAACTGGTTATTTGATGTATGTATATACCAAATATGTAAAAGCCAACATTTCATTAAAATTAGTCCAACTGAGGGGGCACTTTATTTCATGACCTTTTTTCCAATTTTTACCTTTTTTTCGATTATCTCAAAAACGGCTTTAACGATTTTTATCAAATTCGTCATGTTTAATGAAAATTAGGTTTTCTTTAATATCAGGTAAGCTTTATCATTATTAAAATGTTCTGAGGGGGCTTTTTTTTTTGGGGGGGGGGTCCTTTTTTGTTTGTTTGTTTCTTTCTTATAAAGTACCTTTGTTTTTGTTTACATGGAGCAATTAACAGTCTCTCGTTACGCCTAAAAATAAGAAATGGCTAAATATGAGATATGATAAAAATAAAGAAAACATAAAGAGGAGAAAAAAAGAAAAATATTCAGTCAACTCATAAAACTCGTTGAGCCCACGCATGCGGAGTACGCCTTTAATGACAGACCATTGTTCATAATTAAAGCCGTTCTGTTCATTTGAGAAGTGGCAATTAACAAAATGCATTAATTTCTAATCTAAGTAAGTTGGTAAGTGAAAGTTGTGTGTTGCGAGCACGCACCAGATTTTTTTTGGGTCATATAGAGAAAGATTTTTCTCCTCTAGTTTTGTAATAGCAACCGGCAAAGCTGTTATATGGGATCTAATAAATGCCAAATCAGATACAATGGTTAGACTCATCAAAATTGTTGTTAATTTGATAACTGATTATACATTTTCGTCTAATTCTATATTTGAAAATATTTCAGGTAAAAAAATAAATCAGAATATAAAATATTTACTTAAAAAATTTACAGCAAGATATGGAATAGAGCTGTAATTATACTGGAAATAGGAAGGAAAGATACCACTTATCTTATAAAGGAAAGATACTACTCAAATTATAGAATCACTAGATACAACGCTTGGTGACACGCACTTCCCCTCGTACCGTTCTAGGGTTAACAAAAATTAGGTACTTACTTGTGCTGCGGTGGGCATCAATTTGTGATTTCCTCTCACATCCAACATACAACCAATAAAAATTAAATAAATTTACAATATTTATAAGTATTATATGAACAAATATTTTAATTTTCAAATATCAATATCCTGGGGATGCCCTTGAGTTTCATCATTGATTTCCCGGTACTTTCAGTACCTTTCGTTATGCCTTTGATTCAATGTATATAGATATAATATTTCATATAACTTTAGTGGAGATTCTTGAATATTCCTGGAGGTTGTTTAATGTTCTCTGATATTCCTGGATATCGTGTATGCACTATAGCCAAAGGTGTACTTTTGGTTGGCTAACATAAAAAAAAATTACCCTGTTAAGTTAAGGTAGGATATATTATTTTATTTATATTTTCTCTACAATGACTAAAGTATTAAGTGGCTTGCTCCAAATCCATAAGCCTCACTTTCATCAATTTTCATATTGAAAAACAAAAAATTAAAAAATATTTATCACTCACACTTTTAAGATGAATTGACTACTTAGGGTACGATTACCTTTGAAACTCTGGATATGAGGTGGGTTTTACTCATGTTTTTAAAAGTTTAAATTGAATTGATTTAATTTCGTTAAGAGTATAAATAATAATTCATAAATTTGTTCAATTAAACCAAATTTGAAAGTCCCCACCGCCCAGAGGAGAGATTATTTTATGGCAAAATTATGAAAAATATAATGAATTAGATCTTTAAAGCTGCTAAAAGAAATTGACAAAGATTTTAAGCCATTAATTAAAAACAAATTAGTTTTTGCGAAGTTTCCTTAAGAATTTCAATTCGCAAACAAGATATCAAATGTTCCTTGTTTATTTATTTAATAAAATACAAAAAAATTCAATGATTAAGAGCCAGACTGTCCTGTCTATTGTTATAGATTTTAAGATTAAATCTAACATGTTAGATCTTTTCGATTGGATCTGACATATGTTATTGAAATTTAAACGTATTCCTTTAGCTTGATAAATTAATAAACGATTATTTTTTTTTTTTACAATTTTTAATGTTGACTAACAGTCTTTTTTGTGGCCAAAACATAAAAAAATTAAATAATTTGCTCTATCTACTAGATTTCAATACTGTATTCAATTCTTAAAATGAAGAATTTTGTTTTAGTATATTTTATCACATTAAATATTACTATAGACATAAATAGTAATATTTATTTATGTCTATATGCTTAAAAAGAAACGAAATACCAGAAGAATGGAAAATCGGACATATTATTCCTCTCCATAAAGTAGGAAGTAAAAAGAAATGCTCAAACTATAGAGGGATAACAGTAACAAGTAGCTTGAGTAGATTATATGGCAGGATTCTAAAACAGAGACTAGAACAAGAGTGTACAAGAATCATTCCCGAAGAACAAGCTGGATTCAGATCAGGTCGGTCATGCAGTGACCACATATTCGTAATTATACAGCTTCTGGAGAAGGCCATGGGGCATAATGTGGAAGTTTACTTGATTTTTGTGGACCTGAAAAAAGCTTATGACACAGTTCCATTAAAGCTCTTGTGGGAGGCCTTGCATTATTTCAATATAAGTCCCTACCTTATATGTGCCATAAGCTTATACGAGGGGGCAAAGGCTTGCGTAAAAATTAGGGGTTCAATTAGTAAATGCTTCCCTATAACGAAAGGTCTGAAGCAAGGATGCGCATTATCTCCTCTCCTTTTTAATATATATGTGGAAAGGGCTTTAATGAATTGGAAAAAAAAATGCCAGGGTATGGGGATCAAGATTGGTAGTGACTACCTCTTCAATCTCCAGTTCGCTGATGACCAAGTCATGATGAGTAAGATCCTTCAGGAATATTCTAGTTGGGGGCTAGAAGTCAGCAAGGAAAAGTCCGTCTACATGGCCTTTAACGGAACAGGGAGTAATTTAATCCTGGAAGGATGGAATTTAGAGCCACAATGCAAGTTTAAGTATTTAGGAAGCTGGTTGGACTCGCTAGGGTCCAGCGATCTGGACATCCAGGAAAAGGTCGTTCAAGGAAAAAAAATCATCGGGATCTTGAACTCGGTATTATGGAGTAGGAATGTCAGCATGAAAACAAAAAAAATAATGTATAAAGCCTTTTTGGAAAGCGTCAGCCTCTACTCGGCAGAAGCGTGGACATTAAAAGCTAAACAAGCAGGTAGGCTCTTAGCCCTAGAAATGGAATTTTGGAGGCGAGCATGCGGAGTGTCCAGAATCCAAAAAATTCCCAACGAACAAATAAGACGGCGGGTTGGGAAAGAAGAAAACATCCTCCATAGTATAGAAACCATGAGGTTAAAATGGTTTGGACATGTTATGAGGATGAATGAGGGAGCATGGCCAAAAAAACTGCTGAAATGGAAACCAGAAAGAAGAAGGAAAAGAGGTCGCCCGAGAAAACTCTGGTATGACGGAGTGGAAGAAGGAATGATGAACAGAGGGATTAGAGAGGGAGACTGGGAAGACCGAAAGAAATGGAGAGCGCTTATTATTGGGGACGACATATGACTTAATGTTGTAAACAGTCGTAAATAAAAAAAAAAAAAATATTACTATAAAAAAATGTATTTCAAATTTTTTTTATTTACGGTGAGAAATTAAATATATTGATATTTTTATCCATTAGTTAAATCCATCTGTTGCTAAGGCAAAGGAAGAGATAGTAAGTAGTTTGCAATAAATACTTCAAATAATAAATGATTCAAAAACTGAATCAGTTGCAGTCAGTATCTGCTTCCTAGTCCAGGATTAGCTACTCCAAGTATTAATTGTATTAGTACCTCCCAATCAACAGCTACGGATTATCGAGTATCCATGAATCCACATATCAGTACCCAGTTCATTTTGGCTGGATCAACTCCTTCTATCAGCTACTTTTCAGTATTTGACACAAAGTAGTTGATTCATACAACCTTAATAATCCCTACCCTAACTTTCTAAGCCAAACTGTCCTACATCCAGTGTTGAGAGAATAAATTTTATTAAAACAGTCAATAAAAGTGCACTTGTGATAGTTTTGCATTCTGGTGCCGATTGGATGTGCTCAGGTGTTTTTAAATTAACCCAAAATTGATAATTTGGCTCTCAGGTAACAAATTAATATCAATTTACATGTTGGTTTTTAAGATCACACACTTTATAGGAAGGATTAAAGCAAATTATTCAATAAAAATAAGTAAAAGTCATATAATATAAAAAATTTAATTAGAAATAAATATGCCTTCAGGAACCACACATAAATCACAAATAACTTAAATAATTACATATGTACAAATTAACATTACAAAATAACTTATTTTTTAACCTAAGTGTCCAAACTAATAATTAGTCAGGCCAAACAATATCTTCGATCCAACCTATGTATGAAGATACTTTTGTATAAACACCGGGCAAGTCTGTTTCCCGAGTGCAGCTGTCACCAAAAGATGTTATACCAACTATAGTGTATATGCATTCTTTTTGAATTTGAATTGGTCCTCCAGAATCAATCTGCAAAATATAGATACAATAAGCAATATTTAATGGTTTAATGATCACTAATTAGAAAACTTTGATACCCTATTTAAATGCTAAATGTTAAATTTATTTTAATTATTTATGTACTTCATGATGATTACCAGTAAGTGATGATTACTGCCTAGCTCATCTTAACTATCAGAATTTCCATGAAATAGAAAAATGTAGTTACAGGCCGGTCATAAGATTTTTAAGATAGAAATAGGAGTTATTTAAATGAGGCAGGTCATAGGCTTGTAAATGATGCTAATCATGGCTAAATAAGGTCCACTAGCATTTGCTATGTTTCCAGATAATTTAGTATAAACTGAAAACAGTAGAACCCATGTCGAAGGATATCAGTCATGTAATTAAGGGATGAACTTTAGCAGATGTCCGTACTAAACCCAACTTCCAGCAGTTACAGAACTTATCCCTCTCTGCTCTCTCATTAACTTCCCTGTGGACTGTTAGGGTTGGTGTATTATAGACAGCGGACATTTGACTACTATTGATGTTTTGATGCAATAAGGAATTGGGATTAGCATTATTAATCACCAGGTTGTCGTAGAGTAATTTAAATAATCTTCCTTAATAATCCACTTCCTGTCTTCATACAAAGTATATTTGGAGAACTAGAGATACGACTTAATTAATGAACTCTTTCATGAGATTTATCCTTTGTCTCCTGAGGCACTCTCACATTTCCTAATGCCAAAAGCAAATTTTTCTTTCTAGTAATTTCCAAAGACAATTCAAGCCCCCTTGAATCCCACATTTTTCCATCCATCTGTTAAACACTAGACCGCAAGATTTCTTATCTTCATTTCTTATTTATATTTTGATAAATCCTTCATAGCTAGTGCCACATAGTTCTACAATTCCTTACTCAGCTAATCCCAATCCTATATTGGATCAAAAATCAATTGTAGTCAAATTGAGCTGCCTATATCCCTCAGCCCTAACAGTCCATAGGGAATTTAATGAAAGAGCAAGATGGATAAGTTATATATCTGCTAGAACTGGATTTAGTAGGGACATCTGCTATTTTTTATGTCTGTTAACACATGACTGACATAAAACTCATAAAAATCGTACTGACATGGATTCTACGGTTTTCCGTTTACACTAGTTGTCTTTATGTCTTTATCTTGGAAATAGTGGACTTTATGTGGCCGTGATTAGCCTTATTCTCAAGCCTATGACCTGCCTCATTTAAATAACTCCTATTTCTCCTTATCCTAAATCTTGTTTGTTCATATATCTTTTTAATGTTGTTTGTTGTTTTTGTATTACTTAATTTGTATATCTCAAACTTACTTTATCCATTCATTAATTCATAAGTTTGGCTTTAGTTTATAATTTCCTTCTCTATGAATTATTGACAGACCAAAGTTGCCTTAATTAATTTTCATTCATGTTATTCTTTAGACTAAATGTCCCGGAATGAAGTGAAAAGTTTCGTTTCATTATTAAGAGCTATTTGAAGAGTGAGGGCACATTAAAATTTTCAGATACATTAATCAATTAGTTTTTATAATTTTTTTTTATGCCAAATATATTTATACTGCCTAAAGTGTAACTAGTATATTACAAACATTTAATCATATTACAAACATTTAATCATAATAACTTACTGAGCAAGTGTCCTTCCCTTTAGAATAAGCACAAACGGAATATTCAGGAATATCTCTCGGTATGGGGATTTCTTTGTATTTTGAAGCACATAAGTCATGATCAACTATATTCAAATTAACTTTTTGGAGAACGTCCATTGCTTTTTGTTCTGAAATATAATTTTAAAAAATATTAAAATAAACCACTATCTTTATATTAATATAATTTAAAAATAATAATAATTATAGGTATATTTATTAATTTATTCTTTTAGTAAAAATCTGATCGTACAACTTACTCAAGCTTGAATATAAAAAAAAATCAATATAGATACAAATCAATGTTTTTGTATAAAAGTTATTTAGTGAACTATAAATGTTAAGGTTGCCTTTTGTTAGGTCTACTATTCAATTATTCATTTATTAAATTAAACACCACAATGTCTCTAATATGGTTGTATTGCAAAATAATCATTGAAATCATTTAAACCTCTTTATTATAATTTGATAGAAATCATTGTTTCATAATGTTAATAATGGCACACTAAAATAAACTTCCTTCTTGCATCATTACCTTGGTTGACTCCAAAACCTGTTGCAGTCACGGTCATATTAATGAAAAGAGAAACTCCAGTATCGAGACAGATCGGTCTGTGACTTAAACTTACTTTATTTGATAATTTAAATAGTGCTATATCATTATCATTATTTGCAGCATTATAATCAGGATGAATAATTACACGACTTATCGGAAACACATGATTCTGTAAGAATTCCAAGGAGGATTGCACTTTAGTAGTTCCAATCATAGCAAAACCATACTCCCTAAAACATATTTTTATTATAATCAAATATTAACACAATTATTTTTAAAAATAATAAATCTTCATGCCATCTTCACAGGATTTGAACAGAATTGCATTAGCAAAGAAAGCCATCATTTTTCAATCAATTGAAAATGTTTAATAAAAACCAATATTTATAAATTAAATGGGCCATTCCACGTCAATTCAACACAGGCTTGAGCTTCACCATTTCAGATTTTCTTGAAATTCAGTATATGTGTACTACTTGTATCTACTGTAATTGTAAAATATTACTGAGATATGTCTACCCGTTTTTGAATTATTGGTCTCTAAAGCCCCCAAAAATAGGTCCAGAAACAGAAAAAAACATGATTAAAAATAGTTGTAGATGTTTCCAAATTTGACTAGGTCTATGAGATTGGTGTCTTTTAACAGCGCATTCCATGCCATTTCGTATGATATACAGCAATGTATAGGTTGGTACTAAAGAGATTTTCTTAAATCCAAGTTTAAAATTTTAATTTCATTTTTCTCAAAAAGGGCATCTTTTAAAATTTTCACATTTTTTGTAAAAAATAGGTAGTAGTATATCTATTCATACAACAAAATATAAAAGTGGGATGAAAATTTCTTCATTACTAAAAAAATTGAAAAGTAGTAAGCTTTTTATGATTAAAAATAGCTGCAGATGTTTTCAAAATTTGACTAGAATTATGAGATTGGTGTCGTTTAACAGTGCATTCCATGCTGTTTATATCGACAGCTATTTTTAATCATGATTTTTTTCTGTTTCTGGACCTATTTTTGAGACCTAGAGACCAATAATTCAAAGACGGGTAGACATCTCTCAGTAATATTTTATAATTGTTATAGTAGATATAAGTAGTACACGTATACCAAATTTCAAGAATATCTGAGAGGGTGATGTTCAAAATGTATATTTTTGTGTTGATTTCACGTGGAATTGCCCAAATACAATAAATGCAACATAAGTTAAGTACTCACTCAGATACATTGCAATGAGCTGCACTGAGAATAAACTCTGGGCTCACTAAACTCCCACTACATAACCAGCTTAGTTGACCTAAACCCTTTTCCTCAAAGTTTCCAATCATAACCTGAAATTGTAATAATTTAATTTATTTACATTATTTTCCTGAAATAAAGGAATGGTAATAAGTTATTACAAATAAAATTTGTACATCAAAGACTGAGAGTTATTGAGCCTGTACATCAGTCTTTATATGTATATATGAGTTAAACAATTTTCAAGAGAATTGAGAAGACTATTACTAGATAAAAATTTGTTCTTATTAAGTAATAGTTTTTGTCCTTAAATGAAATAGAGATTGTATTAAAATTTGATTTTGTTATATTTCTCTTATTTTAAATTAAGTCCTTGGATGGATTTCCTGTTTTAGCCACTATCATTGTAAAGAAGATGATGTATACCCTATAATCTGCATATTTCCAAGGTATAGACACCTTCCCAAAAGATAGGTTTTTACTAGATATTTCAACCTTCAAAAGGATGGAATTCATTTGGCAAAAAAAAAAAAAAAATCCTCAGGAAATTTCTGGATATGCCACTGCTGTCGAGGGAGCCTATGCAGCTACATATGTTACCCTGATACAAGCCTTCAAGAGTCTTACTACAAGCCCTTCAAGGGAACAGTTTCTAGGCAAACAGTTTTGCATGGGGGTAATATGACCAGTTGACTGCCAGCTTTTCCACCAAATAAGAGGGTTATAGATGCTGAGTGCGCCATAGAATGGTCTGAATGGGGCAAACATTTATCTTTAAGGGAAATTTATGATTAGGTTTCTGTCCCATCATCTCAATAGCTCAGCTCCCATAAACCTAAAACTTGATAATTCAGCTTGTTGGTGTTGCTGCTGAATTGCTCTTGAAAATAAATTTGTTTCAAACAATAGTTCTATTTATTTTTTTATTATCGGCAATTATTTACATAGAAATAAAATTAAAAAAAAAATATCTCACTATATTTTTTTAATGATCAAAAGATAATATACAAAAATAAAATAATAGGGGTGGTGAATTCCCTCAAACAAATTCTATAAATATTTCAAACTACTACGACTCGAATTACACAGGCCAACGGAAAAAATTTGTTTGAAAACTTCTTTAACTTTAATAGCTGATCTTTATAGATTTTCATGTGCTGAATCTAAATCTGGCATTAGTTTTTTTTTTTTTTTTTTATCACCCATAGTTTCCCAGCAATATGCTTTGTATCTAAACATGAGAAACAACTGTTACATCATAAGCATGGTTTGTATTTCAGTGGATACTTAAAACAGTGATATAATGTGCTAATACAGTATAGGTTTCACTTGTCAACTGGAATTGGTCTATACTTTCTTTCTCTTTATTCATTGAAACTCCTTGTGTAGCTTTTTCTACGATGAGTCGCTGATTGAACTTCTCGGTGAAATGACCAACAGTACACCCCCATCATGTTGGTGTTCCAGCGGCCCTGGTAGCGTTTTTCCATCACTTTAACGTTCTGGTGAAAACGCTCACCTTGCTCCTCACTAAAATCTCCCAAATTGTCCGGGTAGTAAGGAAGTGGCTTAAATTGTTTCATTAGGCCTAACTTTATGTGTAGAGTTGGTAGAAGCACGTTTTTTGGATCCACGATGTTTTTGCGTAGATTGTTCTTCTCACCAGGTTTTAAAGACTTCCTCACAGGCCAGTTCTTTCTGCACCAATGTTGATCCCTAGCCTTACTGTCCCATTCACACAAAAAACATGGAAATATGGTAAAACCACCTTGCTGACCAAGGAGCATGCTTGCTCAATTCTTTAAAAATCGCTTAATTTAATCAATTTAACTATGAAATGTGAAGATATTGTGGGTGATAAAGATTTTTTAATATCATATTTGGATTCAGCACCCTAAAAACTATAGGAATACGGTATTTTTAGTAAAAAAGTTTTTTCATTGTTGGCCTGTGTTATTGATTTTAAAATAATTTAAAAACACTTTTCCTATGTTTGCTTTTTAATTTTTTTATTTATTTACTTATTATTTTTTTTTATTCCTGTAATTCTTTTTTTCAAACGTACATTTCATGTTTTTATACAAAAGAGGGAATGAATTATAAGATTATTTGCACTTATTCAGTGGTAAATTCAGAAGAGCTCATTGAGCAGGCCTGGGATTGAACCCGAAGGTGTTTTGAAGTTGATGCAACCATTCTATTGGGAGAAACCTAAACCGCCACCTCTTTAAGTCAATTGTTGAGTGGAAATTCTTTATGATCTGAAAAAGCTCAACATTGCATGGTCAACAACAAAGAAGCAAAATGAAAAGTTTATTTGCATTGAAAGAAATGGCCCGATAAAGAGAGGGTAATTCATGTAAAAAATAAAGGAAATTATATGTGACAAATTTAAGAAGAAATCATAAATAAAGGCATATTAATAATAACAATTATTCTACATTATTATTTGATCCATGGATTGAATGAATTAGGCAACTAAACTGTTGGTTTCTTAATATGCGAGTAATATGTTATGCTTACCATATGAGGAAACTCTTTCTCCTGTGCATCTACTCCTCCTTTTATTATCGGCTTTTCTAATTTACAATCAGGTTCTAGCACACTTTTTGGGCCAAGAATACTAAAAGTCGGAACAAGCTTATAAGCTGTCTTTCCATAAATCCTACACACTGTAAAGTTTTTAACACCTATCTTAGTTTATTGACTTGTGAAAATAATTAATCTAAAAGTCCCATGATAAAGACAAATATTAATTTTTCATTCAATGAACATGCTGCAATTACTATGCTGTTTTTTTAAAACCAATTCATTGTTTAATATATATTTTTTTTCATTTCACTTATTTAAATTAAAATTTAACTCTTAACTATTTATTAAATAAATAGTTAAGTTATTTCTTTATTTATTTAATTAAAGTTAATTGTTTTAATACCTATTTTATTTTGAAAAGTAAATATTAAACATATCCAGGACACGAAACCAAGGTCATTGTCCCTGCCATGGTAATCGTTGATCCTTTGTACCCACCGATCTCAGCAAGTTGTTTCGAGGGCTAGAAAAGTTGTTCAAATGGTAGGATCTAATTGACGAACAGTTCTTGATCTCATTGACAACTTGTTGATACTTTGCTTAACTTGGCTAGATCGGTGGGTACAAAGTGTCAGTGAAGAGATTGGAGATAGGGAATAGATTAACCTGTTAGGAAGAATGGCCTTAGTTTCGAGTCCCTGCGATAACCAATATTTTCTGTTAAAAAAAAATAATTATAAAACATTTACTTCAATCTTACACAAAAAATAATTGTGTGTATTCATTATTAATTATATATAACAGTAACTTACTTTCTTTTGCTTTCTCCCCTGGAGCTCTTTTGGGACGATTATTAATTATATTTTTATCAGCTCGACTTAGGTTATAGTGGTTAGCAATTCCTTCAAATGGGCAGCATACAATAGAGAGGTCAGCTTCATTGCAAGGTTCCAATTTAGCACTTGTTATATTCGTAAGGCATGAATCTTTACTAATACATATCCCAGAAGAATTATTATGTTTGCATTTTGGGGAGACATTAAGCTCTGTAAACATTAAATATTTTGAAGTAATTTGATTAGAGATAATTGAGATGTTTGAGGTAGTAGGTAAAGACTTCCTACTTCCTCAAATCTTTAATAATAATTTATTTAAAATTATGTATAAGTTTGCTATCTGGTGACTTTAAATTGTTTGAAATTTACGGATTCATCGCAAATTAAAATAATGGCTTTTGGAGTTCTATTATCTTCAGTTTGGACACGTTTAAACAGTTTTTCTGAACTAATTAAATTTACATAAACTTAGCCGCAAGAATAATGAGTCAAAGTGAGGTGCATTAGGAACCACTACATTCATATAAATGTATGTTAATTGAAAACATAGTTGAATTGAAAAAAATAGGCAGGTTCAAATGTTTGTGTACCTGTTGTGGGGGGGGGGGGGAGTTAATCTTGTAATTGAGATAACTAGAGGAATAGATTCTATGAATAAATGGATTAACTCAATGAAGGCTGAGAAGCAGGGAAGTATAATTGATGAGCCTGGCAGTGGGGGTTACCCTCACAGTATGATGTTGTTTAGTAGCTTTTACATTAATATCTTAATGGTTAAATTATTATCTTATGATCTGTTAACATATAGGGTAAACCGTACAGTTATTGGCACCCTTAAGACTACATTCTCAAGACTATATCAGGGATCAAATGGAAACTTCCTATAGCTACTCTTTATCTATCCTCATAAAGACTCAAGAGGTTTTGTTGGGTCAAAAGTTCAATAGTTTTACAATATGCCAATTTTTATTGATAAAAGTGCCAAATCTATTTATTGGCACCCTGTGGATTTAATTGTGAAATCTTCCCTATGGTTAGTTTGTTAAAGTCTTACTTCATAGATGACTTAGAGGGCCTTTCAAACATTAGTCTCATGTATATCTTGTAATAGAATTAGGACTTATTTACCTATTTCTTTAAGATAAAGTTTGAGTGCCAATAACTGTATGGTTTACCCTACCTCATCAGTTGATGAACTGCACTTACTTTTCTCAAAATTACATTTTTTCATCAAACGTCAATAGTCTAAATGAAATCTATAGTAAGGGAAAGTATGGCGATCGCAAAAAATTTCGACTTCCGGTTTTCAACGGAAATGCACGTTTTGGATCCCTTGAGTCCATAAAAGGGCGGATCCAGCCGGTTGCAAAAAAGCTTGAGAAAAATGCAATATCGTCGTCGTTTTCTGAAAAATACTCGGGCGTTCCAAGTTTGATAATTAAATTCAAATTTACTATCGGCCGTTATTAATGTCTCCTTCTATTATTGAATTCCGTCGAAAACATCTATCGTTCAGTCTAAAAATTTATTATTATATCTATAATCCAGTAAAAAAAAATGTTTATAAACAATCCCCAGCAAGAAATGAGTCCCGTGAGTTTAGCCAAGTTAATTCTTGATGCACCACTGTATGAAGTTTTAACGGCATTATCCCCTTTACAATTGAATAAACAAAAAAAAAATGTCATAGAGAATAAAGATAACGTGTTCCCTTTCCAATGTCATTTTCAAAAATTAATAATTATTTTAGGTTAAAAAAAATGAGAGTGGTAAGTAAAAATTGTGTGATACGCGCACCGTAACAGATTTTTTTTTAATTTTCAACGCACATTCAAAAGTAAATCCTATGGATCTTCAAGAACAAATTTTCTTGAAATTCTTGAGTTCAATTTTTTTTTCATTTTTTAATTTTTTTTGTTTTGTTAGTATACAACTCTTCTCGCAACAAAACTATTATAGTAATGAGATTATAGTCACTTTCATTAAATAAATAAGGAAGAAAAATTTGAACAGTGATCTTCTCAGAAATAAATCGGTAATTCGTATTAGTCATGCTCGTTAGTCAGCTGGGGAATGTGTTGTTTTCCTTAGAGCCATTGACCCATCGCAGAGATTGCTCATCTTGAATTGTGCATGATGTTGTGCCATTGCCGGAGCAAGGGGATTTCCTCGTGTATTTTTAGAACTTTGTTATTTCAATAAGTATTTTTAGAATAGGTTTGCATTTATTGTTGAAAATTTCGTGTCTATTACGTACAATTAAAACGATTTTTTCGAAGCAGTATAGAAAAGCCATTTAAGTGAAATTTAAATCGGCAATTTGTTAGATCTCTTGTCAGTTTAAATTAAATACAACTGATTTGCTAAAATAGCTATGCTTTACTTTTTATATTATGCCTGGTGAGTTTCAGATCCTAAGTTTTTTTGTTTTGAAAGTTTTTTACTTTCACTTACCTATATATATATATGAAATACATAGTAAGGGAAAGTATTGCGATCGTGAAAAATTTCGTCTTCCGGTTTTCAACGGAAAGACATGTTTTGGGGTCCCCTGAGTCCAAATAATCAAGTCCCGCGAAATAGTCTGTGTGTGTGTGTGTGAACAGACTATCTCAAAAACCATAAACCGTACGAACCTATAACTGGGTATTTGGTATATGCATATGCCCGTGATGTGATAGGAAAAATTTCATCAATATTGATCAATTGTGGGGGCGCTTTATTTCATAACTTGTTTCCCAATTTTTACCTTTTTTTTCGATTATCTCAAAAACGGCTTTAATGATTTTGATCATACTGGGTATTTGATGTCTGAATATGCCAAAGATGTGACAGCCAAAATTTCATCAAAATTGATCAAACGGAGGGGGCACTGTATTTCATAAATTTTTTTCCAATATTTACCTTTTTTTCGATTATCTCAAAAACTGCTTTTATGATTTTAACCAAATTCGTCGTGTTTAAATGAAAATCAAGCTTTCTTTAATATCAGGCAAGCTTTTTCATTATTCAAAGGTTCTGAGGGGGCTTAAATGGGGAATGGACCTTTTTTGTTTTCTTATAAAGTACCTTTGTATTTGTTGGTATGGGGAAATAAACTGTCTCCTGTTATGCCTAAAAATTAGAAAATGTCTAAATACGAAATATAAAATAAATCGAATAAACATACAGGAGAAAAAAAGAAAAATATTCCGTCAACTCATAAAACATGTTGAGCCCACGCATGAGAGACGATTGTTTAAAATTAAAGACGTTGTCCATTTAATGGAAATTATTTTTTTTTCATGGTAACTAAATGAAGTTTTCAACAACTACATAGAGAATTATAAAATTAGATGACTTGGAGTATTATGCTTGCATTGCCGAATTATCTAAAGTAAAAACATTTATTTGATAATTAAAAAAAATAGTGTACTTTAGAGAGGAAATAAAAAATAAAAATAAATGAATGTGGAAAAATGTGTGACTTTGAGATATGGCAATTAACGAAACCAGTCAATTTCTAATCTAAGAAAGTTGGTAAGTGAAAGTTGTGTGATGCGCGCACGCACCAGATTTTTTAAATATGTTCCTAACCGAGATGAGTTGCGGACTTCATAACGAAGAAATCTCCGGACAAAATAGAGCCGCCATGCTCACTTCTAAGAATAAAAAGAGAAATAATCCAGCTTTGTTACCATTAAATGCCTTCCCCTTTACTTGAACTTATGAATCAGAAAAACCAGATTTTTTTTCGAATGATACATTTTCATCATATTAACATATGCAACCACGAGAACGTCACTAATAAATGAACACTCCGAAACCGATAACTCTTTTTTTTGAATTTCATTTTCCTTTTCAAATAGTGTATTTAAATATGACAAAATCAATTTAAAAAATTATCGATCCTTGAAACTTCGTTATGAGGTGTTATATGGCTTTTAGAATTTTTTTTTGTTAGTCCGGTCAGCTAATATGATCCTAATTAAATCAGACGTCTCTGAAATATGATTTGATAGATTTTCGTTAGGATGGTAATAATTACTAACAAAATAAGTATTTTGGTCATAATAAAAGAAGTTTGTTTTTGGTTTTTTTGGTCAAGATTTGTTTCCAAATCCTATACTACAATTTTAGTTTAAAGTATATTTTCATTTTTCGAAAATCATTTCTTTACTTTCAATTAAGTACCTACTTATTAATTACATTTGCTAAAATTGTATTTAAAGTATCAGTACATGTTGTTGCACCAGCAAAAAATTTTTTCTTTTGATATTTAATAAATAAACACCCATTTGCCAGGATTTATTAAATATTTTTAATTTGTATAATTTCATGAAATAATTCCCTAAATCGTTTCTAAATATAAACAAGCAATTTTTTTTACATGTGATTGCAAGCAGATTTGTTTACATAAAACTCGTTAAAAAAAACGAAAAGATAATTCCTTAAGAATTCGAAAAAAAAATTGAAAACCTAGTACCGTCTGATTTCGACATATATAGGGATTTGACTTGAATTGGGTTATTTGTAATTTGTTGTTTAGATTATTTGTGAACGGTTAAAGTTGACTTGAGTAAGGTTGAAATAGACTTGGAAATGCTATATAACATTATTCCATTGTATCACAAGAACGTGAATAAAACTTTCATCCCCACCGCGCTTGTTTTGTTTATTTCTGTTCATCACATGGGCGGATCCAGCCGATCATAAAGGGGGGGCTGCAGTCCTAAAGGGGGGGGGCTGCAACCCCATAGCCCTTCATTTGGATCTGCTAATCAGCTTTTTACTTTCACTTACCTATATATGAAATATATAGTAAGTGGAAGTATTGCGATCGTGAAAAATTTCGACTTCCGGTTTTCAACGGAAATACACGTTTTGGGACCCCCTGAGTCGAAATAACCAAGTCCCGCGAAATGGTCTGTGTGTGTGTGTGTGTCTGTGTGTGTGTATGTGAACAGACTAGCTCAAAAACTATAAACCGTAGGAACCTGAAATTGGGTATTTAGTATAGGTATATGCCCACGATGTGACAGCGAAAATTTCATCAAAATTGCTCAAAGGGAGGGGGTACTTTATTTAATAACTTTTTACGTTTTTTTCGATTTTCTCAAAAACGGCTCTAACGATTTTGATTAAACCGAGTATTTGATCTATTTGTATGCCCGAGATATGACTGTGAAAATTTCATCAAAATTGATTAACCGGAGGGGGGACTTTACTTAATACATTTTGTATTATTTTCACGTGTTTTTTTTATTTACTCAAAAACGGTTTTAACGATTTTGATCAAACTGGGTATATGTTGTATGTATATGCCAAAGATGTGATAACCAACATTTCATCACAATTGATCGACCGGA
Source organism: Aelia acuminata (assembly GCA_911387785.2). Classification (NCBI taxonomy): domain Eukaryota; kingdom Metazoa; phylum Arthropoda; class Insecta; order Hemiptera; family Pentatomidae; genus Aelia; species Aelia acuminata. The sequence goes on along the minus strand of OU426981.1, from coordinate 27,205,863 downwards.
GGGGGGACTTTACTTAATACATTTTGTATCAATTTTACGTGTTTTTTTTATTTACTCAAAAACGGTTTTAACGATTTTGATCAAACTTGGTATTTGATGTATTTATATGCCCGAGATATGACTGCAAAAATTTCATCAAAATTGATCTACGGGAGGGGGGACTTTACTTAATAAATTTAGTATCATTTTCACGGGGTTTTTTTATTTACTCAAAAACGGCTTGAACGATTAACAAAAATAAGATATAAATGTAGAAAAATGTGTGACTCTGGGAAATGATATTTAGCAAAACACGTCAATTTCTAATCTAAGTAAGTTGGTAAGTAAAAGTTGTGTGTTGCGCGCACGCACCAGATTTTTACTTTCACTTACCTATATATGAAATGTATAGTAAGTGGAAGTATTGCGATCGTGAAAATTTTCGACTTCCGGTTTTCAACGGAAATACACGTTTTGGGGTCCCCTGAGTCAAAATAACCAAGTCCCGCGAAATGGTCTGTGTGTGTGTGTGTCTGTGTGTGTGTGTGTGTATGTGAACAGACTTGCTCAAAAACTATAAACCGCACAGACCTGAAATTAGGTATTTAGTGTTTGTATATATCCGCGGTGTGACAGCAAAAATTTCATCAAATTTGCTCAAAGGGAGGGGGTACTTTATTTAATAACTTTTTAAGTTTTTTTCGATTTTCTCAAAAACGGCTCTGACGATTTTGATTAAACTGAGTATTTGATCTTTTTATATGCCTGAAATATGACTGTAAAAATTTCATCAAAATTGATCAACCGGAGGGGGGACTTTACTTAATAAATTTTGTATCATTTTCACGTGTTTTTTTTTATTTACTCAAAAACGGTTTCAACGATTTTGATCAAACTTGGTATTTAATATATTTATATGCCCGAGATACGACTGTAAAAATTTCATCAAAATTGATCTACGGGAGGGGGGACTTTACTTAATAAATTTTGTATCATTTTCACGGTTTTTTTTTATTTACGCAAAAACGGCTTTAACGATTAACAAAAATAAGATATGAATGTAGAAAAATGTGTGACTTTGGGAAATGATATTTAGCAAAACACGTCAATTTCTAATCTAAGTAAGTTGGTAAGTGAAAGTTGTGTGTTGCGCGCACGCATCAGATTTTTACTTTCACTTACCTATATATGAAATATATAGTAAGTGGAAGTATTGCGATCGTGAAAATTTTCGACTTCCGGTTTTCAACGGAAATACACGTTTTGGGACCCCCTGAGTCGAAATAACCAAGTCCCGCGAAATGGTCTGTGTGTGTGTGTGTGTGTGTGTGTGTGTGTGTGTGTGTGTGTGTGTGTGTGTGTGTGTGTGTGTGTGTGTGTGTGTGTGTGTGTGTGTGTGTGTATGTATGTGAACAGACTAGCTCAAAAACTATAAACGGTGGGAACCTGAAATTGGGTATTTAGTGTAGGTATATGCCCGCGATGTGACAGCAAAAATTTCATCAAAATTGCTCAAAGGGAGGGGGTACTTTACTTAATAACTTTTTAGGTTTTTTTTCGATTTTCTCAAAAACGGCCCTAACGATTTTGATTAAACTGAGTATTTGATCTATTTATATGCCCGAGATATGACTGTAAAAATTTCATCAAAATTGATTAACCGGAGGGGGGACTTTACTTAATAAATTTTGTAACATTTTCACGTGTTTTTTTTATTTACTCTAAATCGGCTTTAACGATTTTGATCAAACTGAGTATTTGATCTATTTATATGCCCCAAATATGACTGTAAAAATTTCATCAAAATTGATTAACCGGAGGGGGGACTTTACTTAATAAATTTTGTATTATTTTCACGTGTTTTTTTTATTTACTCAAAAACGGTTTTAACGATTTTGATCAAACTTGGTATTTGATGTATTTATATGCCCGAGATATGACTGTAAAAATTTCACCAAAATTGATTTACGGGAGGGGGGACTTTACTTAATAAATTTTGTACCATTTTCACGTGTTTTTTTTATTTACTCAAAAACGGTTTTAACGATTTTGTTCAAACTTAGTATTTGATGTATTTATATACCCGAGATATGACTGTAAAAATTTCATCAAAATTGATCAACGGGAAGGGGGACTTTACTTAATAAATTAAAGTAATAATAATTAAATAATAATTAAATTACTTAATAAAATAAATTTTGTATTATTTTCACGGTTTTTTTTTATTTACTCAAAAACGGCTTTAACGATTAACAAAAATAAGATATGAATGTAGAAAAATGTGTGACTTTAGGAAATGATAATTAGCAAAACACGTCAATTTCTAATCTAAGTAAGTTGGTAAGTGAAAGTTGTGTGTTGCGCGCACGCACCAGATTTTTTACCTTTATGTTCCTTTCCCACAACTAAAATTCTACTTATTCTGCACATTATTGGTTCTTTAACTTGCGTCGTTACATTAAGGAAAGTAAAACTCTATCTTTAAATGACGAAAAATTTTCCAAAGGGAGGGGTTGCAGCCCCCACAGCCCCCCCCCTGGATCCGCCAATGGTTCATCACGAGTTCTATTGAAACTGTATGTGTGTGTTTATATTTTCTATCAGGTAAACATATATATACACATATATACATATATATATATATATATATATATATATATATATATATATATATATATATATATATATATATACAGGTAAACATATACAAGGCTCCGACAGTGGTGAGAAGTAATTGCACTATAAATACTCACTCAGAGGTGGCGCTGGTTCTCCTCCATAGATGATGAAGTACAAGAGAACGACCAGGAAGAGGATCGCCGCGGCGGAGATTAAGGAGATGAGGACTCGCGGCATGGTGGACTGGTCTCAGCGAGTGTTCCTGCTCCTCTGTGCCCTGGTCGGCAGCGAGTGCGGCCGGTGTATGGAGGTCTTGGGGTATCCCGGCCGGGGAGGGGCCAGTGCTGACGTAGGGGATAGCGTGAATGTCTTCGTGACGTACGTAACTCTTCAATTGATATGGAGTTTACCGATACAACAGTTAGGAAATAACAAAATAGAAAATAATAAGCAAAATAAAAATAGCCACAGGCTGCTTCAGTTGAATCCTTGCAATCTAAAATAGTCCTTAACACGTTAGTAGCGGCGGCATATTTTAGGGGTATCCTGAATTGGACGGTATCGGTCCCCGGGTCCGACTGCTAGTATGAGCCACAGACGATATCGGACGTCGGGGTCCGATGGGAATACTTTGACGAAAGCGTTATCTTTTGATTAAAAGGGAATTAAATGAGCGTCTCAAGGGCATTATCTCTTGGTAAGGATTGGAACTAGACATAATTGGCGCAGGACAGGCCGATACAGGATTTACGCCATTCTTTATCGAAAATCCGACCTCGGAGTCCGATTCTAAAAAACAACAGAATTTCAGCTGTTAGCAACATTTTCTGCACTAAAATGCAATAATCTCATTAAAAATCAACTAAATTGAGTATTTGAAGTGTTCGGCCTTTCGGGCATTTTCATGTGAAAATCGGCTGTTAAGAAGGGAATGTAAGGCATCGGACCCCGGGGACCGATGCCGCACCTGACGTGTTAAGACCAAGTAGTGTACAAAGATAACAGTTAAGAGTAGGATCCAGTTCTGAAGATAATCATTTTATAAGAAATAGATCTAGAAAGACCATTTTTAGATTTAAAATAAACTATAATTAATTTTTAAAAATTAAATTCTAATAAACGTCAACAATTCTATAAAGAAAAAATACAACAAAAAAAGCACTAATAGATTATTATTCTAAAGCTTTAGAATATATTCTATTTTTAGTTTTGCCCTCTGGGACTTATATAAATAGGTCTTTAGGTGAACCTACTCTAGTGCATTCAATGTCAAGATGACCATACCATGAGAAAAACATGGGGATTCCAAATTGATACCAGCTACCCTCTAATGAATATACCCAGACATTGGCTGAAGTTATGCAATTTTAATATGGACATGTGTTCGCACCTAGTATGAAAGGATTAGGCAAATATTTCTATAAAGAACAAACAAACAGAATTTTATCTTTACTTATATAGATAGGTGATAACCTTTTTAGTATTGGAGCAAATACAATCATATTTATAAAGTAGAAAAGTTTAAAAAAAAAAAAATGTAAAAGTAATATAATTAGTACACTACAATATAACGTTACAATTAAGAATAAAAGAACAATATTTATTTTTAAAGATGTATCTGTCAACCCACTGAATAAGCGGTCAAGTCAAATTTTAATTATTAATTTTCATAGCACGACTTATAAAGTTTGAACAGTATTGCTATATATGAGGTTTTCATTATCAACCGTTGAAATTTCTTTTCGTTCATACCCCCTTTCCAATAGATTAAAAAAAAAAAAAAAATTATTGATGAAAAAAGTTTTGTGTTCCTTTTTCGGTAGCATTTAAGTACGCCATTTTCAAAAAGTAATGACAATTTTTATCAAAGAAAAGGTTCTGATAAGTAAAAGTTGTGAGATTCTGGCAGCTCTCCAGATTTAAGAAACGAAGTCCTCGGGAATAGATTTTAGATTTAGTTACAATAATTTTATTTATTAACTTGATTGCCTGTATCTTTTATATAAACAAACAATTACTGAAAACAGCATTTATATTTTTAATTTTTTCTGAGTCATGTTTTGCGATGACGGCCACTGAAGTTGAGTCGCAAACATCTTGCCGAAACTATTTGTTATTGCTCAGTGAACAGATCATTGGAAGAGGAAAACAGTGCTGGGAATCGAACTGAGTCACCTCACACCGGGCTCTTTTCCTTATTACTGTCCTCCGCTTCATTCCCATGTCATCACTGACTACCACTTCATCTAGTATATTGAACAAGAAATATATCTGTACCTGAGAGGTAAACTGTTGTAACTACAAAATTCTCGAGTTTCCAATTATTGTTGTAACTGAATTATTTCTATTATTCTATTTCTAGCGAAAGGTATTCGTAGGTATTTATATTCCTGATGAATAGTGTTTTATTTAACCTATTATTTGTATTACTTTTTTTTTACGACAAGAAATATGAAAAATTTAAATTCAAAGTGCTCTCTTTTAAAAATTTAATAATGTTAGTTACGACAGTTTACCTCTGAGGTACAGAAATATCAATTTAAATTGACTTTAATTGTTGTTACTGGGAGGGGGTAGGCTCGCAAAACTTTCGTCTAGGCGGCTCAGGCTGGTATTATCACTTATTATCACCGGGTTGGGGGATCAAAGAAATCTGATAATGCAAGACTCAATTAATTGTTCAAATAAACCGCATTGATTTTTTAAAAATTAAAATGTTTTCATATAGATAATATTCAAATAATACATATAATAATGAATAATTATTTAGGTTTATAAGGAATCAGGATTTGGGGCCGGGATGGCCGAGTGGACAAGGACGCTTGCAATAGGTAATCAAAGTTAAACAATGGTGACCATGGCTTGCAGCAACGTGAGGTTTGGGCTCCCCCCTCCTGGCTGTCTGTGCTCCCGCAAGCAATACAAATGTCTGAAAGAAGACCACACTGCGCGGCCAAAGGTCTCATCAGGCCTAATGCGCCAACTGAAAAAAAAAAAAAAAAAAAATCAGGATTTTCATCGGGGCTTCTGAGTCTTGAGTAATACCGAGTCTCAGTACGGTACGCAACGGTATGGTAGTGGTCGACAAGAATAATGATCACTAAGTTTGATCCTGGACTTAGCGGTTTTATCTAGGATTTCCTGGAGATTTACTTCAACTTGAGTTTCAGATGTTTCAAAGAGTGATGGAAAACGTTGTTTATCTGCACTTTTTAGCTCATAATAACTATAACGGGCTGCAATTATTCATAGTGTTCCTCAAAATATTATTTTACGAAAACTGATTCATAAGTTCAAGTAAAGGGGAAGGCATTTTGTGGTAACAAAGCTGGATTATTTCTATTTTTATTCTTAGAAGTGAGCATGGCGGCTCTATTTTGTCCGGAGATTTCTTCGTTATGAAGTCCGCAACTCGTCTCGGTTAGGAATATTTTTAAAAAATCTGGTGCGTGCGCGCAACACACAACCTCCACTTACCAACTTACTTAAATTAGAAATTGATGTGTTTTGTTAATTGTCACTTTTCAAAGACACATTTTTTCCACATTAATTTCTTATTTTTGTTTTCATTTGCTCTATAAAAAACACTATTTTTTTTATTATTAAATAAAAGTTTTTACTTGTATTCGGCAATGTAAGCATAATACTCCAAGTCGTATGATTTTATAATTCTCTATGTAGTTGTTAAAAACTTCATTTACAATGAAACAAATAATTTCCATTAAATGAACAGAAGGGCTTTAATTATGACCAATGGTCTGTCATTAAAGGCGTACTCCGCCGCATGCGTGGGCTCAACGTGATTTATAAGTTGACTGAATATTTTTCTTTTTTTCTCCTCACTATGTTTACTTGATTTTTATCATATCTCATATTTAGCCATTTCTTATTTTTAGGCGAAACGAGAGACAGATAATTTCTCCTTATAAACACATACAAAGATACTTTATAGGAAAACAAAAAAAGACCCTTCCCCATTTAAGCCCTCTCAGAACATTTTAATGCAATAAAGCTTACCTGGTAATAAAGGACAACTAATTTTCATTACACACGACGAATTTGATCAAACTCGTTAAAGCCGTTTTTGAGTAAATAAAAAAAACACGTGAAAATGATACAAAATATATTGAGTAAAGTCCTCCCTCCGGTTGATCAATTTTGATGAAATTTTTACAGTCATATCTCGGGCATATCAAAATCGTTGGAGCCGTTTTTGAGAAAATCGAAAGAACGTAAAAATTTTTTAAATAAAGTATGTATATAATCGAAAAAAAAGGTAAATATTGGAAAAAAAATTATGAAATACAGTGCCCCCCTCCCTTTGACCAATTTCTATGAAATTTTTGCTGTCACATCGCGGGCATATACATACACTAAATACCAAATTTCAGTTTAGCACGGTTTATAGTTTTTGAGCTAGTCTGTTCACATACACACACACACACACACACAGACCTTTCGCGGGACTTGGTTATTTCGACTCAGGGGACCCCAAAACGTGTATTTCCGTTGAAAACCGGAAGTCGAAATTTTTCACGATCGCAATACTTCCACTTACTCTATATTTCATATATAGGTAAGTGAAAGTAAAAATTTCTTCGAGAAGTTTAATATTTTTATTCAACCTATCTTGTATTTTGTTTCGAATTTACTAAAACCTTGTGACTTCGATCCAATTCTTTTTCCTAAAAAAAGTACGAATTTTCTTATATTCTCCTTAACTTCATCCTAACATTCAGATCAATTATTTTCGCGTACCTACTAGTCTATCAAATAAACCATCGTTTCTGGTGCTTGGTTCAATACTGCGCCAGACTTCGTACAGTTAAGAATTGATTTTGAAATCCAAAACCACAATATCACCACAAAATGATGAACATTACTTATATAATAATAAACAATAAATATTACCCATTTCTGCACTTTTGGTCAAGATTAGTCAATGGACAATTCACTTAAGGCTGGCACTTTAACAGGTGTAAAGAGAAATTAAAATGTTTAAGTAGTAAAATATACTTTATAATTTTTATCAACGATTCATGTTAATCCTTAGCTTCCAGCTTTTGTTTTTATATTGAAATTGTGATGTTTTCGTTCTTTTCTGAGATTCTAAATTTTATTTTAGCCCTCAATAAAATATATTCAAACTTAATTTTTCTAATTTTTGAACACTGCTCGGAGTCATTGGCAAATTTCATTTTTTGAAATATGTCAAACACGAACACTTATTTAATGGTAATAATTTCAAAATGATATGGAATTCATTAAATATGTTAGAAAAAAAAATAGTGCACACAAAGCTATATGTCATTTTAAACATGAATATTTTGCTTTATTGTGGGGAAAGAATAAAAATAACATTTAAGAAATTTAAAAAATCCAAAACAAAACAATAATACATTTTATTTCAATAAAGTTACATATAAGCTCTTTCATTGAAATAAAAGATGGTCAAATAAATGCTATAAAATATAATACACTTCCTAAATTGTATTATATGAAGCAGCGTCCACACTATGCCGGGCGAGGCCGAGCGGGCTGACCCGGGCGGCCTAAGCCGGGTTGGTGTGGACGCCCCGGGCGGCTTAAAAAGCCGGCCCGAGCCGAGCCGATCCCAACCCGCAGAAAGTAGGTACAGATCAAAGGATGCCGGCCCGAGCCGAACGAAAATATGTAGTGGGGACGTGCCGAGCGGCACCGGGCGGCTTTAGTTACAATTGAGCCTCCGAACGAACTAGACGTTCTCTGGGTTCTCTAAAAATTAATATTATTTAAATATTAATTTATTAATATTATTTAATTATTAATATTATTTAAATAATAAATATTATTTATTAATGGAGTGGAACGACGAACAAGTGTTGGTGTTAATTGACTTATTCAGAGAACGACGTCATCTATGGGACAGTTCGGATCCAAATTATAAATTAAAAAACAAAAGACACGACAGTCTCATGGAGATCGCTGTGTCTTTTGGAATAGAAAGATTAGAAATTGAGCGAAAGTGGAAAAATTTAACAAGCCCTTTTTGGAGAGAGAAAAAGAAGGAAAATGAAACGAAAACAACAGGGAGTGGCGCTGATGAGCCGTACACTAGTAAATGGTTCGCCTACCAGCCAATGATGTTTTTGGGAGATAAAAATAAACCAAGGAATACTCAGGATAGCGGACAAAGAAAAGAAGAGGTAAGTTTGTAATTCTATTTATTAAATTTTTTAACAACTTTGCTAAAAACTAAGTTCATTTTCCTACGTAATATGTTTTACTTGTTGTGTTGGAATGTCACTTCACCCTGTGGAGAAATAAAAAAATCGGCAAATTCATCCCTTACTGATTGAGCCAAAGTAGTACTTCTTCTGGGGACTCCAGAAAGGGAACGTAAGGATGAAGAAGCATCACGCCTCCATAATCCTAACGTAAGCTCCCCATCTTCCGTAGATTCGCTATCGAATATTCCTCTAGGGATAAACTGATTTTGAGGAGGTTTTGCGTAAAAAATTATGTAGGTAAACAGCAGCCATAGTAACTTTCGTTGCAACTTCAGGTTGTAATGCCATTGGAGATCGGAATACGCGAAAGCAAGCAGACAGCACTCCAAAGGCATTCTCAGAAACTCTTCGAGCCCTGCTAAGTCTATAACCAAATATCCTTTTCTTAGATCCTTTGTCATGTATTCCAGAGTACGGTTTCATAATATTTGGTGAAAGAGGGAACGCGTCGTCTGCAACTAACACAAACGGGGTTAGTGTTGTCCTTCCTGGCAATGCCCGTGGGGGAGGTAAATGTAGAGAGTTTTCTTCTAGAGCTTTCTTGAAAAATGTATTGTTGAAAACGCCTCCATCGGAGATTCTCCCTTGACAACCCACATTAACATATATAAAATTGTAATTGGCGTCCACCACAGCCATTAAAACTATGCTAAAAAATCCCTTGTAGTTAAAAAATTCCGAGCCTGAATGAAAAGGTGCTATTAAAGCGATATGTTTGCCGTCGATAGCACCGATGCAGTTTGGAAAGTTCCACTTTTCCTCAAATACCTGGGCGATTTCATTCCACTCTGCTTCACTCTGAGGCATCTGGAAAATGAAAGTAAAAGAAAAATTAGTCATACTTTTTAGAGAATTTTTTCTTTGTATATTTACTTATATTTATCTATTTTAGTATTTATTTTGGTATTTATATTTTCAGGAAGATGAATCACAAAACAGTCAAGAAGAAGGCATCAACGATGACAGCCAAGTTGTTCATCCCCAAAACTCTGAAGAAAACCAACCATCAACGCTTTCCCCTTCAGAGGTCCAAGGAACCAAAAAAACATTCAAATCTCCGAAGGCACTGAAAAGCAAATCTGCAAAACGTCGATTAGTGGCTAGTCCCGGTCCACTGGATGAGGCTCTGAATGTTATGAGATCTCTTCATACAAAAAGAGCGAACATGGAAGACGAATATTCCTTGTACGGAGAACAAATAGCGATTAAACTAAGGAATCTTTCTTCACCCCGAACCAGGTTGGTCGTGCAAAACAAAATCAACCAATTATTATTTGAAGCTGAAATGGGATACCTTGATCATCAGCATGGGTACAATGTGCCACAAGTCAATATGCAACAAAATCCTGGACCGGCCAATCCAATGGTGCCTCCATTCCCCCAGGCTTCCAACATGCCCAATCAATTCCAACCACCAATCTTCACTGAATTGACCAATGCATCATCTAACTGGTTTTCGACATCTGGATACTCCTCAATGCCGTCATCAATCTCCTCGTACTCGCCATCGCCATCGCCATCCCCTGCATCCACTGGTTCAGAACTTTCAAATATGGACCCCTTCCCTCAATAGTTTTGTAACTTTTGTAATTAATTGTTTTCAACTTTTTACCCAATTATTTTTAACTTTTGTAATAAATTATTTTCAAATTTTGTACTCAATTATTTTTAATTATTATGTTGTCAATAAAAGTACTATTCTAAATTAATGTTGTTTAATTTTCCTTACCTTAATGTAATCTTGAAGGGCCTCTACAATGGCGTCACAAACTTCAGGTACGAATTTAGAGATACATTGTTTGGAGATCTTCAAAAGATACATTAGTGAGTGGTACGAATCACCAGTCGCAATGGAGCATAGAGTGGCAGCTAATCGTTCGCTTGCTGGAATAGCATCTCTATAACAGGTATTCTGTTTCGATATTTTGGGTCCAACCTTGTCGAGTAGCGTTTGAAAGTCCGATCGCTGCATTCGAAAAAAGTTGGTGAAACCAACGTCATTTCGGTATTCCAAATTCAGCGGGTCTGCTTCATCCAAAATTAAATCTTTTATCAATTCGCTCGTCCTGTACAGCTGCCGTCCTCTCCTAAGGCTCGGGCGAATCCAAAATCTTCTTGGACGTCTTTTTGGGGGCTGACTTAAAGCTATTATAATCACAGACATGGCTGACATAGCGACGTCATAGTCGGTAATCATTTTAACACCAACACTATTTAAAAAAACACACTTTAAAAAAACTTCTTGAAAGTAGTCAACGAAGTCACCAGTCTTGGTGTCGAATTGAAACTAATATAGGTAGATATAACCCGGGCGGCCTCGTTTTCGGTGTGGACGTCGTGCCGGCCCGAACGAACCCGCCCGGCTTAGGCCACCCGGGTCAGCCCGCCCGGCCTCGCCCGGCATACTCCGGCATAGTGTGGACGCTGCTTTAAAAATAAGCATTAGAAAATGTTAGGAGATTAGTAGCTAATGGTATCTCTTTTTTTTATCGACCACTATCAGTAATCTCCTATTCATTGATATGGATTTGCATGTGTGTATGTGCGCTTGTTTTAAGTATTGGTTAAATATTTCGTATTCCAACAATCACCCCCCCCCACCCCCAGCCACCGACGATATGATATCTCAGCCTCAGCATGAGATAAAAATACATTCGATGCTGACCTCTCTAAGGAAATATGAAAGTTCTTCGTGACGTCCTTTGAATCCCCTATGACGCTCTGTATTTGAAAATGTTATCGTTCGCATTTTTCGGTTAAAATAATCTCTTTTAACACTGATTAAGCCGAAATTAGTTTTTATTCCATTGACAAACACCTTTCTCATAAACATAACTATATCAAATTGACGTTATTTTAAGTTAAACTTAAAATTGGAGTTTGCTTAGTAGGCGCTAAACGGTTGTAACAATTTCTATATTGAATGGAGGCCATTCCTCGTGGCCCACATCATATCACCTGCTATTTATATTTTAAATATTTTGTTTATCCCTTTGTATCCTTTTACTTTTCATATCGGAGAGTATGAAAAGGATGTTGCCATTGATAGCTCCTTTTGTCATAATGGAAAACGAAAGCTATACTGTAGAACAAGGGCATCCGTAGGATTCCGGTGGGGGGGGGGGGGCAGGCTGATAAAATTGGGGTGGGGGTCAAGGTATTCTGACTATGTAAGGCTCAATTATGGCTTCAAATAAAGTTTATTGATATTTAAAAATTAAATTATTAAGTTATATACTTACTAAATAAGGGAGTCAACTGTGGTGTAATGGTCAGCATGGCAACCTACAATACGAAAGGTCGCGAGTTCGCGCCCCGTGGTGGCCCTAGGATTTTTTAAAGGGAGTAAAAAATCCTTAGCTATGCCTTCCCTCGGATAGGACGTAAAATGGAAGTCCCGAGCCTGCACGATGTCAGGTACTCGTTAAAGAACCCTATCCTAATTATACCTGGATAGGCAAAATTTAGGACTCCCACTGTAGCATCGTCCGATTAGCCTTCGTAGCATAAAAATGGACGTTAAACAAACTTACTAAATAAGTATATAAATACGAATTTCTTTGATTCGTAGTTTTTGTTTCTCATATTTTCTAAGGGGGCAGCCTTCCCTACGTACGCCCAAGCTTTAGAGTATTAGTAGCTGATCTCTGCAAGCAGGAAGATCTTTATCTTTAAAAGTGTGGAACAGGTCCATCTTCTTTTGCTTCCCCATTTAGAGCCTTTCAGGGCAGGGCAACTTTTAGCCAGGAATTCCATTCCTTCCTGTTTCTGGCTTGTTGGAAATCCTACCCCCTCGCTCTGCAAAGCCGATCGATGTAATCCAGATATGGCATACTTGGACGCCCTCGTTGTCTTCCATGGTTTTAAGGATATCTGTGGTCGTCCATCCTGACAACATGGCCGTACCACTTTAGCTGGCGAGTTTATAGCTGCTCTTTCAATGGGGCCACCTCAAGCTCTTGACGATTCCTCTCATTGCGGACGTGGTCTCTCCTTGTTTTTCCGGCAATTCTTCGTAGGAACTTAATCTCAGCAGCAGCGATTCTGCTCTCCTGTCGATCCATCAGAAACCATTGTCAGATCCAAACAAGAGAATGGGGAGGTAGACAATCTTAAATATGTGGATATTGACATTCTTGCCTAATTCTCTTTTTGCCATAACAGTGTTACTTATCTGGTTATAGACTGCATTCGCCTTGTTAACCCTATTTGATATTTCCACCTCTACTAAGAGATGCTTTCCCAGACTTGTATCGAGGTATGTGAAGTCTGTCACATCTTCCATTGCAATATATGTGGATATCTTCTTGCTGCCTTCACACTTGTAGGATCTTACGTTTTTGGGTATTAATAAGCATAAGCATCAAGCTGCAACTTTTTTATTGAGTCTGTAATTAATAGGACATCATCAGCTTATAGGAGAAACTTTATTACCTGTCTGTTAATCTCCTACAAAGAGATGCTACTTTATCCATAAACAACAGGAATAATAATGGGCTTAAACTATCTCCTTGTTTAGCCCCCTTTGCAATGTTGAAGTAATTCAACTCAAGACCATTCAGCCTTGAGGCACATATCAATTCCTTTAGGCTTTGATATGTGTATTTAATGGCCTCTGTCAAATTCTTTGGAACATTCTTCACTCTGAGAGCTTCCCACATTTCCATATTCCATCATAGCTAATTTGCTTCATTCTTTCATGCTGTTTCCAAACCTCCAGGATAGCTCTTTCCTCAGTGACGTTCTCCCTGACCACTCTTCACATTTCTCACTGCTTTTACTTTTGTGTCCTCTTAGCGCTTTGATTTTCTTCCAGAAGAGTTTGATGTTTTCCCAGTTGATGATCCTGATCCGACTTTTTCCCAGGACTTCTGCTTTGCCTTTCTCACTGTCTCCTATGTCTTATTTCGAGCCAGTACATATGTCTGCCATTTCTCTGGGGTTCTGTTCTGACAGTATTCTTTTCAAGCTAAGCTTTTCTTTTCTTTGGCCTGCACTCTTAGTTCTTCCCTCCATCATGAAGTTCGCTTACCTTTTGTGCAGACCTTCTTCAGTCCACATACTGAAATAGCTGCTTGCTGAATGCTATTCTTTATCAGGTTCGATAAATTATTAAGGCATGCATTCGCATCTATTTCCAGAAGTCTATTCCTCAGCCCAACTTCATACTCAGTTTGCTGCTGAGGATCCTATAGCGTCTTTACCTCAATGCTCTCATAAGTTTTCACCTTGTGCTTTCGTTTCTTAGTCATGTGCATCTGCAAGGAATAGCATGTGGTCACTTCCAATTTTCGCACCTCTAATTACCTTTATATCTGTAAAATATCTTTTGATGTCCTGGCTAAAGATGAAGTAGTCGATAATATTGTTAGTATTTCTCACAGTAGCCGAGAATGTAATTTTATGTAATGATTTATTTAATTCTACATATTTTTGAATGGCTGAAGAAGTCAAACGGGAAATTGAAAGAACACAAAGCAGGGGAATGGAAACGTAGGAAGTGGTCCCCAGGCAATTCTGGAAACCTCACCTCCAATTTTAAAATATTTGTATATTTGATCACAGGTACAAATGAGTTATCCCACGGCATGAACTGCTATCCACCAATGTTTCTTACCTGACACACACAGATAACACTTACCAGTGTCATCATAATTCTGGATTTGAAATACCTTATAGTAACCTTTAAATAATAGACATAAACAAATGGAATAATAAAAAAAATACATATTGCACTAGTACTGCTACGTAAATTGTAGGCATGGTCTACTTTGAGCTATTAAGGGTGGCCCTGATCTGACCTGAAAAGGTTAATAGAATATAAACTCTCCTTTTTTTATTAATACAGAGCGACACTAGTGCTCTGTCAATTTAATAATTTTTTTAATTGATTCAGAGTTTATATTTAATAATACAATTAATAATGACAATGAGTTTAATTATTTCAAATAAACTAAATTAAACGTACTATTATATATATATTTAGGTAACACAGGTAGGCATTTAGAAAATTCCTGTGAGAATATTCCAATAAGGATAAGGCAATTTCAATGTGTACAGGGAAAATTTTAGTAATTAAAATAGTTGCAGGACCTTAAAAAAAACACACACAAAAATATATTTTTATTCAAACTGACAAAACATCAACTAATAAATCATTAAGTCACAATAGCTAAGATCAGATTAAAAATAAAAATTTAAAAAATCAACAATTTTTAAAATATAACATTTTGAGAAAGAAACAAATCCATATAAACATATTTAAGACTTCTACTTTCTACTTGTCAACAAACTAGCTAACTTTAAATTTGAATCCTCTGTTTTCAAATCCCAATCCTGAAATGACATCTTCACTGCTTTATCCGGTTTGCAAGTTAAAGGAGTTTCAATGTCCAATACTTCTCCAACCCATGAAAGTGAATATTTCCTTACAATCTGGAATGGAAATATGCAAAGTACATACTATTAAAAACAATTTATGATTCTATTCAAATGCTAACACTACTATAAACATGAATGATAAGTTGTCATAATTAAGAAATAATTAATATAATAGAAAGTGCAAATTAATCCCATGAATGAGTCCCCCTTACACAAAAATAAAACTCACTTCTGGCAATAAGACGTATTCCACTTATATGTATTAGTTCTATCTTTATTAAAAAATGAGTTATTCATATTTTTATAGTATCACTGCATATTGCATTTTAGAAATCTATAATGGAACTAAAGTTTCTAAACTAAAATATAATTAATTAAAGATTATCTTATACAATATTTTTTCACTCCTTAAAAGCTTAAAATGATTTAAGCATTACATATTTACTCTAAATTAAAAGTAAAATTTATTTTTGTTAAATAAAAGTTTTTATTTTCATCAGTGATAATATGAGAAATGAAATTTTGGCTGTCACATCGTGGACATATACCTACATCAAATACCCAGTTTGATCAAAATAGTTACAGCCATTTTTGAAAGGAAAAAAAAAAAAAACATGAAAATTAGACAAAATTTATTAAGTAAAGTGCCTCCTCTGTTTGACCAAGTTTGATGAAATTTTAGCTGTCACATTGGTTATTTGGACTCAGGGGACCCCAAAACGTGTATTTCCGTTGAAAACTGGAAGTCAAAATTTTTAACCGACTTCGAACGAAAGAGGAGGTTACTCAATTCGATACTTATGTGCCTTTTTTTTTTTTCTATGTATGTCCACCGATTACTCCGAGATGGATGGACCAATTGGAACGAAATCTTTTGCATCTTGTAGAGTATTTTCCCAAGTTGGTCCCATTAAAACTTTTTTTGGGTTCTTAATTTATTTAAGAAGTTATCGGGAAAAAACATGAAAATAAATATTTAATTATCACTAAACATTTTTACTTATTGGAAAGACATATGGCATATATAACGTAAGGTATGCTCCAACAAGCTTGTAAACTCATTGGTAACAAATCTCAATATTGTTTTAATGCTGGATGAATCACGTGGGAAAACTAACCAATCAAATTTAGAATCAAAAGAGTGGGGGAGAACATGAGCAGTCTATTAGTTATCGATGTGTTTATCTTTTCGGAGGCGGCGCAAAATTTAAAAAATTTCACACGAGACATTATGAAAATCGTAAAATGGATCTTCTCATCTATTGATTTTAATGCCTATTAATGGAATAGTATCGGTAACATGTGATTTATATTTGTGCTGCCTCCGAAAAGATTGTGTTGTATTGAACATAGTATTTAATATTTTAATTTCACAATTTTTAATAACAATTAGTGTGTATTCTTACAAATAAAAATAAAATTATTCGTCTTATTGCATTTTTCCGCTTCTTATACCATTTTCAATTTTGCTGTGTATTCATAAAAATCAGAAGGTAATTATTTCATACTTTTCAGTGCATTTATTTTTACTGGTTCCTAGGTTTCGAAGTCGGTTTAATTTTTTTTTATAAAATGTTTTTTATTCATGATCGCAATACTTTCCCTTACTATATGGTCGTAACCATGCTAAAGTAACGAATATACATAGGTTTTTAGTTGCTCTGTCGTTACTTTAGCATGGTGACGACAATATATGTACATAGCTGCAGCATTTGAGGCTAAGGAAAGTGTTCAGCATGAGAGCTCATTTACTTAAGTCAATCGTTAAGATAAACTATCAACCTAATAATAATGTTTAAAAATATATAATGTAAGCAAATACTTACACTAAGGAGCAGAGTTAGCATGTTTTGCTCTGCAAGCCTTCGTGCTATACAAGTTCTCGGGCCATGGCTAAATGGTAACACCAAGTAAGGAGACACTTCCTGGTATGCAGGGGAACCTCGAATCCAACGCTCTGGTATGAAGTCCAAAGCATTTTTGAAGTTATCTTCATTACGGCAGGCAACAAGATTCTGCGTTAACATTAATGTCTAAAAAATAAATAATAAACAAATAAAATAATGAAATAAACAGTTCATTTCATGAAGGAAAAAATGGCATTTATTTATAAACGTTTGATATTTCAAAGATTCAGTTATTGCTATTTTTTTTAAGAAATAAAAACAAAAGAAAAAATTATTCTTATACAATGTTTCACAATATATTACAAATTAAATTTGCTCATAGGTTAAAAAAAAAAAAAAATAATCCCATTTATTTGTCAGTAATATAAGCACCATTAAAAGGATTTACATTCCAATATCTGTGATCAAAGTTAATTTTTGGTTCTGAAATCTACCTATCAACACAATAATTGAACCAATAAAGGACTGAGACCAATGTTTGCAAAACTTTTTAATTGCATTCGCCAAAAATTTACAAATAGTATTTACATTGTAATGGACAGGTTTTAATGTAAGCAAAATTGAATGAAACAATTACTTTTTTCCTAAAATTTTATTTTTTGTATAATAAACCAATACCAATTAAAGATATTTTTGTTCTGAATTGGAAGACAAGTATTTATATCAGGTTCATTTTTCATCACCTTTGATAAGGCACATGCTAGGTCCACCAGTCATTCTATTTTTTAAATGCTCTTTGTATAATTTATTTTTATAAATAATGATTCACAAATATATGTAGAAAAGAATATTGGTAACATATTTTTAAACAACTAACAGTTCCAGGAATATCATTCCAAGTTCTTAATACAACGTTTGTCCCGAAAGTTATGAGTGAGTGATTTTTTTCCCACAAAATAACCCATATTTTTTAAATGACCTATATCTATTAAGTAAATAAACATTTTGTAATAAATTAATTATCAATTAACAAGTGAATTAAACAAAGGAAATGTTTTATATATAGAATTTATAGCAATTAAGTGTTTATATTTCTCTCTTTTGTAAACTGTTAATTGAAGTAATAATGTTATAAATAAATTTTGTTTAATATGTTCAGAAAGGGATTATCTATTTGATTAAAACAGTTACTTAATTGCTAAATGAATTTTCTTAGCGTAAGTTAAAAAGAAGATGTTTAATCATTTCATAAATATTAAAGGAATTTTATTGTCTGCCTAATACTTACACCCTTTGGGACCAAATAACCTGAAAAAACCGTGTCCTGTTGTAGGAAGCGGCTTATTCCTACGGAAACCGGATTCAGCCTCAAGGATTCTTTCAATACAGCTCTTGCATATATGGCCGCGTTCAACACATCAGGGGTGATTCTTGAATTAGGAGAGGGAAGAAGTTTGACTACTTCGCAATGTAGCTTCTCTTGTACTGCTTTATTGCGAGATAGGTGGTACAAGAGAAAAGCAGTGGTGTAGGCAGTCTGGAAGAATACATTTACACAAAATATAAAAGCAATTTAATATTGAAAAAATAATGAAAAGTGAATTTGTTTATACAAACCGTGTCAACTCCACCTAATACAAGATCAGCAGTCATGGCATTGATGTCTTTGATGGAAATTTCTGGCGTGTTGAAAAATTTATCTATCAAGCTGATCTCTAAATTTCCATCAGATATTTTTCTACTTTCATCATTTTCAGACTTTGCCTCTTTCAAAGCATTTAGTACAATCCTAAACATGGAATAATTTATGCTCTAAAAATTATTTTGACATATTAATTCATATTTCTGGCATTCCATTTTTTATTGATTTAGCATTATTCTCTTGGCATTGGAAATAATCTGCTTTTTCTATACCCACAGTGGGGGGTTACAAATTTGTGGGGAGTGAAACAACTTTTCTCTTAAGTTGGAGATATGTGATGTGACTACTTATACCCCGGAGTGGGACAACTAACTTTGCATTCCCATAATTGTTTCGATGTAACTAAATGAAGCTTTCAACAACTAATTAGAGAATTATAAAATCAGACGCGTTGGAGTATTGCTCTTGTATTCCCGTATTATTACAAATAAAAAAAAAAATCATTTATTTAACAATAAACATTTTTATTGTACTAATGAGAATAAATAAAATATGTTCAAATTAATCAAAGCAGTTTACAGAGTGAACTGAAAAAAAAAAAAAAAACTTTAGTGTCATAGTAGATTTCTGAATGCTACATAAAGTGGTTTTATATTAATTCAGTATTTATTCGTGGGTAACCATCTTTTTTAAATTAATTTTAAATATTTTATTTTTGAAGAGAAAAGATTGCGTTCCACCGGGAGTCGAACCCGGGTCTCCCGCATGACATGCGCGGTATGTTAACCACTACACCACAGAGCTCGCTTCCAAGCGGAGCCAAAAAAATTGACATTCATCAAGAGATACCAAAAATTGTCCACCTCCCGTTGCTACTCGCAATAAAATATTTAAGGTGGTTATAGAGGAACAAAAAGGTCTAGGCCACACCGCATAGTTCCACCCTCGTCTGGGCCAAACTTTTTTTGTTTACAAATTACTTCTGTTAAATACTAACAACAATATAATCATCAAGGAATAAAACCACAACATAATGTAACCCAAATATATATAATTTTTTTTTTTTAAATTCCTTTAGCCGTTCATACTTAAAAAAACAAACAAAAACCATGCTTTAACTTACTTTTCAATGTATTCAAAGTTCTTCTCAATTTTAATGTATGATGGAGTTTTTATAAACTTCCAAATTTTCTCACTACTATCTGTAATCATGGTTGTGTGAGTTATATTTTCTGCAGCATTCATTAATTTAGAAGGAACTGAATCTTCCGACATGTTGATCCCATGAAAACTATTTAATCTTTTACCAAAGATGAACATCCACATCACTGACAGAAAAGATAAAATAACAATGGAATAATCTTTATTAAATATAATTTAATTCATAGTGACTTACACTCCAAGTACAACCGTGAAAGAAGGGGAAGGAAATCTTCTGTTGTATAGTTATTGAATAATATTGTTCTCACAAAATCGTTTATAATTTCTTCACCTTTTGGCAAAAAAGAACGAGCATCTTGAACACGAGCAATGTACTTCTGGAAAGTGCTTCGAAGTCTCCACCATTCAATCCCATTCCTAAATTAAAAATACTTGAAATTAATGTTTACATACATAAAAAAAAGTTGTTTTTTTTTCAAATTTATCTGAAAACTTTAAAGAACGAAATAATTTATTGAAAGAATCAATTTCTCAAGAGATTCTCTGGGTTAGTTGACTGTCATAAAAGTTCTATATAATAACCAGACTAATAATATTATAATAATACCAGTATAATAATTTTAGCCATATAATATAAAGATGATAAAAATAAATCAGCTTATTTTGGTTCAGACGTAAACTGAAATATTGAGATCGAATAGGAAACTTTTATTCTGGACTACAAAAGTATTCAAGGAGAAGGATATCCTGTATGAAACCAAAAATATAATGTGAAGAAAACCTACAAATATTAGGACTCTACAGGCATCCCGATGTTAGGATAATAAATGTGGTGTTGCTGGGAGAATCTTAGGTAGTCACTAGTTTGAAGATCTTAACTGCATTGGGTCATGGAGTAGCAGAAAATGCTAGTCATCTTAAGCATCTGAAAATGGAGAGTAACAGCAACCCATAAGGAGAAAGGCAGGCAGCCTTGAAGCATCAAAATTAACAGTATCAGGTACCAGGAATGCTTTTAATGATACTTAATAATGTTAATGGAAATGTATTCTCTTTAAATCTTTTGAAAATGTTTATTAATCATACTCAAAAAATTTGAATAATGGCTATGCCAACACTCGGATAGAACGTACAATGGAGGTCCCGAGCCTGTACAATGTCAGGTACTCGCTAAAGGTCCCTATCCTAATTTTATCTGGATAGGCAAAATTTAGGGCTCCCACTGTAGCATCGTCTAATAAGCCTTACTAGCATAAAGTTTAACAAAAAAAATTAGAGTAATATTCATTTATATAATAAATGAATATTATTAGTGATTAAAACCAATGTTCTTTCTGTTTTTCTGGACATATGCAAACAGGGTACTGCAGAATTCATTGCATACAAAAGCAAAGCAAAATAAAATTTAAAAGAGCAATGACCAGTATATATAATGCAGTATAAGATTTGGCTTACAAGATTTGACAATTAAAAAAAAAAAAAATACAAGAAATACTAAAAAAAAGAGTAAGAAAAGAAGCAAGATTTAAAAACTATTACCAAGATCACTATTATATGGGCATAACTGCAAGTTTATTATGACAAAGATTCTTTTAATGTTTGTAAATTAATGAAATTGAAATACAGACTTATTTTTCTTGAAATGGCAGAATTTCCAGTAAATTTTTATTACTTTTTATTTGTTTACCATAATTAAAATTTATCACTTTTTTCATCAATATCTTTAGTCACTTTTTTTACTACACCAAGTAAAATTAGGCATATCTGAAGGTAGCCGTCAAGGATTGATAAGAAGGACCACAATGAGGCCCTCTCGCCAGACTAGTTCTTTTCATTAATACCAGTACCAGTAGCGATAGACATTCTGCCATTTTAGGAGAAAGATCTACTTCTATAACTTATGATTCCATTTTTTATATATTTATTGGAACTAATAAATACGTTGGTAGTAGCCCTCCACTGTTGTATAAATGTGGTCTACACAGTCGGTAATGCATAAGCGCTAGATGACCCAATCTCTCTGGGTACTTGCCCTCGTTCTTGTAAATCTTCTCTATGTCCTCTGCTGTGTACACATGTACAAAGTGTTTGCCTGGTGAAACCTCTTCACGAACTAGTCCACCGAACTGTTCAAATCTCTTAGCACCAACAACATGGAGTTTGCTTGTATCCCAATCTCCTGAAGTAAAATAAAAATTTATATCAAACAATGTTAAGTTCATAGTTCATAAAAAAAAATGGAATACTTTTTTGGTTTATGAAAACTAAACATTATGAAACATACCTAATATAATGATGGAACAATAACTACATTTCAAAATAGTACAAATGAAGACACTATTACGAAGAACATACATATTTAGGCAGGGGAATCTCAAAATAATATATAAATTTACTTTTTGAATTACTTTAATAGATTTACTTTTGCTATATACATTTCAACAGCACTTAACTCAATGGTATTGGAAAAATCGAAGGTTAGATGATTTCATGCTTAGCTAATTAAATCTTTGAAATTCATTGACAATATAGGAAGAAATCCTTGGACTCACATAATTCTCTTAAATAGGTTCCAAAAAAAGAAACGAAAATATCTTAATGCCACAAAAAAAAAAAAAAACTAAACAAAAAAAAACTTTGGCACTAGGACTGTCAGCTTACAGCAACTAAATAGTTACATTGTCCTGTAACTTTCAGAATTAAAATAACAGTGAGGAATCCAACAGGTTATATACTTTCTTTCATCTCAATAACTCTCCAAGTTTGTTTCCTTAACCAAACCTAACATTAACTTCTATTCAATGAAGTTCTGAAAGGAACTATCACATTTATATTTCTTGTTATTATTTAATAGAATAACAATCCTCTATCAATTCTTATAATTGCAAAGCCTTTACAATTATAATATAATACAATATATAATATAAGCATTATATTTAAAATATATTTTCATAGGACTCCCACTGTAACATCAACTGATTAACCTTAGTGGCAAATAGTGACGTTAAACAAACAAAAATATTTTTTAATTTATCAATATAAAACTATAAAATTCGTATGTACTAACCCTCTTAATTGTAAATGGCATTTCCAAGTCTATTTCTGAATTTTCAAAAAAAATTGTAATAATTCCAAATCAAATTTAAAACTCTAAAGAAATTGTGATTTTTCAACATCATATTATTCATGATAATCAGTAGTTCTAAGGAATTTATCATTAAAACTAAAATACCGAGATTTTTAATATTTAATATCACTACTTTAAATAAGTCACCCACCCATGAAGGGTATGTATTTCCAAGATGAGCCAATAATTGGTAAACTCCTGGGACCTGGTATTTGTTCGAACGGTTTCGGAATGTCATTTAAGCGAAGAGCAATTGAACATACACTTCTTTTACCAAGGGTCCTCTGAACAAAAGCCATGGAAATGATCACTGGAAAATAAATAGCAAATTTCAGAAAATAAGGCACTATGATCTGAAATGGGATTAGGCAAGGTCAGAATTAGTAAACAAATGAGCTGACTCTGGGAAAATTAAGTTTATTTTGCTTTATTCATTTCCAGTCTACTAGAGACTATTAGTCACATTTTCAATAGCCAAACTCTGCACTATTTTATCTGAATGTTTGAAAAACATGTACTTTGAGATATTTTAATAATGTAAACATTCTTATGTGTCATGATAAGAAAAATATTATCATTATTTGGAAAAAATAAACAATAATAATAAAAATCAACGGGATCGATTATAAAATTAAAAAATAATACTTACTTCACTGTAAAATTTTAATGGACAGACTGTTGAAAACAGAAAAACACTCCAAGCTTTGAACAGAAGTCAATTTATTCGGATTTATGGTAATTCAAATCTCTGAGAGCCCATTCCAGATCGGTAGTGAATGTATAAAATAACTATCAAGAAGTGAATTAGGTAAACACAAGTAGAAAACGATGGTGATTTTTTCGTATTTTTTAATATTAAAAATTCCTTTTTAATTTAGTTTATTCAAGAAAATTTATCGGAAGGAAAACAAATAATGAAAAAAGCCTAAGGGGGGGGAGGGATATTAACAGTACGCTTGGCCATTAATAACATTATTAACTTCTGTACGCATTCATAGCTGTTATGTTTTATGATATTATTGTTTCGTAATTCTCTTCCTGTGTGTAATTAAATTAGGTGATTTATTCTTACAGACGTTGTAACTACACATATACTCGTGCATGGTATTGGAAGAGGGCGGTATTAATATATAAGTCATTAATACTGTATACTTTATACCCTTTTATGATAACTAGAAAGCAATACTGTGTAATGCACGGTCACCGAGTTTTAAGTAAGAAAAATTATAAAATCTAGCAGTTTTGTTACTGAAGGTTACGAATACTTTTATTACATCTTAGTTACAGGTTTTTAATTAGTTTCCTACACAGGAGTGCCTGATTGTAAATATAAGGGGCTCATTTGACACAGAATTTGATGCTCTATAACTCTCATGGGTAACATTTTCCATATGGAGCAGCCGTTTTCGTGTGAATAAAATTTTCTGAGCAATGAATTGTTTATGTGTTATTAATAAAAAACTTAAAAAAAAAAACATAAGCGTTTCCTAGGATCTAATAATGCTAATCAAGGCTCTTTTTAACTGAAAAGGACGCCATGAGGTCCCCTTAAATCATAGTAGCATAATTCACATAAATAGTTCAGCCCAGAAATAGCATTATTAACTATCGTTGTGTTAGGAAACTCATGATTTTGATAAACGGGCGAATTCGTTCTTGGTTGGTACTCGTTCAGTGCTGACCTCTGTATGGCTGTCTTGCAGCCCTCATCATTTATTTTTTGTCCCCAATTGAACTTGTGGCGAGAGAATGAAACAGAATTCTAGGACACCCGATTAAGATGCTGCCTAGCGTTTAGCTTTCTCTTCAAAAGTATAGCAATTATGGAATATTTGAACTTTTTCGTATTACTTACGGAAATATTGAAAAAAAAAAAATCGTGACTTGATATTTTTTTAATTTTCAACCTTGGATTGAGGACAGGGCGAGGGAATGAAAAATTTGCAGTTTAATTCTTTTTCTTAATTCTATATACTCTACAGCAGGCGCGGTTCCAGAAAAAAATTTCGGGGGGAGATTGGTCGGTATGAAAAAAAAAACAGCGTAAAAATAGCACACTTTATTTGCTTATGCTTATACATTAAGTTCATATACAAAATTCTGTATAAAAAATTCTAGTCAAAATTAAACTATACTTCCCTAGAAAACTCGTAAAAGTTAGATGCGTAATTAATTTTTTTAATTCATCCCACTAATTTTTTTCGTCGAAATTTCGGGGGGGGGGGATTGATCCCAATATCCCCCCTCCCCTGGGACCGCCACTGCTCTATAGTGACACAATATTCCAGTGAATGCGGTACGTTCATTTCTGCCCCTCTTTCCTCACAAAATAAGAACAAGTGAATGGTAAAGACTTTAATTTTTTTTTTCTTCACTGTCCTGCATGTGGTTGCATGTGGTGACATGCTGAGTCAAATTTTTAATTCTTCATTATCAACACTTCCCATGAAATATCAAAGTGTGGAACTATATGCTTTCTTTTTGCTCTGTTTATGAGGGAATGAGGTATTGAATGATGATTAATCAATGATTAATCATGACCAATGATTAATCAAGAGTGCTAATATTAACGTGAATGCCTCATTAGCCAAATCTCAGCTCATTTATGGAATAAGATCCAAACATGCAAGGGTTTTTTTTTTTGGTTTTTTTGTGATTAATTTAATAACCATACTTTTGTTCATAAATATATTTCTGAAATATATAAAAAAATGACCCATACATAAAGAATATTATACTCGTACATTTTTTTTTCTTTCTCTCCCTCCTCTTCTTTTAGGCTATACGCAGTTTCTCGGGCTAATGGGAGGATGGGGCATTAATGCCGAACATTATTAAATGTCCCCTAGCACCGGGTTTTGAACTTGCTATCTTTGGGTTCCTCATAGTATGTTATCTGGGGTAACAGGTATTTCCTAACGCGTTACTCGGCCATCCCACCATCTTAAATACATACTCACTATACTAGATATGTTAAAAACTCAAATACATAAATCTATTCTACTTCTAGTATCTAGTAACTAGTCGATCCTCAATATCCCCCCCCCCCCCTATTCCCAGGGTCTGCCCCTGTACATAGATATGTAATCATGTAAGTTAGTGGTTCTCTAACATTTTTCGCCATGGTTGTTTAAACTTTATTCCACGCCCCCCTTATATGTACATAACGGTGCACTTTTTTATTAGCTTTTTCTTTTGCTGGAAATTCTTAAAGTACCTACATTCCTAACACTTTGTGTCTATCATGTAAAGAGAGCACTTTTTAAAAAACCTCTGCGCTCCCTATCCGTTGTCGCATCCCATACTCGAAGAAGCATTGATGTAACGTGTTACCACATCTAGAAACCAACAGGTGTTACTAATACCAACTGCAAATGCTGAATTTGTAGTTGGGTTATAACTTAGGTTGATTCGTCAGATCTGTAATCCTGGGCGGATCTAGTGGGGGAGGTCAAGTGGTTCTGACCCACCTCAAATATTTAACTTTTCATTTGTTTTCGTATTTTTAAACCAATAATGCAATCAAGCGGTTACTATGCCATAAACTTTTATAAAACTTTTGGTTGCCTAGATCGCAGTCCTCGATACAATGTAATAAAATCTCATACAAAAATAGTGGTGTCAGCCACGCTATTATGAGACTGCGTGGTCATGAACCCACCAAATCTAGAGCTAAATCCACTCCTGGGTGTAATAGGAACAAAGGTCCCTGTCACAGTTGGCAAGTTTATAAAGACAGAATTTCGTACTGTTTGGAGGAAACGTGTCGCCTTGAGTTCATCGACGTTTTGTTATCTCGCTTGTTTACAGACCTATTGCCAACCGACTTCGACTATATCAGATAATAATAATATTGGTATTAATTTTATTGTATGTGACAACAACCTAAATATATCAACTAATCTGTCAATTCGTTTCTGAAGAGGTATTTTCAATCTACTTTTTTTCATACACTCCTGATGACGCCAAAGTTTGAGTAATATTTACTGGTTGCTTCTTTATCGCTATTTTTGATATGCAAATATATTACGCCTTATGTTAACTGGCTAAGGAGTTCAAGTAATACCTATTTGTAATCTATGATAACCTGAAGACAGCGAGTTCAAGTCCTGGTGCCGCACGGTGTTTCGTGTGTACTGTTCCGTTGAACTTTGGAAACCTACAATACAAAAGGTTGTGGGTTCGCGTCCCGTGGTGGCCCTAGGATTTTTTAAGGGGAGTAAAAAATCCTTGGCTATGCCGTCCCTTGGATAGGATGTAAAATGGAGGACCTGAGCCTGTGCAATGTCAGGTACTCGTTGAAGGTCCCTATACTAATTATACCTGCATAGGCAAAATTTAAGACTGCCACGGTAACATAGTGAAAGTAGAATAAAGGGACGTAAAACAAAAAAAAACCACCTCACAGAGAATGTTCAGTGGAAGGCTCAAAATTTGTCAGCTCATTTTTTTTTTTAAGGGTTTAGAATTTGAATTTAATCCAATATTTCGGCTGTATCATTCCAATAAAATATTATAACAAAATTCTCTCTAAACATTTATTTTCGTTTTCCATTGTAAAACGAGTTTTTATATAATTACTATAATTTTGATTGAGGTTTAAGACAGCAACAATCAGTACCATGGAAACCAATCCTTTTCGTTGAATAACCTGAAAGTAGAAATTATTATTTCCTTACTGCTTTAAGATTTTTTTTTTTATTGATCTTCTACTACTTTATTAACTAAATATTATTCTTACTGAAATTTTAAACTTTCCGACGATATATTTTGCAAATATATTGCTACTCATATTACCGGCAATCGAAATTTTCGTTTTGGGGAATCATACATGTTTCTTTTTCTCTTTTAATTTAAAGTATTTACAAAATACTTTCATATGTTATATCTACCCATTTTTTGTTACAGGGATAATAAGGGACCGTTATTTACGCCAAATAAACAAAGTTAAAGGTACTTACTATATAAGAGGATTTTTTACTTAGCCATTTAAGCCTTATCAGATCGATTTTATGATGATAAAACCCATCTCATATTAGAGAATACTTTTTTATGATAACACGTAACAATTTAAGTCAAAATCTTTTGTGAAATCATAAAGGGAAAAAAATGCCTTGGAATAAACTATCCCCTTCATTAACTTAATTTTGACGAAAACTTTGCTGTAACATCATGTGCATATACATTTTAGCTCAAGAACCTAATTTTAGTTTCGTTCGACAAATCTTTCTGAGCTTGCTATCCACACATCTCGATTTGAGAAACACTAATTTATTCTACATATTTACTAGCAAAAAATTTTAGCTGTGAAAATGTTTATTTGATATTTTATTAATATTTGCTTACTAGCTGTATATCCCGGTTTCACCCGGAGAATTTCATTTTTTTAAATCTATAAAATCTATAAACTGAGACTTTCATCGACTCAAACGGTCGATTTTGTAAAAACCAATGTTAAGAGAGATCAAAACGATTATTATAACAATAAAGAATATACCCAGAGATCGGCTGAATTTATGCAATTTTAATATGGACAGGTGTTCGCACCTGGTCTGAAAGAA
Organism: Aelia acuminata; assembly: GCA_911387785.2. Classification (NCBI taxonomy): domain Eukaryota; kingdom Metazoa; phylum Arthropoda; class Insecta; order Hemiptera; family Pentatomidae; genus Aelia; species Aelia acuminata. The sequence goes on along the minus strand of OU426981.1, from coordinate 27,177,277 downwards.
CCACTGAGCGAAATTTGGAGAATTTAGGACAAACGGTATGGATTTCTATAAAGAACAAACAGAATTTCATCTTTATATACATAGACTAGCTGTATATCCCAGTTTCACACAGGGAATTTCATTTTTCTAAAGAAACGGTCGATTTCGTAAAAAAAAAAAAACATTGTAAAGTGAGATCAGCTGAAGATCGGCTGAAGTTATGCAATTTTGATATAGACAGGTGTTCGCACCTGGTATGAAAGAACCACTGAGCGAAATTTGGAGAATTTAGGACAAACGGTACGGATTTCTATAAAGGACAAATAAACAAACAGAATGTCATCTTTATTTATATAGATTTCAAATTATTGTGCAAACTTTTTTATTCGTTTCTTTTTAAATCTTTTTTTTTCATATTTTGCCTTAAAAAATTTTAAATACATTTTTTACTGGTTAACTTTGTGATGTAAACTTTTGTAATAAATTAAATGTTTAAGCCCACCATTCGATTGTGAAAAGCCACAAGAAGACATAGGCCGATATCCATTGATATAATTTATTGCATAGAATTTAAAGAGGATTTTCTGATTGAGGTTGTATACATTTTCAAAATTTTTTTTTCAGGTGTAAATAGAAGTCAGGTATTAATAGAAATAGCAAAAAACTTGTTATTTAACCTGCGATATTGGAGCCGCTTGTAAACAACGTTAGTTATTTCATCATGATTGCATAACACAAGCTGTATTGCTCGAGATTATCACAATAGAATTATAATATATATAAAGTAATAGAACAAACAATGCCTTACATATCTTAGAGATATCCTGAGCTACTGGTTACAAGATGGATTGGCTGGTTACCGCTCTCCTTGTCTTGGCCATACTCTGCACTTCCCACTGCATCTTAGCTGCCAACGTTGAAGATGATTTAGGTAATTCATTTCTTAGCTTGGGGTCGCATTCTTCTACAACATTCAAGTAATGAAAAATATTTTCCGTCAAATAGATTTAATCACAGGTTTAAGAAGTTCAAGAAAAAAGGTATCAGGTGGGTAAGGAAACTTTAGAAACCCCCACCCGACTTGACTTAGATAGTGGCGATTCCAAAAGTTCATCAAGTGACGAAGAAAGTGAATAATGAATAATTAAGTTTAATATGCATTGTTAAGAAATGTTGTTTTTTTTTCCTGGGATATAGGTTGTGTTTCGAAGTGGTGTTAAACAATGTTTAATGCTGCATTGGAATTAGGAAAAAATATTAATTTTCCTAATCACCACAAATTATTATTTTTACCTATTTTCATTTTTTTAAAAATAATAGTGATAATAGATAAATGTATCATAAATCTTTATTAGTCACAGGTATATTAAATAGGTGCAATGCATAAAGAGAAAATAATATGAACATAATTTGTAAACCCATGGATAGGCATCACAGTCGGTGGAGTAACGTAAACATTTATTTCATGAAAATTTTTATCATAGAATATTTTTTTAACTGGAAAAAATATATTTAATGTCTATTAGAAATATAGAAGCCATTTTGAGGATTTTTGAATTAATAAAATGGAAGGAAATAGTTTTGTCCAGCTTTTCGGGTCATTTACCCCTGTGTGCGCCGCATATCGAAAGTAAAGAAATGTTCATAGTTCCTAAGGACTATCGTATGCGTTCACTAGCATTTGTTTGATCTATGAGAACGTTAATTACGAATATCAACACGAGGAAAGCTAAACATTTTAAATTAGAATTACAATCTTAAATATGCCATCGTTTGTATGTTTGTATCACACGGCCTCAACTGAAAAAGGTCTGCAATAAATGAATCGTTATTAACTAATAGCACACAACTTTCTCTAGCACTATTGGGAAGGATTGTGATATCAGCTTAGGAAACTGTGAAGGGAAGAGGACCGAACATTCTCCCTTGAAGAATCCCTTGAGACTGGAAAAAGATTTATCTCTATGAATTCAGCGTATTCCCTCTGCTTTTTACAAATGAATAAGTGTGCTGTTGAAGAGAGATGGTTGACGTAGCTTGGATACTTATATGGTAGCTCAGTTAGTTAGAGCACGAAAAGGAGATGCGCAGAACCGGGTTCGATCCTTGGCACGGCAAATATTTTCTCTTCAGAAGAAATTCCTTAATTTTCCATTAGGTTTAATTGGATATAATAGGTAAATTTCAAAGTAAAAAACTACAAACTAAACTCTGAAGGTTCGTAAGAAGGAAGTTAACTAAACAACCAATATATTTTTGTTTTTCAATTATTGAGTTAGTCACTGATATTTTATAATTTATGTTTTCTTAATTTCTGATTAATTAATTAGAGGTCTCTTTGGGTGGCTTAAGAAGATGCTACCTGAGGTACTGCTGCCCTGCGGACTTCCGATGTGGGTCTGGATTCACCTGCGTCAATGAACAAAGGTGAAATAAATATTTATAAATTATTTAAATTTAGAGCAAGGATTAAAGTAGTAGATTATAAACACATTACCTGCAGTAGAAATAGAACAAATGGGAGAAGTGTAGAAATTAATTCCTACCTTCCTGAAACTTTGGTTTTATCTTTGCATTAATTCGAGAGCTGCTGAGCTGCGGCTCAAATAAAATGGGGCAAAAATTCTTTAGGGGGTTTCGAAAAGGGTAGAGGGAAAGAGTTCGGGTGTTGGATCAGTTGAACCATGATGGTATATCAACAGTGTATTTTACCTCAGAGTACCACTGATTTTAGGTAAAACATATTTATACTACTCAATAATAGTATTAGGCCGCGCGCACATTGAGAAGCAGAACTCAGCGTTTTCTGAAACTTAGGTTAGATAGGAAACGCGCACATTGGGACGCAGAGCAGGGCAGCGCATTTTCCTTTCTACCACACATATAGCAAAAACTGCTCTGCTCTGCGCTGCGTCTCAATGTATGCCTTCCTTACCTTATGCGGGTGAATATTACTTAAAGCAACCCGAAGGAAACAACACTAGACATTACTTTTCACTTACCTAGTCATTTCACATCGAATATTTTTCTATTAACATATTTGTTTAGTAACACCTTTATCTGGTATACGCAAATTAAATATTTTATAAAAAATGTACAGCCATCCTCTTAAATCTACACGTCGCCCAGTGGGAAAATGTTGTCATAAATGGCCAAAAATCTACAACTCCTAACCAAATGGTGATAATCAAATAATTCTTTTTTCATTAATGAGCTTGGCATTTCTTTTATCTGGGAGAATAAAAAAAATAAAAATACCATCGCTCAAAGTATTTCAAATTAATTTTTATATGAATCCTTTCTTCACTTAAATTTAAATAAAATAGTTTATTAGGCATCGGGTTATACATTGAGAATGATAAGAGTCAGTATTATTATCTATTGAGGTTTCTGCTTTTAGACATGTCTTTTTCAGGCACTTGCTCCATTTGAAAGATTTTTAAATAATTATTGTCTGATGAAGAAAAAATTAAATTAAAGATACCCTATTTTTTAGGAAATTTGACGGGAAAAAATATTGTCATATAATTCAACGAGAAGTATATTTTATGATTTAAGGTCTGGCCACACATGTCCGCACCGGATCCGCACCGTAGCAATAATATAGGTTATGTTCAGAATATTTTTAATTTAACTTACGAGGGGTGATCAAAAAGTTCCGGGGACTGATTTGTTATTAATTTATTTAAAAAATCTACAGGCTATTGGACGTCGTCCCCTTCAAAGTACTCTCCTTGGGAAGCTATACATTTTTCCCAACGATGTTTCCACTGTGTGAAGGACTTTGAGAAATCATCTTGTGAAATGGTGTGTAGCTGCTCCAGCGATTTTTTTTTAATGTCATCTACGGACTCAAATCTCTTTCCCTTCATGGGTCTCTTAAGTTTTGGAAACAAGAAAAAGTCTGCAGGGGCAAGGTCAGGTGAATATGGAGGCTGGGGAATGACCGTCATTCCATTTTTGGTGCAGTAGTCGCGAATGAGCAGTGCGGAATGAACAGGCGCATTGTCATGATGCAGCACCCACTCACCGCTCCGCCACAACTCTGGTCTCTTCCTCCTTATTGCCTCGCGCAAATTTCTCAGGGTTTGAAGATAACGAAAGCGGTTAATGGTCTCACCTCGTGGAAGAAATTCATGGTAATCAACACCCTTCCAGTCGAAAAAAACAGTAAGCATGACCTTGACGTTTGATTTGACCTGACGTGCTTTTTTGGGGGTTGGGGAAATTTTGTCTTCCATTGTGATGACTGGACCTTCGTTTCCACGTCGTAGCCATAAACCCACGTTTCATCTCCAGTAATGACTTGTTTTAAGAAGTTTTCATTGTCATTTGCCATTTCAAGAAGTTCCTGACAAACTTGAACTCTGTGTTCTTTCTGCTGCTCAGTCAACAGTCTCGGAACAAACTTTGCAGCCACCCTTCTCATCTGCAAATTTTCTGTTAAAATCTGTTGACATGAACCAAATGAAATGTTCAATTCTTCAGCCATCTCACGAATGGTTAGTCGACGATTAGAACGCACGAGACTGTTCAATCTTGCAACACGATCGTCGTCAGTCGAAGTTGATGGGCGCCCTGAACGAGAATCATCTTCACACGATGTCCGGCCTTCCTTGAACCTTTTGTACCACTCATGACACTTTGACCGACTCAGACATTCATCACCGAAAGCCACTTGCAACATTTGAAAAGTTTCAGTAAACATTTTACCTAACTTCACACAAAACTTTACGCAAACGCGTTGCTCTTCCTTTACATTCATTTCACAAAATCGCCGAACACAAAAAACTTTTTTTTACGAAAACAGCAGTAACTTTGCAATGAAGAAGGTTATCAACAAACTGAATAAACAGCTGAGCTCAGGAAGAGTCACGCTAAACAATGCTGCCAACCGCACTGCTCTATGACACTCCATTGCCGCGCAATCTCAACAGTCCTGGAACTTTTTGATCACCCCTCGTATATATTACCTTTAGTTATGCCTAAAGTGGCCCGTGTCTGACATGTGTGGCCTGAACTTTAGGCATAACTAAAGGTAATATGTAAGTTAAATTAAAAATATTCTGAACATAACCTATATTAATGCTACGGTGCGGACATGTGTGGCCAGACCCTTAGTCTAATTCGAGGCCGAAAATATATTGAAAGTTAAAATATAGGGATTTAAATCTAAAAATCGATATACCGCCGATCGATCGCATTTGATCGATCAAATTTTCTTATGGTATTTTAGCACCCTTCGCCCTCTACCACTGTGAAAAAAATCAGAACCAACTATTGCCGATAAAATAATTTATATCAATTTAAATACTTTCTTTTTATAAATTACATAGTTAATGTGGATGAAATTAAAACAAATGTTTATGCAATAATTTTACAGCCATTCTATTATTTATAAAATATATTTGGTGCAATAATATAAAAAGTAATGCTCAACAGAAAAAAAAAATAATATCAGAGAGATGAGCATATATTTTGCTTAACATAAATTTAATTTTTTTTTCTGTTGAGCTTTACTTTTTATATTATTGCACCAAATATATTTTATAAATAAGAAGAATGGCTGTCAAATCATTGAATAAAAAAGCGTTTTGATTTCATCTACGTTGACTAAGCAATTTATGAAAAGAAAGTATTTAAATTCTTTAATTGGCAATTGTTGGTTCTGATTTTTTTCACAGTGGTAGAGGGTGAAGGGTGCTAAAATACCATAAGAGAATTTGATCGATCAAATGCGATCGATCGGCGATATATCGATTTTTAGATTTAAATCCCTATATTTCAACTTTCAATATATTTTTTGCCTCGAATTAGACTAAATCATAAAGAATACTTTTAATTAACTTACTTGAAAATGTTTTTTTTCCATTAAAAGTCCTAAAAAAATTGGATATTTAAAATTAATTGTTTTGGATTTTTTCTCCTTTATACAATAATTATTTAAAAATCTTTCAAATGGAGCAAATGCCTGAAAAAGACATGTGTATAAGCAGAAATCTAAGTAGATAGTAATATTGACTCATTTCATTCTCTACGGTTATACGTAGAGTATGAAAGCATTTGCCTGTTCCTAATAAACTATTTTATTTAAATTAAAGTGAAGAAAGAATTGATATGAAATACTTAGAGTGATGGTATTTTTTGCTCTCACTGATAAAGAAAAATCCCATGCTCTTTAATGAAAAAAGAATTATTCGATTATCGTCATTCGATCAGGAGTTATAGATTTTTGGCCACTAAATGACAAAATTTTCCCACTGTGCGTCATCGAACAAAGGTACAACTAAAAACTGATAAGTTTTGAGTTAGCAACATTATTGCAAAAATGTTCTCAAAACTTACCAGTTTTTAGTTAGCAACATTATTGCAATGAGGATGTTGCCTATTGTGCAGACTTCCCTCTTTAATTTGGGCGGATTCCGCAGATCAAATTTTACAACTAACGCGCAGTTGAAACCAAAGTTTCATGAAGGTACAATTTCGTTCTGTCGTTGATATATTTTTCCTGGACTATATAAGGTTTAAAACCGAAAAATCGTTTTATTAGGAGGTATGGCAGCTTCAATGTTTATAACGACTATTTAATCAAAGCGGTGCTGTCAGGAATCGATAAAAATGACAAAATCAATAATTTTTGTTAACCAGCCATCAGATTTATTTACGTCAATAATTAACTAATTAATTATTCAATATTTAAAAAAAATCCCAATTTAATTTATCGAAATATTGTTTTAGATCAATGCCGATGATGAAATGTTTCACCGCTGGCAAGCCTTCACTATAACCATTCATTGCTGAGAGGTGCTTCTGAAGAACATAGAAAGGATCATATTTACGATTTTTACTTCAATCGATTATCAATTTTAATTTGATCTTTAATTTCATGCTTTTGAAGACAAAAAATACTACACCACTTACAGATCAGACTAACTAACAGTTTCATCCTAATTCAAAACTCCTCACCCCATTCCCTTATACCTTCCAATCCATCACTTGGATTCAATCATCATTGTCCTTCTCATACATGGGCGGATCCAGCCGAATGTAAAGGGGGGGAGATGCATCCCCACATTTGGACCTGCTAATCACCTCTTTTACCTTTACGTTCCTTTCCCACAACTAAAATTTTTCTTTTTCTGCACATTATTTGTTCTTTAACTTGCTTCCTTACGTTAAGGAAGGTCAAATTCTATCTTTAAATGACGAAACATTTTCCAAAGGGAGGGGCTGCAGCCCGCCCCCCCCTAGCCCCCCCCCCAGTTCTTTCATCAGATTATAGCCCAGTTCTGTTATATTTACATTCTAAAACTAGCATTCCTAAATTAATTACAGGAGGAGTAAATTGGGAGCAACTTCATTATGATTTAGAAAAAAAAGTAGACTTAGAATTCCCACTTGAAACGACTTATGACATGAAAAAACCATAGAAAAAAAAAAAAGCTTAAAATAATGAGCAGCGTAAACAATAAAACCTCACCCAGCGAAATCAATAACTCCTACCACATCAGCTTTTTCCAGCATATCTTTATCCTATTACGAAAAAATTCTGAGCAAGATCAAATTCGCATAGGAGAAGATACCCATCAATAACAGGTAAATTATACTACAATAAATTGACTAACAAACTAAAATCACAAAAATTCGAAATGTAATTTACTTTACAGAAAATCTGAACACTACTGATAAATCATTCATAACATTATATGTAGGCCTTATTTAAAATGAAATTTCCACTTTATGATTAGAAATGACAGAAAGCAATAACTAAACTGGGACTTAGCCAATGGAGGTAACACTCGCGCAGGCGTGTCTTGACCTCCAATGATGATTGGTAAAATATTTGATCAGCTTGATCTAAAGAAGTCTCACAAAATAAGGGAGGTCGATGAGCTTCTTGAAATAATATTTTGCTTCCTCGCTGAACCAAATAAGTCTAAACTGATAAAATAGTTCAGTTGATTGATAAGATATTTATAGAAATAAACTTAAAGGAGGACAACAAATCCCAATTAAATCGTTCGCCTTTCTACAATGATAACGGTTTATTAGTTGGTTAACAAAAAAAAAAAAAAAAAGAAATTAACTGAAGGTCGCACACTCTACAAACCTTCAACCTAATCTAATCATGTTTACTTTCATTGATATCAAAACTAGTCCCATCGGCACATGACGTTTTATATTTTGAGAGTAGCTATTTTCTTTTAAAAATATTCAAAAAAACATTACCTACTATAATCGCAGGGATGACAGATGGACATTGGTAATTTTGAAAAAAGTTATAAAAAAAGTATATAAAAAATCAAAGTTATAAAAAGTATATAAATATATATATATATATATGTTTTCTGTGCCTTTTTATACTGCTCTTCATATGTCTAACTCGACATTAAGTAGCATTAAAGATTACCTACTTTGTTTATACGAGTATGTATATAAATCTATGTATAGATATATTTTTTAATTGTTTTGTTAGGTAATATTATTCTTAAAGTATTTCATTTGTAAGTGCACTACATTTTATTATATTTTTTTAATGTGTAAGTATAATTGAAATTTTCATGTATTAGGGAATTTTTCTAGAAGGAATTGGAATAAAAGGTACAGAGCTTTTACTTTTTTTTCTTTTGTCTTTTTGTTTTTTCTCTTTTCTTTATGACTAATAAGTCATAATAGTAGTTACATAATAATGTAACCACTATGTTGTTCACATTACCACCTGTAATTGGGCATATGCCTGTTGGTGGGATTATGTAAAATAAATAAATAAATACTTGTATTTAAACTGTAAAATGTTTAATGTATTTAAATTAAATGTAATGTTTTTATCAATTTGCCTTATTATTTAGCATAATTTTTTTTTGATCCATCCAGTTGGTTTTATTTTTATTTTTAGTTCATTATTGAGATGTAAAATAATGATTTTATTTTAAAATCCAAACGAAATACTAATTATTCAAACGTAATTTATTGTAGGATAAACGATGGTTGACTGGATTTGAATATTGATCAGAATAGTCCTAGAAGGCGGTCAATAAACTACAAAATAGTATAAAACTATTTTTTAGTAATGACCTCTATTCTCATCAGAATTTATTGTAATTTAAAGTATAAATCCGGCCAAATCCATATTATTTTTATAATGGATAGATTTTTTTTTTGGGCGTGGTGTGGATTAATTATTGACTTTTTATGGGTTTATTCGAATGTGACAAAATCTAAAATTAAACTGGAGCCATACAGGAAAGCTAAACAGGATCCGAATTGAGTCAGGGCGTTTATTCAATGCCGGTTTGTTCTATTCCGACGAAATTTTTAAATTTTAATTTTTCGTTCACGGGTCAATTAGAATAATAAGAAAAATATTTACTAACTAAACTCTTATTTTATTTACGAATTTCCCTTTTTCTTTTTTTTTTTTTTTTATTACGTCTTTATAATTCAAATTTTTGTAGTAGTGTTTATTGATTATAAATTCTGCCATAAGATGTTTCACATCTTTAGGGCGTACCATCAAGAAGATCCAGAAATATAAAGAGAAAGACTTTATTCACTAAGTAGTGCTTCCTTTCTGTATAGAGTTGCTAATATTGAAAAATAATCAAATAACTAAACTAAGTAAGTATTAGAAGTATAGGAAGTAAAAGAAGTATATTACTAAGTAAGTAAATCATATAAGTAATAGTATATTACAAAGTAAGTAAGTAAGTAAAAGAAGTGTTACGTATTTTCATTTTAATTAATCTAATCTTAATTTGTGGCTGACCACCATTTTAAATTATTTTTAAATAATTTATTTTTTGAAGAGAAAAGATTTGGCTCCGCCGGGAGTCGAACCCGAGAGTGAAGAGGAAGGATTTGCTCTGCCTTGAGCCGAGCTCTGTGGTGTAGTGGTTAGCATCCTCGCATGTAACGCAGGAGACCCGGGTTCGACTCCCGGCGGAGCCAAAACTTTTCTCTTCAAAAAATAAATTATTTTCATTTTAATTTTTTTTAAATACGAAATACTTTTTTTTTATTTTGTATTTAAAATACTTTTATTAGAAAGAATTATAAATTATTTGAGGTACAATACATTTTACTTAAAATAAAAAAAAATAGTTACTGTTTTAAATAATGTATTTTAAAATGGTAATCAAAATACTTTATTCCCAAGCCTGCTATAAACACACTCAAAACTTGAAGTATGTAATACTCCCTTAGTATTGTGTCTTATGTTCAAAGATATCAGAAGATTTAATTCCGGGGCACCAGCCTTTTACTGGTATTATTATAATATCCTTAAGTATTTCCTATTACTAGATAGTACGAATGATAAGTTACATGAAAACTTTGGTAAAATTATTATTATTATTAAATACATTATAATTAATATTTACGTTAACAATCTTTAAATTCTAATAACTAAATTAAAATACAATAGCTTAATGACCAACAAACATTTGGTGTTGCTCTAAACAATGCATCATGATAAGGCACTCGTGAACGTTGGTAGGTATTACTGCACAAGTGTCACTTCTTGAAGAATGGACAAGATTTATGACAGAAATCGTTATAAATAGAAGTCCGAAAATAACCGAATATTCACGGCTATTTAAGAGTAACTTATAACTTAACTTTATTTAGACCAATTTTCAAGATTTTAAAAACTCTTCTGGGTCATAATGAATGGTCCGCTGGTTGAGGGGGCTCATAGTTTTGTTGTTGATGTTAAGTTCGACATCTAACCTAATCTTACAAAATTCTGCCGTCTCCCACACCCCAACAAATATAGTACGTTTTTTTTTGTTCGGTACCCAGGTGTAACCAACCTATTCTAACCATGGTGGGAAGGTTGAGATTTATTCCGTGGGGCCTCCACGAAATAAAAGTCGATCCTCCCATGGCGGATTCGAACAGCCGCCGGTCGGCTCGAGCGATATATACTATGTAAATATACTATGTAACCCACATTACAGAATTCAATACTTTCGACATACTCGGCCATTTTGGGTATTTGATGTAGGTCAGGGACGAATATAGGTACCCTCCCCCGAAATTTGAAATTAAAAAAACTGGTAGGTACCATGGGCGTCCGCAAGGGGCGCTGGGGAGGGCATCTGCCCCTTCCATGAAAATACGAGAAAAAACTATAAAGTAAATAAACTCGTATTCATTTATTAAGTGTTATATAAAAACATTTTAATTTCCAAATATCAATAAGTTTTTTTCTCTCTTTAGTTTCTCCCCTTCCTCGCCTTTTAGGCTGAATGGTGTTTCCCAGGCCATGGGACAGGGTGGGAGATTAATCCGAGTATCACTAAATGTCCCCTGGCTCCGGGTTTTGAACTGCCATCTTCGTGTTTTCCATAGTATGTTGTCAGGGGCAATGCGTATTCCTTAAAGGTGCCTTTACACTCTACGAACCTCACCTTCGAACAGGTTCTCCCCCAAACCTAGCCGTACCGGCGTTCCACGAACAGCCATTTATACTTCACATGACGTTAAGCGAACAAATATGGCTGACGCACCCAACGTTAGCTTATGATGAGGAAAAAATCTCCATTATCAATATATTTTATATTATCTGAAAATAAAAAATAGACGAATTACAACGGCGCACTAGTATCACAAACAACTCCTGTCACTTGGGAAAACCCAAATCAAAAGTGACACTAGCGCTACCCCCGAACACAGGCGAACAGATGAAATACCTAAAATACCCAAAAAGTCGACGTGAAGACTGTTCGAGGGTGGTGTTCGAAGGTAAAGTTCGTAGAGTGTAAAGGCACACTAAAGCGCTAGCCAGCCCACTCGGCCATCCCACGACCACGCTAAATATCAATAACTTGTATTTTAACAATCAACTGAGCCTTAATGACTCGATTCCCCCACCCCGATCATAAGAATTTCAACCATACAGTATACGAAAATTTTACCAGCCTGTCCGCCCTATACGAAATCTATATACCTACAAGCGGTGTGGTTTATTATCAATCTGTAAATTTGAAGCTGTTTCTTTCATTAAACAGAAACAGTTAAAACATAATAGTATAAGAAAAATAAAACAGTATAGTGGTGGAAAATAATGTTAAATAATAATAAAAGAGGATCATGCTTAAATACTAAACAGAAACAATTAGTTTGTAATATTACTGGTGCGTTGTGTGTAGTGGGACTCATTTAATAAATAGCTTCATTCAATCAGATTCGAGAAGACTGCCCGATATTTTTTTCGGGACCGCTCCTAGGGAAGGGAATAAACAGTATTGTAGAATTCAGATATTTTAGTAAATTTGAGAAATCTTTCTCAATTTACTAAGTCAGTTAACAAGACAAACATTTTCATCTTTGCCATGGCTAATGATTGATTAAAATATTTCTGGATAAATAGAACGGGGGGAGGGTCATAATTAAAATATTTAATGGCACCAGTTTTTCTTGGTTCCCATATAGTTTGAATTTTAAATTTTAAACCCATATAGTTTTTGTTATTTTATAACCGTTTAATGAAATTAGCAGAAATAGCTGCAACTGTTATTCGAAATTCACTAGTACCTACCTTAATATGAATTATAATAGCAGATTGTGGTCCCATTCCTTACCTCTCTTGAAGGGGTTTAGTGACAGTTTGTTGTTTGGGGACATTGTTTGTTGCTAATGTTTTGTTCTACATCTAACTAGCACTATGTATCTATCTTGCACCCCCCCCCAAAAAAGAATGTAATATTCATCACTGGTCTAGGCGGTTGTAAAATTTCGGTCCATCCGTCAATGACAAATGACACTTGTGAACAAGAACCCGTGGGTAACTTGATGGCCTTATAAATATTACAAAATAAAATAGTACAAGATAATCAAATTAAGGGTAAATATTCGCTTCCTTAGCGTCAGCTTCGCTTGAAGGCTTTAGTTTGAACGAGAATTACTGAAAGCACTCCATACAGCAAAGCCAATACTCCAGCAGCAATCAACTTATCAGAGACGTCCCTGAAAATATAAATTATCATATAACCTCTTCATGCTAAAAATATATATCAAGTGAACATTATTTATTTGCATTTTTTATCTTTAATTATATTGACAACAGTATTCTATTCAGTATGCACCTATGCACGCAGTATGTATGTAGTATGCACGCAGTTAGTACAGTGAATAGCGAACTCTACTAAACCACTTTACCAATCTAAGTATAGGTATTCTTTTTGAAGTATAAGTAACTAGCCCACGGGAGACTGTTAAGAGACAAACTTCTATTTAGAATAGAATGGCGTATTTTACGTTAAAATTGGTTAAGTGGTTCGGCCAAAATCTAATATCGGAGGTCGGTAGCTTTTACCATTTTGGTGGAAATCCATGAGCCTGTAACTCGAAAACATCTACCGCAAATTAAAAATGTTACAAAAATTGTAGAATACCCCATGTTGTATAAAACAGCATCCTTAATTATAAAGTTAGATTACTCTATCGGAGGTACACAAATAAAATTTTTATTTTATTTATTGCTTATAAACGAATTCTCCTTATAGCAGGAGCAATGGCCATGCAAAATATTTGTTAGTAATTGTTAGTAGGTACATAATCTAATAATCTATAATATATTTCCTTAAGAACCTATTATAATATATTGTATATCAATAAACCACTCTATAAACAGGAATAAACATTGAAAGCATGTAAAAAAAAAATCTGGTGCGTGCGCGCAACACACAACTTTCACTTACCAACTTACTTAGATAAGAAATTGACCTGTTTTGTTAAATTTAATTTCCGAAAGTCACACATTTTTCTACATCCATATCTTATTTTTGTTAATCGCTAAAGCCGTTTTTGAGTAAATAAAAAAACCCGTGAAAATGATACAAAATTTATTAAATAAAGTCCCTCCTCCGGTTAATCAATTTTAATGAAATTGTAACAGTCATATCTCGAGCATATACATACATCAAATACCCAGTTTGATCAAAATCGTTAAAGTCGATTTAGAGTAAATAAAAAAAACACGTGAAAATGATACAAAATTTATTAAGTAAAGTCCCCCCTCCGTTTGACCAATTTTGATGAAATCTTGGCTATCACATCTTTGGCATATACATACATCAAATACCCAGTTTGATCAAAATCGTGAAAGCCGTTTTTGAGTAAATAAAAAAAAACACGTGAAAATAATACAAAATTTATTAAGTAAAGTCCCCCCTCCGGTTGATCAATTTTGATGAAATGTTGGCTATCACATCTTTGGCATATACATACATCAAATACCCAGTTTGATCAAAATCGTGAAAGCCGTTTTTGAGTAAATAAAAAAAAACACTTCAAAATGATACAAAATTTATTAAGTAAAGTCCCCCCTCCGGTTGATCAATTTTGATGAAATTTTTACAGTCATATCTAGGGCATATAAATAGATCAAATACTCAGTTTAATCAAAATCGTTAGAGCCGTTTTTGAGAAAATCGAAAAAAACTTAAAAAGTTATTAAACAAAGTACCCCCTCCCTTTGAGCAATTTTGATGAAATTTTTGCTGTCTCATCGCGGGCATATACATACACTAAATACCCAATCTCAGGTTCGCACGGATTATAGTTTTTTAGCTAGTCTGTTAACACACACACACACACACACACACACACAGACACACACACACACACACACACACACACACAGACCATTTCGCGGGACTTGGTTAATTGGACTCAGGGGACCCCAAAACGTGTATTTCCGTTGAAAACCGGAAGTCGAAATTTTTCACGATCGCAATACTTCCACTTACTATATATTTAATATATAGGTAAGTGAAAGTAATAAATAAAAATAATAAAAAAGATGCAACAAAGATAATTACAATAAATATATTAACATAAATCTAAAACATATTTGTATACAATTGTATAAATAATCATTGCAGCACACTAAACTAAAAAAAAAAATCTGGTGCGTGCGCGCTACACACAACTTTCACTTACCAACTTATTTAGATTAGAAATTGACGTGTTTTGTTAATTGCCACTTCACAAAGTCACAAATATTTCCACATTCATTTCTTATTTTTTCCTTTTATGAGTAATTGAAAACACATGTGAAAATGATACAAAATTTATTAAGTAAAGTACCCCCTCCATTTGATCTATGTTGATGAAATTTTTACAGCCATATCTCAGGCATATTAATACATCAAATACTCAGTTTGATCATAATCGTGAAAACCGTTTTTGAGTAAATAAAAAAACACGTGAAAATGAGACAACATGTATTCAGTAAAGTGCCCCCTCTAATAGATCAATTTTGATGAAATTTTTACTGTCACATCGCGAGTACATACATATACTAAATACCAAGTTTGATCGAAATCATTAAAGCCGTTTTTGGGTAAATGAAAAAAAACACATAAAAGTGGGACACAATTTATTAAGTAAAGTACCCCCTCTGGTTGATCAATTTTAATGAAATTTTTACAGTCGTATCTCGGGCATATAAATGGATCAAATACTCAGTTTAATCAAAATCGTTAGAGCCGTTTTTGAGAAAATCGAAAAATACTTAAAAAGTTATCAAATAAAGTACCCCCTCCCTTTGAGCAATTTTGATGAAATTTTTGCTGTCACATCGCGGGCATATACATACACTAAATACCCAATTCCAGGTTCGCACGGTATATAGTTTTTGAGCTAGTCTGTTCACACACACACACACACACACACACACACACACACACACACACACACACACACACACAGACACACACACACACACACAGACCATTTCGCGGGACTTGGTTAATTGGACTCAGGGGACCCCAAAACGTGTATTTCCGTTGAAAACCGGAAGTCGAAATTTTTCACGATCGCAATACTTCCACTTACTATATATTTCATATATAGGTAAGTGAAAGTAAAAATCTGGTGCGTGTGCGCAACACACAACTTTCACTTACCAACTTACTTAGATTAGAAATTGACGTGTTTTGCTAATTATCATTTCCCAAAGTCACACATTTTTCTACATTCATATCTTATTTTTGTTAATCGTTAAAGCCGTTTTTGAGTAAATAAAAAAACCCGTGAAAATGATACAAAATTTATTAAGTAAAGTCCCCCCTCCCGTAAATCAATTTTGATGAAAATTTTACAGTCATATCTCGGGTATATAAATACATCAAATACCAAGTTTGATCAAAATCGTTAAAACCGTTTTTGAGTAAATAAAAAAAACATGTGAAAATGATACAAAATTTATTAAGTAAAGTCCCCCCTCCCGTAGATCAATTTTGATGAACTTTTTACAGTCACATCTCGGGCATATAAATACATCAAATACCAAGTTTGATCAAAATCGTTAAAACCGTTTTTGAGTAAATAAAAAAAACACGTGAAAATGATACATAATTTATTAAGTAAAGTCCCCCCTCCGGTTAATCAATTTTGATGAAATTTTTACAGTCATATTTCGGGCATATAAATAGATCAAATACTCAGTTTAATCAAAATCGTTAGAGCCGTTTTTGAGAAAATCGAATAAAACGTAAAAAGTTATTAAATAAAGTACCCCCTCCCTTTGAGCAATTTTGATGAAATTTTTGCTGTCACATCGCGGGCATATACCTACACTAAATACCCAATTTCAGGTTCCCACGGTTTATAGTTTTTGAGCTAGTCTGTTCACACACACACACACACACAGACACACACACACACACACACACACACACACAGACCATTTCGCGGGACTTGGTTATTTCGACTCAGGGGGTCCCAAAACGTGTATTTCCGTTGAAAACCGGAAGTCGAAAATTTTCACGATCGCAATACTTCCACTTACTATATATTTCATATATAGGTAAGTGAAAGTAAAAAAATGTATAGGACTTTAATAAAGCACATTGGGTGAATATTTTATGAAGCGTGGAGAAGCTGCATGGTGTTTATAATCATTAAGCCTATCAGTTAGTTGTCTATTGGTGTAGGAGTGCGGAGCGGTATTTAAGAATGTTGTTCAGCAGTTGGTATAGTTTTATAAGGTCATATTTACTATTGGATGAAAGTCTATCGTGGAGGAATTCTATTTTACTATTGGATGTTGCTAGTTCTGGACAATATTGAGCTCTAATATCGGCAGTTGATTGGCAAGTGGTATATGTCTTCATTGTAGTATGTGTTACATAGTAAACATTGAGTGTTTGGATCTATTTTATGTGTAATATTGTTTATAATATGTTAATATAAATATGTAAATTTAAATATAATATGTTAATCTAGCGGAGGGGCACAAATAAAAGCGTGAAAGTATTCCTAGCGCGTACTTCCTGCTAAGACTTCTTTTGGTGAAGTATGAAAAAAGATAAAATATTACATAGAAGTAACTACATTATTTATGTAGGTAGATGATTTGCCAAATTTATCTTAAATTTAAAGAAATGACGTTAGATAAAATGACGTTGAAAATTTATTCCCCTTCACAAATTTGAGTTAGGAAAATTGAGTAAGCGCTTTCAAAACTTTCACGTTTTTCTTTATGTCTTGAAGTAAGCTAATTTTATAATTAATTGAAAAGCTTGTATGCACTAGATTTTTTCCCTTTAACATGTTCCATATAGGGTCAAGGTTAAGAGTAACAGGCGTTAGAGGGACATGTGTTTCTATCAAGACATTAAAAACTTAAAGTATAGCTATATTCGAGTTGCAGCCGTTAGAAAATGAAATTTTCTGTGCCAAGATTGGTTTTCGAGATATAAGAAAAAATTGGAAAGGCCAAAATTTTCCATTTTAAGTGAGTGTACATGTAGCGATATAATAATTTAAAAAATAGCTCTCATAATTTTCATCCGATGTAAACTTTTTTCTCACAGCACATCGTCCTATTGAGTATAAGCGGAAATGCTAGCTGTTGTAATTAGTACAAGAAAAATTAGAAACATTTCTGAGCTTTCGATTCTTACTTAGGATATCCTGGTGGGTGATGAGAATAGAAATTTAGTGTAATTTGAGCGACTGAAAGAAACCTTAATGTTGTCTAATGTTGGAATTAAGCTAGCAAGTATGTATATGAGAGGCTAGATTTACAAGAAAAGATATTAACCATTTTTAAAATAAAGTTTCAAACTCTAAGAAAGTGTCGCTATCACGGTATGGCCAATAAATATGTACTGTTTATGAAATGGGCTTAGAGCAGTCCTCCTGTAAAGGGGTTGATAAAAATGAAGCACATACGGCATACGCATATGCACAAAGCAGCTTGTAATGATAGCACTCGAAGAAGCGGTTATCTCAACAGCTATGAATATCCGTATACGTTCCTTGTATAAACATCGATGTTAAAATATACTTAATTTTGGCAAAAGCATCGGTGTTAAAAATATTTGTATTTGTCGAAAAACATCTTTGTTATACTTCTCTTATAGTGTCGGAATTAGATCGAAAGAGTAAAAAGGACTACTTGAATCTTAATAATTAAAAAAAAAAAAAAAATCGAGCGTAGCCACGGCTCTAAGGGTAGAAGCTAATTATCGGTGATGGAAATTGGATGAGGCCAAAAATAGGGGGTAGGTGCAGGGTTATTTATTATGTTTATTTATGATAACATATCTACAAGGAATTCGTGTACGGGTGGAAAAATATTGTGGAACCACAGCACTTCAATCTCGGAAGAAGATGACCAGCAGTGGGAAGACCGCCAGATTAACAACTTGAAGTGGACGGAACATGGAAAATGGAAATGGAAAATTAGGCAAGGTCCATACTGCTCGTAGGGAAGACGGAACAAATTGAAGAGATAACGCACAGATCATAGCAGATTACTTCTGTTATATGGTTTTACAAGCAGCAGTTGTTTGCTACCCAGTAATGGGTAACATTCAACTGGTGCTAAAACCCGTTTTGCCCATTAGGCAAGGTAGGGCTGCAAAATAAAATAAAAAGCTATGAATATCGCAGAGAGTGGAATCAAGAGGACCGCCCCCCCCCCCTCCAACTATTTGCCATGTTACGATCTCCCCTCTCTAGGTCTGCAAGCTGTAAGAATCGTAAGGCTTATATTTACCACGGAAATCCGCCGTAAAGGCACATCAGTGGGGAGAAATGGGTGAAGGCGCTGATGCCCAAAACGGCTGTGACCACGGCCAAGGAGAAGATGACCGTTCCGCCCGCCCTGTGGTATGGTACCAAGGCGGCTCGCTTGCTTTCCTCCAGTTTCGGGTACAAGAAGCTGAAGAATCCGAGGAACCACTGCAATGCGAAATCAATTATAAAATTGGTTACATAGATACATACATCCCTTTCATCCTCACAATGTTTCCCGAAAAAAAAAAAAAAAAAGGCGTTCACGTTACCTGTAATGCGAAGAGAATGAATGTAATTATCCCGATGACGCCATGAATGGAGAACTTGGGACTTTTATCGAGGACAGCGCTGATCCCCACGACGGTAGTCAGCATCGCTCCGGTGTTCACTGCCATGTGGATCAACTTCACTATCAACCTATCCACGAAGGTCAGCACTCGGAATGAGGATATTGCTGCCAACAAAAGGGTAATGCAACTTAATGGTAAACATTTTTTGATACATATAATTTAACTGTCGTCCAATAAATACATCAGCTTTGCTGTTAAATTGGTTAATGTTTATTATTAATCTAAACTAGCTAAAGTTGATATTGAAATGAGATTAAATGAATCTTTATTGATCTAAATGATAGATGTCCTTGTAGCAAGGAGTGCAAAGGTGGATATCAATAATATATACCAGCTTTGCTGTTAAATTTATATACAAATATGGTAAACATAAATAGTGCTAATATCCTATACACAATAATAAAAAACAGAAAACAACAATTAAGACTTTTCGTGCTCTATACTATAAGACTACACTATACCATTATCCATACTTTACAAATATTTAGTAATTAAAATAAATACCTCCTCATTGCATATAATTGTCTTTCTTATTCGTTGACAATAAAAAAACATTTTATAAAAAAATATTAAACCGACTTCGAAACCTAGGAACCAGTAAAAATAAATTCACTGAAAAGTATGAAATAATTACCTTCTGATTTTTATGAATACACAGCAAAATTGAAAATGGTATAAAAAGTGGAAAAGTGCAATAAGACGAATAATTTTATTTTGATTTGTACAAATACACACTAATTGTTAATAAAAATTATTAAATTTAAATATTAAATACTATGTTCAATACAACACAATCTTTTCGGAGGCGGCGCAAAATTTAAAATTTTTTACACTAGACATTATGAAAATCTTCTAAATGGATCTTCTCTTCCCAGATTTATTGAAGAACTTATTGATTTCAATGCCTACTAATGGAATTGTATCAGTAACATGTTATTTCTATTTTGCGCCGCCTCCGAAAAGATTGTGTTGTATTGAACATAGTATTTAATATTTAAATTTAATAATTTTTATTAACAATTAGTGTGTATTTGTACAAATCAAAATAAAATTATTCGTCTTATTGCACTTTTCCACTTTTTATACCATTTTCAATTTTGCTGTGTATTCATAAAAATCAGAAGGTAATTATTTCATACTTTTCAGTGAATTTATTTTTACTGGTTCCTAGGTTTCGAAGTCGGTTTAATATTTTTTTATAAAATGTTTTTTATTAACAGTCATTTCCATGACTGCCAAATTTTTGCTGAGGGGACTTTCATACAATGAGGTTGTTTTCGGGTAGTTATCAAGTTTTATTTTGTAGTTTTTATTGATGGATGAACACCAGCAAAAGCCTCGATAGTTGTAAAAACAAATTTAAAAACCGATACTAGTAATCCGGATAACATAACAGAAGTGTCACCCATAAAGGATCGGCACAAGACCTCCGGCAAGATATTCAACAGTAATCGAGTGTATCCGGAAGACAGAGGTATCTGAATCCTTTATTAAGTCAACTGAAAATGAGCTTTTCCAGGAATTATTGTATTCTTTTTTAATGTGCATAGTCAATAAAAGATAGAAATCAAAATCTAATTTAAATCAATAATAGCTACGATTTTAAATTTAAACGATCCTTCGGGAGCTTGAAGAAGTCTTAAATTCTCCTTTAAAACGATTACCAATACTCAGTCTTTCTTGGAATTCCACGAATTTTGTTGTCTTATGATTATAGTGTCCCAACGTTGATTAGATCTAAATAAAGAAGGTTTACTATTATCGGTGAATATACATCTATCTAATATTTATGCTAATATCGCTACAGAAAACGACAGCGATATTATATTCTGCTGATATTTATATCTTCATTTAAATCTAATGTTGAAAAATTAGTTAAGGTTATGTATAGGTTTGTTCCAACAAGCACGTAAAACACATCGATAACTAACAGACTGCTCATGTTCTCATCCCACTCTTTTGATTCTGAATTTGATTGGTTGGTTTTCCCATTTGATTCATCCAGCAGTAATACAATATTTGGATTTGTTAGTTATCAATTAGTTTTAATAGCTTGTTGGAGCATACCTTATGTTATATATGCCATATGTTTTTCCAATAAGTAAACAATTTGAGCGATAATTAAATAATTATTTTCATGTTTTTTCCCGATAACTTCTTAAATAAATTAGGAACCCCAAAAAGGTTTAAATGGGACCACCTTGGGAAAATACTCTACAAGATGCAAAAGGTTTCATTCCAATTGGTCCACCCATCTCTGAGTAATCCGTGAACATACATAGAAAAAAAAAAAAAAAAGGCACAAAAAAAAAAAGTCACATACGTATCGAATTGAGTAACCTCCTCTTTCGTTCGAAGTCGGTTAAAGAGCGGATTTTCAGTGCCTCTTGCATATAACAATATATATTTTTTACATCTTTGCTATTTTTGGGGTTTAATATATAAAAGTAGTTATCTTGGTCATATGTTAGGCATTGCGGAAGATAAAATTTACGGATGGAGTTGTACATTGGGCAGGAGATTAAAATATGAAAAAGGTCTTCGGATGTGTTTAGATTGCATATCGTACAATTTTCTTTGGGGTTAATCAGGTGTGTGATATTATTTGTGGTTATTTTGATGGTATGTACCGTTCTAAGTTGTGCTGCAGTTCTAAGATATCGAAATGTAGTATTGCGGTAGCGGTAATAATTGTCTTCATCCTTTAATGGTTCTAATTTACAGTACAACAGACTTTATTTAGATTTTGAAAGTAATTCTTTATCTTTTAGGTTAATTTTTTTTATATTGGTGTTGGTAATTTTTCCGATGTCCATTCTTATTTTTACAGGATCAGAAAATATTAATGGGTCGAAATTTGAGTAATTTTCTAAGAGATCCGGTACCTGTGAAACCCAGTTAAATTTTTTGTTTGATTTTTGGCTATTATGTAGAGACAGTAATTTCAGGTAACATAATTTAGGGTATCTTATGTTCTCCATTTCCAAAATTTGTATTAGCCATTTTAATGTCATTTTTATTATATAATAGCTTATATGTGTTGAGCGCGCTTCTATTCTAATAATATGTTGGGGGGGGTGGATTTGTTCAAGTTTAACAATCTTTTATAAACGCTCTGATGCACGTTTTCAATGTTTGCCACTACTGGAACAGTGTCCACTACAGGTAAGTTTACCTTATATTGATTTGTTAGTTTATAGTATGATGAACGTTGTTCTTCTCCGAATTTATTGATTTTTAGTAATTTAAAGTTCTGCCTTAATTCCTTTTTGCGCGTTCTACAATCCAGATCATACCAAGGTTTTTTGAATTTTTTTCAGGGTTTCGTTTTTTGTTGTCATGTTAATATTTTTTGCCACATATATTATATTTTGTTGTAACTTATCATACAGACTATCACATGTCTCATTATTTTCAGAATCTGGGAAGTATGACATCTCTTGCATTGATTGGTAATATAATAGAGTCAACTCTTTTATGCAGATAATTTTATTTTTATGGGGAATTTTATCTTGTTTTTTCATTTTAGTTGTAGAAGTTTTGACTTGAGCTAAAGTTGATATTGAAACAGAGAAATAATCCATAAGTTCACAAAAAACGATTTTGTGGTAAGCATGATGGAGTAGCTAACAATTATATTAAATTAAACACTTATACTAGGGCTTAAAATAGATAGTGTAGCTTACTCGGTGTAGCTAATCTAAGTAGCAGTAGAGGATCCAGCAATTTTCTGTGGGAGCCAGCAAATGCAGGGGGACGGGGGGCCCTCTTTACCTAATTGATGAAAACGAGAAGAAACTATTACTGATAAAAGGCGCATTCATTAGGTTATATAGTTTATTTTTGGGGTTAAAGAAGCAATTGATAATAATTCAATGTTCTTGTATAAAGAGCTAGAAAATATGATCAAAGATGTACCTATTTGGTAGAATTAGATAAAGAAGCGGAGATTAGGGTGACAGGAAGGCCGAGTGGGCAAACGCCTGAGAAAACAGGAGTTGCCCATGGCACATATGTTAGTTTCTTTGTCGTATTATTTATTTATTTGTCTAAACTGTCAGGCATCGCATTGAAAGCTTGGAACAATTGAGCACAACGGATGTAAGACAAAAATGGGGGAAATTAAAAAAGAAAAACAAATCTATGACACTAAGGTCCCAATGTTATTTGCATAAAACTAGCATTTTGGAATAATAAAATGTCAAATACTAATATTTACCTGGATAAATATAGTCACTTTCTTTAAAATGAAGACTACTTATGGTCATATGTTTCGAAAAAGGCTTATCTATTCTTAATTTTACAATCCACTCTTTAAGAAGATTTTTATTTTTGGAAATAAATGGAATGACACGTCTTTTGATTTTCTAATTGAATACTGAGGGACCGAGCAATACATATCAGACATTTTTCAAATAATATTTTGCTCAATCGGGTTCTAATTATGGAAAAATGAATTAAAAATACCAAAAAAAAACTATGAATCCCAGGTACTGGCCCGGCTTCTATCCCCTTTTCTCTAGTTCCAGTAAAGAAGCAGCGCCGTCGCTTGCGCCCGCGAATCACAACCCAGGCCAAAAAAAAAAAAAAAAAAAAAAAATTAAACTCACTTAAAAAAATCCGTAAAATTGGTGAAGCTTGAGCTTTTGAAGAAAACATTTTCTTGATTAATTTGTATAATAATTATGAAATGGAGCTTTTTAAAAACATTCAATGACTTTTTGATCCATGGAAAAGACTAATGGAGCAAATAATTTTCTTGAATAAATGTTATATTCCGTATAAAAGATGCTATGGGACAGGTGTATATTCGTATTTTCTTGAATCTGCACTAAAAAAAAACTCAAAAGAAATAAGAAAATGGTGCATGAATCACGTCTATTTCGTTCTTTAAGCATCAGATATACCTAAAACAGAGCAATTTAATGTAATGAGCCTATTTTAGTATGTCATTTAAAACTCTAAATGATTTTAGAATCATTTTATTTTTATTTTTCTCGTCTTCTATGGCCCATTAGCAAGAACGGGAATACAGGGGCCTAATATTTTTCAACCTGGAACCTCCAAAAAAAATTTTATCAAGACCAGTGAGATACTTACTTACCTTGACCTCCCATTGTTAGATAAAAATTTATTCCAAAATTTATATTGTACATTTTTTTAATTAATCATGTAGTTTAGAAATTTAAAACGTCTTCAATGCAATACTTGTTTTTTTTTTTTAAATGTCCATACAATTTATGTTTTGGGTTTATAAATATATGTATTTTGGTTATTGTTGTTCCTTGTCTTTCTTTTAAGAAGTCATATCTTAAAAGAACACTAGAGCTTTTTATATAATTATAGATTAATTTTTGTCCTCCCCTGGATTTTCTTCCTCCCGCCACTCCCGTGATTTTCCTCGCGCCACTGGTGAGAATTTGTTATACTTACTTTTTTATCAAATTAGCTAAATAAAATTGTTTAATCAACCATACGTACGGTGTTTCGTACAATGAACTTCGTCCAATGGGGCAAGTGTAAAACTCTGAATTTAGTATATTTTTGAAATATGGCTCTTAAATTAATATTTTACTAAGGTAGTGCAATAAAGATTTGACTGAGATCACGCTGAACCACCAAGCCTTCTCTCTCATTGAATATTTGATCTCATTGATTAAGAATACTTATCTTTCTGAAGCTGAATGTCCACAGAGTGGCGCACAGTGGTCAATAATTGCTTTTTAGCGGACATAAATCTGCCATTTCCACAATTTTACAGATAAATTGCTGAATTTTTTTTTTATTACCTTCTTAATAAAATTCAAAAACCAAGGAAATAATTCCCGTCAAGATTGCTTCGTTATAAGTGTCCTTTTTGCTTACCCAAAACCAGGTTTCTTGTGTGGTAATAGATAGTTTTCTTTAATATGCAAAAAAACATGGAAGAACTCAATATTTTTCAGAATTTTCTTTTTTATTTCTTTAGTCTGAGAGTGGGCTTTCATACCACCGAGTATCCAAAAGAAAATTCAAATTTCAAATAAGTTATGGGTATTTTAAAAACAACTACAAATTCAACATTAAACTCGATTTTCTCCTTTTAGAAATAAGTTATCAATATACCGATTTCACTGAAAGTTTACATTCAACGGCAAGTATATTACGTATGAGCAACATGAATCGCTTATTAGGGTACAAAAGCAATTTATATACCACTTTTTTTCAATAAAAACCGTTTTTCTCGGTTTCAAAGGGGTGCTCCCCGGAGTTATCACTGGGGTAATTTCTAGTCTTACTTGTACTACGACCACATAAAAAGATCAGTTAATTTCACTTGCGCCTATTCTAGAAAAGTATGTTTTGTATATGTTTACAGAAAAATTGGGAATGTTTGGCCCAGTAATCTGCTCAGTTAATTTGTCATATCAATTTACACTCGTATGGGTAAGATTTCATGACTTTTCCTGCAAACACTTACTATCTAGAAATAATTATTTCCTACCTATAGTTATTCAGGCATTTTTGTAGTTGAGGGTAAAGGAATTAGGAAAGAATCAGTATGACTCTGCTCTTGTGTTGCTAATCGGCTTTGTCTGCCTTACTTAAGATAAAGTTATGTTTTCTCTAGACAATCTCTAGCAGTACAAGTCTATTTCAGTCCTTCTTGTTTTGATGCGAGAAAAATGGCAATGTCCACCCTAAAGTATAGTCCAAACATTTTAACGAGTGTAAATTGATTTGACGAATTAACTGAGAATTTTATACCGCAATATACATTTACAAGTGAAAACCTTATGTGTAGGTGTAGTCGTTTTATGTTATAGATTAGAAGGAGCTTGTAAATGTACCTGTATCATTTAGAGCAGATTACAGGGCCAAACATTCCCGATTTTTCTGTAAACATATACAATAGAATTTTTAGTTGTTTTTAAAATACCCATAACTTCTATGAAATTTGAATTTTCTGTTCGGTACTCGGTGGTATGAAAGCCCACCCTCAGACTAAAAAAAAAAAAAAAATTCTGAAAAATATTGAGTTCTTTCATGTTCTTTTGCATACTAACGAAAACTATCTATTAACACAAAAGAAACCAGGTTTTGGTTAAGCAAAAAGGACACTTATACCGAAGCAATCTTAACGGGAATCGTTTCCTTGGTTTTTGAATTTTATTAAGAAGGTAATAAAAAACATTCTATCAATTTATCTGTAAAAGTGTGGAAATGGCAGATTTATGTCCGCCAAAAAGCAATTATTGACCACTGTGTGGCGTCCCAAACCCTTTGCCTATCCATAGTTGATAAGACTATATTAATAATTACCTCTCATAACCGGACTCAAATTCGGAACCGTAAGAATGGAACAACGTGCGTTACACCCCAATGCACTCCCGAATTCCAGTCTTCATGTATTTGAAGCATGGATTCCGCTATTCTTATTCTTTCTTTTATCTCGCCATACCCCAATTCATACTCATTTTAACCATTCCATACCTAAACGCACATTACTCTTTATCGATAATAATCAAACAAGTAATATGAGGCTTCTTGTAAAAAGTGGGCAATGATGATGAAGCCGTACATAGTAAATTAACGAGAATGTTAACGCACACGCAGAGGCGGCTTAAGCGTGTGTAAAGTTTTATTGTTTAGGGGGGCGCCGAAATAATTTTTTTTTAAATAATATGGTAAAAATTCAAATTTGTATGTTAATTTAGACAGAAATCAGTCTGTAATCAATTAAATGTTAACCCTTTAACGCCTTTAGACTGATTTATCAGTTCGAGCGCTGCAGTCCCTGGGGCCTGTAGACTGATATATCAATTCCGCCCTCTTCAGCGTTAGAGGACAGCCAGGAAACTGTGGGCCTTATTTTAATTGATTTCTTAACTCTTCCCATTTTACTATTGCAGTAGGATAAAAAAACCCAGTAGTCAGCACCTTTAGAGATGTTTTTGTGGCTTCTTTTAAAACAAAAATTGAATTTTTACTCTTCGCTTTCGGATTTATTGTATAATTATCTAGAAATGCAGCATTCATAAATCGTAAATAACAACTCTTAAAAAAAAAATTAGTATATAATTTAAAAATGTTGTAAAATAAGCAGATATATAAAACATTTAATATAACAGTTCTAAAAATTATATGTAAGTATGTCTACTTAGGTACGTTCCTACACGTATTTTTTTAATTTCATTTACGTTAGAGGACCATGGCGAGCGGGCAAAATAGTGATCATTTTCTTATTCATATTTCGCACGAGTGCAGGACATATGAAAATTATTTTTACATAATTGGCATTCTCCTTTCTCGAACCCTGTTTCTAGCCCGTAAGGTATTTCCCAGAGACGAGGATTATGGTTTCCTCAAAAATTTCCGTGTGTTATAAACTAATTGACATAGGTTTCTTTTCGGGTTTTTCCAAATTAATTTTACCTGCACCTTACTTCTTAGTCAAATAGGGCGAATTCTTTGGTCTATTTTCTGGCTTTATAAAGTATTGAGGCCACCGGGTACGGCAGCCGGTCTAAGGTCTCAGGCCACAGGGCCCGCAATACACTCGCACTGCTCAGACGCCAAAGGGTTAAATCACTGTGTAATAAATTTTAACCATATTTTTATTTTATTTTTTACCATTCTACTTAAGTTTTTTCATGGAAGGTATAGGCGGATCCAGGATGGGCCTGCAGTCCCCCCTTAAGTGATTATTTCGCTACATAGACAGATTTTAACATTACTAAAATTAAGGAAGTGACATAAATAACAAATAATATGCAGAGAAAGTAGCTATCAGTTGTGGGAAAGGAACATAAAGGTAAAAGAGCTCATGGGCAGATGACGGGTAGGGGCTGAGGGGGTTCTGCCCCCCTCCCTTTACAACACGCTAGATCCACGCCCTTGATTGAAGGGGCGCCAAAATACATTCTTGTACGCACAGAATTTCGCACTTAGCCCAGTGCACACATAGATAAGGATTGATTTCATAATTTCGGTGACAAGTGGGCAAGCCTTCTGATAACAAAATTACACACACTGATTAGTAATCGAACTAAACTTTGATTCATAAGGATTGCTTCATGATTTCAGTTAATTTAGGTGTTTCCCTCCCCCCTCCCCACACGCAAGTCTTTTCCTTTCTTACAGTTTTGCTTTCTTACTAACTTATATACCTATTCATCAGAAATCCCAGAAAAATATATAAATATGACGTAGAGATATGTAGCCTCTCCGATGACATTTTACTAAAACATAGAATTAGTGCTACAACGTGAAAATTCGAATAAGTATAAACCAAACCTTGCAAAGCACAAAATTTTGCGTTCATCGTACATTTATTTACAAAACGTTTTCGGAGAACAACATCGTAAAGATAAAGTTAAAGGCCTTTTAGGGTAAAATCATAACAAGGTTTTATCCAAACATCAAATGACCGTTTTGAAGTAAACCTCAATAGAAACTGATGCTTTTCGCTCTCCATTATACAGCAAATGTGTCTTATATCTTAAAATTCTTCATAGACAACACTTCAATACCAACCTCAAAAATGTTCATTCAAAATTTCAATCTTATAATTACATTTGGAGAGATAGTAGAGGTATGGAAAATTCGAAAACTATAGAACCGTTGTGAAATGTTTGCAAACGCTAACTGAATTGTACTGCGAGAGAAACAATACTATATATATTAGAATATCACTAGAAATTATTTAAAAACCGAAAAAGTCAAAGCAATTGTGTAATTCTCTTCTTTTCAAGTATTTGTACGTTCGTTGATTAATGGAACTTCTAGGAACACTAAGCGTTTCTCTTATGTCTGAAACAGAATTTTTCAAAACAGGGAAATTCGTTAGGTTTTTTTTTTTTTTTTTTTTTTATCCTGCTTCCATGTATTTTGAATAATAAAACATATGAGCCATAAATAGATGGCCTCTCTAAGAGAACAGGCAAAAATGATCACCGAAGGATCTCTCGACTCCCTGACCAGAACCCGGGACTTTAACTAGGCACTTCAGTACCTAACTCACTAAGGTACCCCGCTCCGCTCCCATCCGTATACATTAAGAACCAAACTAAAATAGCAAACCTCTTACCGAGGCCTTGGAGGTAGACCATGCCGAAGAACATGCAGAAGGCGTGGACGTTGAGTGTCCTGCTCCAGTCGATGCCGCCGCAGTCTGAGAGCACGGCGATCATGAGGAAGAAGGCTATGAGGCCGGCACATTGTGCGATCCCGAAGGTGACGTACCTCGCGATTGCGCTTCCTTCCATCTTCGACGTGCCACTAGCAGCACTTCGCTCGCTTCAAAGCCACTTCACTTTATCACATTATCTCCCCTTATCAACCCAATTCTCGAGCCACTATGGTGGCTAAATCGCTATTTAGACGCGGGAATAGTTGTCTGTTTTCTTTAAAAACTTCAGGTATGATTAATTATAAGGAACTTCAGTCTCAAAACTTTTTCTAAATTTTTACATGTGGACCAAGAGCCCAAACATGTGGGTTTCCATCAGAGCTAAAACGAAACAAATATATGAGTATAATACCTAGGTACCTTGAACCTAGGTAAGAATTGAAAGAACATTAGAAATATATTTGCATACACTGGCGCGATCAAGATGGGGGGTATGGTCGTTGTAGCCCCCCAGACGACAGAAAGGAATTTTATCTTTACTGAATTACATTTGAATTCTATACATCACTTTTCCATTCTCAAATAAATGATATTATATTGGGTCGGTTTAAAACCATAGTGAACCAAGCGCCAAGCTAATTGACCAAATTTTTAATTTTTTTTTATATTATTATACATGGGCGTCCGAGGGTGGGGCAGCTGCCCCTCCTAGAAAATATGAGAAACAAAAGCTACAAGTTAAATTATGAATTAATTTATAATTCTTATTAGCTTAATTTATATATTAAGAAATATGTAAACATATTTTAATTTTCAAGTATCTATAACTTTTTTTTTTCTATGTTCCCCTTCCTTGCCTCGCGACAATACGGGTTTCGGACACATAGCAGTTTAATGAGAATCAAATATTCTTTAATATCAAGTAAGCTTTATCATTATTAAAATGTTTTGAGGGGGCATAAATGAGGAAGGGGTCTTTTTTGTTTTCCTTTAAAATATATGGAAAAATTATCTGTCTCTTGTTTCTCCTAAAAATAAGAAATGGATAAATATGAAATATGAAAAAATCAAGTAAACATATACAGGAGAAAAAAAGAAAAATATTCCGTCAACTCATAAAAAACGTTGAGCTCACGCATGCATAGTAGTAGAGATGTTCTGTTCATTTAATGGAAATTATTTGTTTCATGGTAACTAAATGAAGTTTTCAACAACTACATTGATAATTATAAAATCAGACGACTTGGTGTATTATGCTTACATTGCCGAATTATTAGAAGTAAAAACTTTTATTTAATAATAAAAAAAAAAATAGTCTACTTTAAAGAGCAAACATTAACAAAAATAAGTAAATGGCATTTAACAAATCAAGTCAATATCTACTTAAATATAGTAAGTTGGTAAGTGAAAGTTGTGTGTGGCACGCATCGCACCAGATTTTTTTCTGTTTTAATCATGCTTCTTTATATTTGAATAATGTAAAGGACAAAGTGAAATATGTTATACTCCAAAAGCGATAGAAGTAATAATCATATCCCTATTTCACAACATTCAACTTCGAGTATTTCGCTTAAGCGTTACACCGACCATTTGTACTCGACCCATGGTCGATATAAATTTACAATTATGTAAATTTATGAAATAAGAAGGTGGAGGGAAACCGATGCGGATTAAAAAGAAAATAGTTGTCATTGTGGAAAAAGTTTTATTTGTTACCGTTAATTTCCAAAGAAACTCATGCCATTAAAAAAAAAAAAAAAAAATATTTGTCAAAATAAGAAGATGGTAAGTGAAGCACGCACCGCATCAGGGTTTTTTAAAACCGCGAAATACAGAATCAGCGGAATTTCCTTCCCAGTATCCGTGGTTTTGCCCTCCTGTACGTGACTTCCCACTCAAGTTATCTTTAATGTAAGATAAGGAACGATGTGGAGTCTATCTTTGTCATACAATGACACATCTATTACAGTGTGTTTGAGTAAATGATGATAATGTGCATATTTTTTTAACTATTTCACCTAATTTTGTGATAATTCTATAGTACCAAATGACAATACCATAAAACTCTTTTACGTTCTAATATTAATTATAAACCTACGTAACGAATACGGAGAAACAAAACTTAATCAAACGTTAATAATATTATTAAAGTTATCAGATACATAAAACACTAAATGCTACACTTTAAAATGATTCTGAGAAAGGATCGTCTACATTTAAGTCATGAAGTTCGATAACCATGGCGTAAAATGTTATGTAAATTGTTTTACATACAGTGAAAAGCTTATTTACACATGGTGAATTAGAAAGATAACTTCAATTCCACATTCAAACTACTACCAAGGATACTAACGGTCGCGGGTTCGCGTTCCGCGGTGGTTCATGGATTTTTTAAAAGGAGTAAAAAATCCTTGGCTATGCCGTCCCTCGGATAGGACGTAAAATGGAGGAGGCTCCGAGCCCGTACGATGTCAGGTACCTACTCGTTAAAGATCCCCACCCAAATTATACTTAGACAACCAAAATTTAAGACTTCCACTGTAACATCGTCCGATTAGCCTTAGTAGATGGGAAATTAAACAAACTAACTACTACCACGGGCGCCGACTAATGAATGTGGTACTAGTACTGAAGTGTGGCTATCACTCATCATTAGCCGTTCACTAAGGCGCCCTTCAAAGTAAGGCCCGATCTCCACTGAAAAGGACCCTCTTGGGGGTTTATTAATCTCTGAAGATCGAGCGCAGCGAGCAGGAGTCGAAAACTGGAATCTATTAAAGCCAATCAAGGCACTTTTTAACTGAAAAAAAAGGCGATGGGAGCTCGATAACATCACGGCCACATAACCTCTCAAAACAGGACATGCCCAGCAGCCGCTCTTCAGTACCTTTACCATGAAAGTTATTAAGGGTAGGCAAATATATATATATATATATCCTGGGACAAATTTGGAAAGGAGATCCAAAGTAACTTCGAAGAAAATTCTTGAAGACTGTTAATGGATTAAGATGAAAGAAAGGAAAACAAGTTCGTAGTGTCCCAGATCGTAATGGTAATTTGGTGACCAATAATACAGAAATTCTTAAAGTCTGGCATGATTCAGGATACATTTTCCCTTCAAGAATACAGACAATATCCGATTATTACGATTATGCCATAGAAGATGAGTTTCTATTGTCCATGGAAAAAATAAAACTAGGCAAAGCGGCTGGCAGAGATAATATCTTACCTGAATCCATAAAATTTGTAGGAGAAGAAATGCTATAGTGCCTCCAGGACCTCTTTCAAAAGATCTGGTTGGAAAAGAAAATACCAAGGGACAATATAGAATAAAGGAAGATAATACTGTAATTTCCATTTTCAAGAAAGGAAGCCACTCTAATTGTGAGAATTATATACCAATATGCCTATTCTCTGTTGTATATACATTATACATAAGAATACTGGAACAGAGACTCAGGAGATTGGTGGAACTTGATCTTGAAAAGGAGCAGACTGGCTTTAGACCAAGGAGGCAAATGCAGGATCATATATTCTCACTACGAATGATAATCTAAAAAGCATGGGATAGAGGAAGAAAACTATTTTTGGCCTTCCTTGACTTGAAAACTGCATTCGATACAACAATAGGTTGGTAAACAGTATATAAAAAAGGAAACAAAAATAGTTCTTTTTAAAACAGTATTCCTGCCTGTCCTTCTATACGGTGCAGAGAGTTGGACTGTCCTCGAGAAGCACACAAGCAAGCTAACTGCCATGGAAATGAGATTTCTTAGGAAAGTACTCGGCAAAACAAGGAGAGGTTGCTGGAGAAATGAAAGAATAAGAGAGGAGATGAATGTAAGACCAGTCAAGCAGATATTAGAAGAGCGCCAACTGAAATAGTTCGGCCATGAGTACCGTATGGACGACACCCACAAAGCTAAATGGCGACCTGAGGGAAGAAGTCCTAGAGGCAAGCCCAGATTAATGAACGATGAGTACATTGGGAGATTGGGGCGAGCCAGAGGCAAAACCATGTTTGAGATGAGAAGAGCCAACGAAAGGGACCAATGGGCGAGATGGGCTGAGGCTGTTCCTCCCCGCTAATGGCGCAAGGGAGGTAGCAAAAGAAGAAGAAGCAATAGGCGGGCGCAATCGAATATAGGATGCGCTAGTAGTTTTGCAAAATGTCGGAAAGAACGGTGTTAGACTTCGTTGATGTGATAGAGATAATTGGTAATTTTAAAAGACCATTAATTGAAGGGCAGGCTATTCTTCATGCAAACCACATATTTACATGTGGAATAACATCTAAAAATAAAAAAACAGTTATTTTACAAGCCTCGTGCCTTTAAACTAGCAATCTTAAAGGACTGCCCCATCAAATAAAAGTGGAAATCAAATTTATTAATAATAATAAGCAATTTTCTTGTCATTGTACGTGTAAAGCTGGTAGTTCTGGTAAATGCAAACATTTACAACTTTACTCGACGTTTTTCGGTTAGTAATTACCTATTCACACAATCATTGTTATGACAGCTTAGATTCTTTGTCATATTATTTATTTATTTGTCAAAACTTTCAGGCTTCGCATTGAAAACATGGAACAATTAAGCACAACGGATTTAATAGAAAAATGGGGAAAATTAAAAAGGAAAAACAAATCTATGACACTATGGACTCAATGTTATTTGCATAAAACTAGCATTTTGGAATAATAAAATGTCAAATACTAATATTTACCTGGATAAATATAGTCTCTTTCTTTAAAATAAAGACTACATATCGTCATATGTTTCAAAACAGGCTTATCTATTCTTAATTTTACAATCCACTCTTTAAGAAGCTCTTTATTTTTTGAAAATAAAAGGGAATGACACGTCTTTTGATTTTTTAATTGAACACTGAGGGACCGAGCAATACCTATTAGATATTTTTCAAACGATTTTTTGCTCAATCGGGTTTTAATTATGGAAAAATAAATTAAAAACGCCAAAAAAACCTATGAATCCCAGGTAAGGCCCCGCTTTTATCCCCGTTTCTCTAGTTCCTGCAGCGCCGTCGCAGAAGCAGCACCGTCGCTTGCGCCCGCCTATATATAAAAATGGCTAAAATAAAATGAACATCTCGGTACAACTTCTGCTATGCCACTTCTGTCGGTGTCATCGACCAATTTGAAACCGTTTATCGTGGCCCCGATCTCAACTAAAAAGGACCACTCCGAGGAAGGATTTGCCTCGGGGGGTGGGGGGGGGGCATGCTAGTAAAATTTTCGTCTAGGGGTGTCAGCTCGAATCTATTCTGACCTTGTAAGGCACAATGAATTGTTGAAATACGATTATTGACATTTAAAAGTTAAAATACGAGTTTATAATCAAAACATTATATTATAATGCTTAATAATTATAGTAAATGAATACGACTTTCTTTAATTGGTAGTTTTTGTTTCACAAAATTTCTAGGGGGCACAGCCCCTGCTTTGATGTTTATTTATCCTTTTTGAAATTCCACAGGTGGGATCTATTCAAATTAATCAAGGCCCTTTAAACTGAAAATGATGAATAACCATTATTCATAATCAGTACAGAGTATTTTTAATGATTATTGAGCGTTTATGGTATTCATTTGAAATGAATAATGAATAACTGGTATTTAGTTAGTTATTCATAGTAGTTTAGAATACCACAAACGCTCAATAATCATTAAAAATACTCCGTACTGATTATGAATAATGGTTATTCATTTTTCATTTGTTTTATGATTACCAATTATTCATATTCATTTATCATTATTCAGATTACAATTTGCCCAACTCTGGTCTGGTGCAGGACATCCTCTTCTTCCTAACGAGAAGTCTGTTAGATCTGCACCTCTTTCCCACCTGTTCGCGTAGTCTTCGAAGTGCAGGTAGTTTTCGTTGACCATTAGCCATAGTAAGTCACTCTCTGCCAGGACACCTAGACCTGTTTTCTTCAGCAGTTTCAGCCTCAGTATGTTGTAGTAGGCTTATTCCATGAACATGTGATCGGCAGTATCTGGTACTACACAGCTTTTCACATTGAACGATCTTCCCACTGTCAGTATCTTGGAGACCAAATAATCAGGTATTACCCATTTCGTTACGGACCTGAAGCCAACGGTTGGAAAATATTTCTTAAGGGTAGCTTTTTTTGGTGTCATTAGCCACCACTGGTTCTATTCATCTAGGATGAATGATTTTCTGCATGGTTCTTTATTGGCCCTTGCAGGAAGAATCTCCATTAAGCCTCTGACCCTTCCCTCACCATTCGGTGCCTAAACATGTATTCCTGCAAGGTCTCGTAGCAAAGCAATCCATTGAATTGTCCCCAACCTGCTCTTCTGCCATTGCAGAAGATTCTTATACCAAACAGGGGATTTTATATATATACATATATCTATAACAGCAGGCCCTTCTGTGACTCACGTAAAACCTATAATGTCTTGAATTAATCATATCCTACTATTTTGTACACAGTCAAATCAAAATTTACTGATAAAGATAAAAATGTTACAGCTAATCTATAAACCAATGGGATTTAAAATAAAAATTTATGCCAAATTTTAAATTGTCTGGTAAAGAATTTAGAGGGGTTAAAGTTTTTATTTTCTACATCTCATATTAGACTATAGTATGTATTAATGATCCATTTTTTAGCACTTACTGGATTATTTCAGCAGAGGCGAGATTAAATATAAATAACACAAATGCAAAGGGAACTAATAAAGAATAAAATAGGGATGGGGTTTATTACACTCACAATACGCAGCAAAAATGTACCAAATTAATCTTTTGCCATAATACATGTTAATTAAATTCAGAATATAACACCTGATGATATGAAATATCATAGTAGTTTCTACCTGCAACCAGTTATGATCATATAATAAGCACTTAATTTGCAATAAAAGAAATATTGAGGCCAATAATCGAGATAAAAACTATCGTATATTTTATGTTGGACAAAACTACACACAGCAAGCCAAATTTAATAAAGATCAGTAGAGTAGTTTCTGATTTTACCACCGACAAACATCGGGACACGAGTTTTTTATATTTATAAAGATTACGTAGAATAGAAACGAAAAAAGGTTGATGTTGATAATAAGAGGTATTGGGAGGAATAAGAAAAAAAAGTACTGAAGTTATTTTTCTTCTTAAATATAAATAACCACTATATTTATAGAAGAGAAAATATATTATTGAATGAACAATGAAAAGATGTACACATATATATATTTTTTAATTTAAAGTTTTTATTAAACTGATTACTAACTGAAATATTATTATATTAATTATTTAATATTAATATTAAACTATAAAGGTATTATTCTATTTAAAAGAATTGAAAACATAGTAATAAAAAAAAAGATATTACTATAAACTTGGGAAATTCAAATGTGAAAAATGAATTCTTCTTTTATAAATATAATGTTATCAACTGGTAACAATGAATAACTTTATTTAGTTCAACTTTATTCATTTTTTTTTTAAACTTAATTTTAATTATAATTCACTGTAAAAATGTCACAGCCATTTTTATATTTGCTTTTATACATATTTACAATATAAAATAATATCTATGTTCTATTAACAAATATGTACACATTATAAAATAACTAGGAATTAGACGTTCTCGATTTCTTGCTGTTCCTTTCAAAAAGGAACCCGAAAATGTC
This sequence comes from Aelia acuminata, assembly GCA_911387785.2. Taxonomy (NCBI): domain Eukaryota; kingdom Metazoa; phylum Arthropoda; class Insecta; order Hemiptera; family Pentatomidae; genus Aelia; species Aelia acuminata. The sequence goes on along the minus strand of OU426981.1, from coordinate 27,140,122 downwards.
ATCTACCCTTTCTGCCCGCCCTGCATCAAACTGGAGTTTACGCTCCTTTGCATCCGTAAGTAGTTCTTTCCAAATGTCTGTAGCCTGAAAACAATATATATTTAAACTTATGCCATTGATGGGAGATTTTAGGTAAAAACACAAATATTATCACTTAACTTAATGTATCAATTGCTAATAAAATCGAAATGTACTAAACTGTCTTTTTTAGTCTTAAACAAGATTAGAATCAGTGAAAAATATTCTGAGCAGATTTTAATACATACCAACAACAACAAACACAATTGAGAAAAAATACTTAAAGATTATTTTATGCTTTTTTGGTGAGACAAAGAAAATATATCTTAAATACCTCATATAATATATTTTAAATTACATAAGATTTAAATATACAAAGCTAATATTTATATTACCTGAAGAGAAGCAAAATTCCCAACAATGTACATGGCTTTCCTCGCCCTCGTGAGAGCAACATTGAGCCGCTGTTGGTCATTGAGGAAGCCGACGCCCGAAGTCCTCACTATGGACAATAATATCACGTCCCTCTCCTGACCTTGGTAACTGTCTATGGTGTTAACGCTGAGCTGCCTGAGCAGTTTTCTGAAAGCGGAAAAGAATAAATAAATAATAAACCTTTCACCTGATCATTAGTCAAGTAAAAAATGTTTTCATACAACTAATTGGTCTTTTGATACAAAAATTAAACCTTGCAGAATTCATTTCATTTACTTTTACAGAGAAGTTAGTCTGATCTGATTTTAAATTGGTATTATTACTTTTCCAAATTAGTTTTTAAAAATGTACAGCCAGAATATGATGCGATTCATAGATTGCAGTGATTCACTGGTATTATTTAATCATTGAGGATTGTAAATGTATAGTAGAAGGACAAAACATTTCATTAACAATATAGTATATTATTATGTTTTTTGGTTTTTAAAAATATAAATGTTTAATTTCTTTGTGAGAGGTGAATGATAAAAGATTTTATTACTAATGGCCGGGTGTACAATTCCCCATTTAAACAGGGAATCAGGTAAACGTCGTTTAAACAAGATTCCGTGTTCATTTTATTTTTTATTTTTTTGTATGTACAATTTATGCCTGGAGAAATCCTCGCTCCAAGTTGTAAAATCTTAATAGCAATAAAGAGAAATAAAGTGGTTAATCACAGAACTACTTTTATCTGTACAAGGTACAATACGTTATCAGTCCCATTTCGTCAAACAGTGGTTAGAGAGTGCACTGTCAATTTAACTGGTAATCTTTTAAAATATAAATCAAACATAAACAAAAAATAAAAAGAACTTAAGGGGTAACAAAAATGAATAAAATTAGCACATTAAACAACTTGCTCTATGGTTTAATGAATTAGTAAACAGAAATAATGTTAGGTTATAGTTAAACACGCGTTTAAACAGCCATTCTTGGTTTAAACCTGACTGTTTAACTTTAAACACTGTTTAGCCCTTATCACCAAACTTAACCCTTTGACTGCGCAATGCCAGTATACTGGCAGAGGCCGGCCGTGCCCCGAGTGCGCAGTGGCAGAGTACTGGCACCGGCCAGCCGTGCCCTGAGCGCGCTATGCCAGTATACTGACATCGCTGTTTTATCGTACAACTGCGCAATGCCAGTATACTGGATCGTTGTGTGGCGATCTAGTAGATGTTACTGGAACTTGTAAGTCTATCGCTGATCGCTAGATCGCGTGAGACTTCAGAAATAATTTCTGACTGATAAGTTGTGCTTTCCAGCTTTTAACTAACGCTTGATAGCATGAGCCTTCAAAAATAGGACCGGAGACTAGGCCTGCCAATATACATTCTGGTTTGGCCGGTCCATAATCCCGGATCAAAAAAGGTGATAGAAACAAATAGAAACGGATCAAAAAATATAGAAACAAACAAATAATACCTTTTGTGGGAAAAATTTGTTATTTCATAATTAAATTCATATTTGATTAAAAACAGGCTAAATCTAAATCTAGCTAATATTATAATAATATAATAACTGGAGATTAACAAGTAATATTTTTCATTAAAACAAATAGGAACCTAAATGAACAGCTAGAGAAATAATAGCGCGAGTGTCAGGGGGTGTTGAAAATTCTGCGCACCAGCGGGTAGTAACCTTGAGACAGGCCGGTGCAGCCACCTACCCCCGATCTCATATCACCTCGCGCAGTTAAAGGGTTAAGTAACCTTCTTAAACAGTCTGTTAAATGGCCATAAGAAAAAATAATTAACTTATTGCTAGCTCAATCAAATTATTATTTAAAAAAAATAGTGATTTTCAGGCATAATTTAACCTCCAGTGCTACTCAATCGACAGGAAGGTAAAGGTTCATACTAGCACCAGTCAAATCCCCCGCACGAAATCCCCTATTTTTGGATCTTTCCAATTTGATCGAAACTAGCATGCTTCTTTACCTTCCCATCGATTCATATAGACTTTGACTAAGATGCTTACAAGGAGCATCGTCTCTAAAAAAGAAAAACGAACCAGAAGAGGCTGTGGAATATTTCACTACAAACATTCAAGAGACTGCATAAAAGAATAAAATAATTAGTTTGATAAAATAATTTTAGGGGGTAAATTCGACCTCTAACTCGATGTGGTGCTTCCTGAGTAACCCTCAGACAGATGGTAGGGAGTAACGACATAGATGCAGGAAATAACGCTTCAGTTGCAGATGGAGCTTCTTGCCGAAGTCCACGGACTTCAATGAAAGCCAGGCATCTAGAGGTAAGGTGCCCCCAAATCAACATCCCCGCTCCTTTAGATTGGGGCTTGATGTTGGGCCAGATCCTCATCACCATTAAAATTTAAAAAAAAATGCTTTCCAATCTAATAAAACATCATCGGAAGGATTGTCCAATGAGAAACAATAAACGGTTCGGAAGTGGACTTAGAGGATGTAGTGGACAAAGCAAAAAGAAGAAGGTGAAATATTAAAAAGACTTTAACTGGATATCATAAAGTTATTTGAAACTAAATCAAAAAGAAGAGGAACAAGCAAAAGCTAGGGTGTCTATTTTGATAAAAAAAATAATGAAAAAATAAAATAAAGGACTATTAAAGTGTAAAAGAAAAGACTAATAAAGTTACAAAAAAAATATATATGGGTTATTATTGAGGGGGTATATGTCCCAACTAAAGAGGCATCAGCCACTGAAAAAGAAAAGTTTTTTAACAGTTAAGGACATTTATCAAGGCAGTAGCAGGCCGGAAATCTGAATCAGAGAACTGAATGCTGGGGACAGTAATGAATCAACCAGTTGGAAGGTCGGAAATTATTACTCTGCTTCGCTCTCTAACATCTTCTGGTGTAATCATAGTATCTTTTTTATGTAGTTAGTTTGTATTTTAAAGAATACATTTTATTGAACTTTGAAGGACAAATACGATCCAAAATAACTAAATGAATTTGGAAAAATGTTTGAATTTGAGAAAGGGCATTTACATATTTATCAATACATATCAATTTCTAATCTAAGAAGTTGTTATGTGAAAGTTGTGTGTTGCGCATATCACACCAAATGTTTTCTTCTTTTGTCCATACTAGTTCTTTGGCGGCTTGGTTTTATATTAGTATCTTTTTGACACGAAAAGGAAGTTAACGGAAAATCTAAATTCCTATCGTTTGGAAGAATATTGCGGACAAATATAAAAGGCTCTCAATCAAGCCACCAAAGAAGTATTAGTGAAAAAAGAAGAAAAAATCTGGTGCAATGCGCGTAACACACACCTTTCACTTACCAATTTACTTAGATTAGAAATTTATGTGTTTTGATAAATATGTAAATGCCATTCTTCAAATTCACACATTTTTCCACATTCATTTACTTATTTTGGATTGTATTTGCCCTTCAAAGTAAAATAAATTTTTTTTTGTTTAAAAGGGTTTACTTGTGATAATTCAACAATGCAAGCATAGTACTCCACCCCGCCTGATCTTATGATTCTCTGTTTAGTTGTTGAAAACTTCATTTATACAACTACAGAGGAATCTCAGCAAATGCAGTTTAAGTAGATTCTATTGCAGAATAATCAACAAAAGATTAATGGAAGGGTGTAGAGAGGTGCTTACTGAGAAACAAGCCAGTTTTAGAAGAGGAAGACCCTACATGATAATATTCCCTTTCTAACCAAGCGCCTTGAAAAGAAGAAAGCATGCAATGGAGAGGTTCCATTAGCATTTACCACCAATCTACAAAAAGCACACAATATGGTGTCCTCAGTCAATTGTGGATTGCTTTGGAATTTTTGGAGTAAGCAGGAGTTTGATCAGGGCCATCAAAGGACTGTATAAGAGTGCCAAAGCCAGAGTAAAACTAAAACATGGCCTGTCGATAAAGTATTAATTAGCAATGGACTTAAGCAGGGTTGCTCCCTCTCCTCTACACTTTTCAATATATGCGCTTATAGGTGTCCTGGTGAGTGGAAAAGGAAATGTCAAGGAATGCGGATCATGGTAGGAAATTATTGCATATAACCTGCAATTTGCTGATGACCCGGTGGTTATTGCTAATGATGAAGAGGATGCTTCCATTGTGTTGAGAAAAGTGCTATAAGCGTACTCACATAGGGAAATCTGGAAATCAGCAAAACAAAACAGAATATCTGGCATAGATAGATAGGAATGTTCCCTGAAGTGAATGTTTAAATGTTAAGGCTATCCACCAGGCCAGTGTTTCATCTCGACCTAAGAGAAGTGGTCACGAAAGCTAGGAAAATGGATCAGTTCAGTCAAGATAATTATTAAACGAATAGAACTTGTTTTTGGAGATAAGATTTCAGTTCCAATTAAAAAAATTCAAGATGTGTTATGTGATTGATTTAATATTTTCCATAGAGTAGATAAAACTACAATAAATAATACAAACTTGTTCGCAAAGAGGTCGTGGATTAGCGATCGCTGCCTCTGATAAGGAACTATCAGGCCGATACTAAGTCCTTTCATGCCTGGTTCCAAAATCAATTTTTCAGCTATCTCTACTACCAACTGAGCTTCACCTAAGTTCGTTTCACTGGAACAAAACAATGGTAAAAAAAATTAGCAATAGGTTAATGTTTTCTAAAATTGGGATAACATACCATTAGATTTATAACTGTAGAAAACATAAAAGTTCCTTAAAATTATGTGATCCACAGATAGATTGGAATATGGTAGAACTTCTGAAAATCAATGATGATCAAGTGCCATTCAGTAAGGCACCCTTCAAAACTAACTGAAAAGGACCCTTTTGGGGGTTATTACCTAGGAAGAGCGAGCGTAGCGAGTGAAAGTGTAAACCTAGGATCTAATAAAGCTAATCAAGGCCATTTTTGAATAAAAAAGACACAACGGGAGTTCGATAATATCACGGTAACATAACCTCTTAAAATAGGCCCTGCCCAGGAGCCACTGTTCAGAAGTAGCACTACAACATATTTTTTATAACAATATATTCTTAATATTTAAAGAATATCAAGATAATTTTTCAAGGAATTGCATAGATTATCATCAAATGATCCCTAATCACTTTTATCAAGCTTTAAGGTTTAAATTTTTTTTTGTATTCCAACTTCTAAATATTTCTGTTACTAAAATATTTATTGCCCATTCTAATGAAGGTAATTTGAAAACCCTTTTTTGTGACAATTTTATATTTTTTTTTTAACTTGATTTATTCTTTGATATGAAGAAATTTCAATCCATTTAAAAAAGCAAATTAAATAAAAATTTCTGATTTATAAAAAATGTTCAATGTTAGTACTTTAAATATAATATTTCAACTAATTGTGTTTTAAACTTACTTTGAATCCTGGACCAGTGAATGCGTGATGATGGCGTATGGTTTGAATGGCCGTTTTATTGCCAAAAAGGAAGGAGTGGTCAACTGACCATTGTAGAATGCCTTCGAAGGAAACTTGGCAATTTCGGGATGCATGCGATGCTGAGCTGTCAGCATGTAGACAGGTGCTGAAGGGAGACCCCTCCAAACTTTGAACAATCTCGAAAATAACGACTGGCATAGTCCGTACTTCTTCGCTGTCTGTAATATTTTTCATAATGAAAATATAATAATTACTGTGAGTAAATTATTCTAAAAGTGTTCAAGAAAATAAAAGCTGGAAATGAAGACATAAACTTGAGGGAATAATCACAATAAATTACATACTCAGGATCAGTCACTATAACAAATAAAAAGCAACACTGAAATATGTAACAATTTTATTCTTCTAAATAAAAAATTTTGGGTCTTTTTCATTTTAGGCAACCTGTTACTAAGTTATGGTAACGGTTATTTTATGAATTTAAACAGTCATTTATCTATATCAGATAAAAAATTTTATAGACCCCATAACTGGTGAACATACTCAACAAGTTGAGTCATTGTGGTCATCAGTTAAATGCTGCAACAAAAAAGAAAATGGAACTCAAAGAAGCATGCTTGACTCCAACTTGTGTGAGTATGTATGGAGGCCTCGTAAGGAAGGCAAGGATTTATTCATAGAAATTTTCGAGTCAATGGAAGCCTATTGGCCTCCAGAACAATAACCTTTTTTTTTTTTGCAATATTTATTGTTAATAAGTTAGATAGTAAATAAATCATGTGTTTTTCAATAATGATGTAACCTTTGTTATTATTTAAATAACCGTTATCATAACTTAGTAACAGGTTGCCTAAAATGAAAAAGACCCAAAATTTTTTCAACATTAAATCTAATTGCTCATCAATGGGAATAGGTGGAAATCTGTTAATCAATGAGTCATTAATAAGTAAATGGCTATTACAATCAATGAGTCATTAATAAGTAAATGGCTATTACTTATTCATAATATCATAAAACGATATAGTAAGAAAATTTATAAATTATTTTTGGTGTTTAAAATTAAATTTGTTCTTTGGTAAAATCAGTAATAAGTAGTACAGCATAATTTTCGATTGAAATAAAATATTACCTGCGAAGCTACAAATGGCGGCAACTGCTGAGGATCATCTACTAAAATAAAATTCTTGACGTCATAGACGAGTGGCAGGAGTGAATCTGCTTCTGTTGCCTGCGTGGCCTCATCTATTATACATACCCCGACTTCTCTCTTTTCATCTCCTGCCCTGTTAAAAAAAATTGACCATTACAGGCATTCGATTTAAAAGTCTTTTATCACCATTAAATTTTTTAATATTGTTCAAAAAAATTAATTTTAATCATTTTTTAAAATCAAAGTTTAACTTGTTTTGCTCTGTTTACAAGGTGAGATAACTGAGTCGAACTATGTGTTTTATGCCTATATTTACAAATGAGGAACTCCAAGGAGATTTTTATGGTTTTTTATCTTCAAGATGGTACAATCCATTCTTCTTTAAAATGAGTTCAAGTTCAATAAGAGCAAATTCTTTTAGTGGTTACAGATGGATGAAAAATGTCTAAAACTAGGAATATTAAAATGTTTAGAACTCATTTTGAAAGTCATGGACTTGATTGAAATTTAAAAAAAAAATTGTTCTTATAATTGATTGATACTCAAATTTGAAAAAATGCCACTTAGACCCCTTGTCTTCTAGGGTGCAAATACAGTTTTATATAGAATCAATATTTATTTTTTTCATAATGTTTGAAATTTTTTGCATGACAAGTAATCAAAATTTTAATCAAATCAAATTTTGAAAACATAATGAAAACGGATACTGCATTATGTTTAATAAGGGTGATTTTATTTATTTATTTTTTTTAATAAATTAAAATATAACATTACTAAATAATTTTATTAGAAGAGAAAAGATTGACCATGGCCGTGTATCATGCCCAGGTCCTCTACATTGCACGTTATGCAGAGGACCTGGGTTCGATTCCAGATTGTTTAACTTAAAAAATTAAAAAATAATTTTTAAAAATTAATAATTAAAAAATAATAATGAATAAATCTAACTAATAACATTTTTAGTTCACGAAAGCAGTAAATTATTTAGAGTAGCATTTGAGAAACTTAAAAAATATTTTATTTAAACATTAGGAAAAAAGAGACCTACCCATCATAAAATTATTTTACATTGTTATGAAGAATTATTTTTGTAGATAAAAAACATTATAATTTGGACGTATTATAAACGGGTGGAGAATAGTAAACAGTTATTCTATAAAATTTTAGGCTTCATTTATAGTGAGTAATATCAGTCACAAAACATTTTCTCTACTCAAACAACTAATGTTTCGACCCAAACATGTGTGTCTTCATCAGTACTAGGTGAGCACTGGGCATTACACAGAGATTGGTCAAAACATAGGCTGTTTAAATAAAGTAACCTTTTGAGATGGAAATTCCTGTGTTCAATCATCTATGAAAAATGCATAATGTTAATTAGCCGTAAAATTTATTTTTGCTCCCTCTTCATTGTCATCTTAATCAATGCTTTAAAGAATTCAAAATGATAAATAATATTAGATTAATCAATTGAAAATTTAAAAGATACTAAATACACAAATAAATAAAGAACACACTTACCTGGCCATTTCACTAAACGCTTTTGTTATTCTCCTTTGGGTGCACGACCCCAGCGTAGTAGCAATGATGTCCGAGTGGTGTATCACCTTCATCTCTTCATCGAAAACCATTCTCTCAATTTCTTTCTGACGTGTTTCCTTACTAGAATCTTTATTATTCTAAAGACAAAGAATTATTTATGAATTCTAATTTTAGAACAAGGTAAAAAATATTTTGATATTATGGGAGAAGCTAGTCGTGGTGGCAGTCAAAATAAAATGAAAAGTTTTACATGATTTTTCTGTTTACTTCGAATCCTGACATCTCCACATACTTACTTATTCTTAGGGCCACCTACATTATATGTAATCTGTTATTAAATTTTAAAGTAAATATGTGCAACATAAAATATTAGAAAAGAATATAGTTCAGATAATTTTATTTTTCTCCAATTTAGTCGTGCTGTCATAAAAGAAAGTTAAAAAAATTATTAATTTTAAGTTATCTTCAAAACCAGGGTTTGAAATCAAAAATTATTAAAATAAAAATTAAAATCAAATCCGATCAAAATTTTTATCCAGAATTTTTAAAAATCATTTGATGATTTTTATTGAGAGTGATTTTTATTTTTGATCAAAAGTGAAAAAAATCATAACCTGATCATTATTTTTTATCATTACTTTTTTTGATTAACAATAATAATTATTTTCGACTAAACATTATATAAATCAGAAATATAAATTTTTAGTTTAATATTGTGATTTGGGGCCCGTTGTGGCTGTACGGTAAAGCGCCGTACGGAGCTGCGGGTTCGAGTACCGCCCTGGGTGGTGCTTTTCTTTCGTAGGAGAAGTATCACCCAGTGCCATGGGTGTTAGTATGGGCAGTATAGGGCTTCAGTGGAAGCCTTGAAGTACCCAAAAAAAAAAAAAAAAATATTGTGATTTTTCGAAGAATACGTTTTTTTTACAACCTCCCCCCACCCTTAAAAATTAGACATTACATTTCAAGATGCGTAGAATCCTAAAATTGAATAAAAAAATTCGTCCGTCTTTTTCCTAAAAATACTATGTTGCAAATTTTAATACAATTTTGCACAAAGGTCCAAGCTCATCTGGGGACAATCCTAGTACCTCTTTATCGTGATCCGCCATTCTGATTCAAAGCCAATTACCTAAGTTTAGGGGCCATATTTCAGTCATTATTGAAGTTAGAAGCAAAATAGCACCAGATTTAGAATGAATGATGAATATTCATTTTGTATTTTAGTTGTGGGGGGGGGGGGGGGGGGGTGTTTCACCAAAAAATTGTTAGTTTTTCTGATTTTTTTTACACAGGGGTCTAACTTTATGTTATTGGGGACGCTGTTTTTGAAAAACATATTCATTTTGTACTTTAGTTGCGGGGGGGGGGGGGGGGGGGGGGAGGGGGGTAACAATTTAATTTTGAAAATAAAAAATTAAAAAAAATTCCCAAATAAACCTTGGTAATATTTTAATCATATTATTTTAACCAACAGATATGATCCCATAATAAAAGATAAACACTCATAACAAAAGATAAACACTCAAAAAAAAAAAAATGAAAAATGATTTTTCAATACTAGATGACATTCAAAATAAATATTATTTTCGTATACACTGTCCTAGACTAAATAATATTAGACCCTGATGTGAACAAAATCCAAAAAGATATTAATTATCAATATTAATGCGTGCCCCCTCACTACTAAAATACAAAATGAACATTTTTATTAAAAACAGCGTCCCCATAAACAAAAAATCTGGTGCATGCGCGCAACACACAACTTTCACTTACCAACTTACTTAGATTAGAAATTGACGTGTTTTGCTAATTATCATTTCCTAAAGTCACACATTTTTCTACATTCATATCTTATTTTTGTTAATCGTTAAAGCCGTTTTTGAGTAAATAAAAAAAAACCGTGAAAATGATACAAAATTTATTAAGTAAAGTCCCCCCTCCCGTAGATCAATTTTGATGTAATTTTTACAGTCATATCTCGGGCATATAAATACATCAAATACTAAGTTTGATCAAAATCGTTAAAGCCGTTTTTGAGTAAATAAAAAAAACACGTGAAAATGATACAAAATTTATTAAGTAAATTCCCCCCTCCCTTTGATCAATTTTGATGAAATTTTTGCTGTCACATCGCGGGCATGTACATACATCATATACCCAATTTGATCAAAATCGTTAAAGCCGTTTTTCAGTAAATAAAAAAAACACGTGAAAATGATACAAAATTTATTAAGTAAAGTCCCCCCTCCGGTTGATCAATTTTGATGAAATTTTTACAGTCGTATCTCGGGCATATACATACATCATATACCCAGTTTGATAAAAATCGTTAAAGCCGTTTTTGAGTAAATAAAAAAAACACGTGAAAATGATACAAAATTTATTAAGTAAAGTCCCCCCTCCGGTTAATCAATTTTGATGAAATTTTTACAGTCATATTTGGGGCATATAAGTAGATCAAATACTCAGTTTAATCAAAATCGTTAGAGCCGTTTTTGAGAAAATCGAAAAAAACGTAAAAAGTTATTAAATAAAGTACCCCCTCCCGTTGAGCAATTTTGATGAAATTTTTGCTGTCACATCGCGGGCATATACCTACACTAAATACCTAATTTCAGGTTCCCACGGTTTATAGTTTTTGAGCTAGTCTGTTCACATACACACACACACACACACACACACACACACACACACACAGACACACACACAGACCATTTCGCGGGACTTGGTTATTTCGACTCAGGGGGTCCCAAAACGTTTATTTCCGTTGAAAACCGGAAGTCGAAAATTTTCACGATCGCAATACTTCCACTTACTATATATTTCATATATGGGTAAGTGAAAGTAAAAATAATCATTATTATTTATTTAATACCGTATCACTCGGTGAGTGATCATTATTTTTAATCCACTTAATAAATATCAAAGATCAATTTAAATTATTATTTATAAATTAAGAATGATTTTTAAATTAAAAATCAGAAATAATAATTATTAAATGATTTTTAGAAAAAATAATTATCGATTACAAACCCTGTTCAAAACCTAATAAAAGATCCTTGAAATAATGGCACCTTCAGTTATACAAACAACATAGCAGTTCTCAATTCTAAAATTTCCATATAACTCCCGCATCTCACCCTCCCTCTCCCACTGCCAGGAGAGAAAAAATATTTACTTAAGAATTAATAGAATGAGAGGTAAAATAAAAAAATAAAAGATAGTGGAAACAATCTATTAAAAAGTTATATATTGTAACGTTAAATCGTTAAATTAAAAAACATGGTTTAAAATTCCAGACCTTTTGTTTGAACGAACTAGCAGTCGAAACAAACCATCAGAGCACGTGTATGGGACTAGATTTTTTGAACTTAATCCAGAACCTTCCAGACCAGTCCTTTTACGATTATATATAAGGAGCGAGTGACTAGACTAGACAAGTTGCTCATAGTCTGTGTCTTGACTGTGAAGCTCAAGCCATATGATTTGTGTTTTATAAAGTTATAATTTTTTTAACCTGCTCAGATATATATGTCGTTATAATTCGTGTGGCATTGATAATTGTATATTTTTGAATAAATATTTGTTAACACACAGAAGTATTACAAAATAAATATAATGTTATCAAATAAACGTGTTATAAAATATATATTGTAATTAAGGCCCGGATTTAGGCTCTTGCAGGCCATATTTGACATTACTCCAAACTCCTAATGTCGAAAGGGATATCCATGGATAGAGTGATTAAGCTAGTTTTATTAATTTATTTAATCCATGTAATTGATAATTTTTATTTTCAACTTCACAAAATTCACTGAAACAAAAATCTTTTTCAGAATATGGTGTCTAGGTGGGATTCCTTGTAAGATATTATTAAAAGAGCTTTTTAGTTACAACATAAGAAAACCTATATTTTTGGTGGCGAGCGAAAACCGTAAGTACATTACGTCGCAATCGTAATTTGTATTCCAATCTTTAAAAGATTTTAAAAAATGGTATCAACTGTTGGCAATACTTTTTATTAATTTAATTTGGAAACATGCATAGTGAAATTCCCGAATTTTTGGTCCAAAATAAAGAATTCCTGTTTATTATTTATTATAATTACCACTTTTTACCTGCCAAAAATTACCGTATAATTCCCGCATGCTAGACATCCTGTAATTATTATTATGCACTTGTGCAAATGAGATTCTGAAACCTAAAATTCAAATATTTCTTTGTACAAGAAAATTTATCAGATCTTTTATGAAAACATTATTTTTTAAATCTTATTTCAACAGAAAATTCCCAATAACAAACTAATAAATGTATTGGCTATGGAAATTGTTTTACGTACTCGAACATACTTTAGTGAGAATATTAAGCATATAGCAATTATTTTTTGAGCCTTTCAGTTGACAGGGTAGCTGACTCTAATTTCAACATTTTCAAAAAAGCACTTTGAATAATATTTCTCTTAGGAAAATTCGTACATTTTTATTTTGAAAAAGTATGGGAATAACATAAAAATATTACAGATTACTAAAATATACATGAGAAATAGAAAGGTAAGGATTTTCCAATGACAAATATTATTTTACGTGCTTTTTTGAAAAATGCTGACAAGCAGTCAACTGTAAGGCTCATTTATAAATAAGCCACAAAAATAAAACTGCGTGAAGCCCTTTAAGTTAATCTAAGCTCTAATATATGGTGAGGCTTGCAAGTAAAAATAAAATGTTAATAGAGTAAAAGAATATGAGAGCTAAACTAGTCAATATAGTCAAATGCAGATAAGCATAAATGAATAGTAGCAGATGAATTAATCCTTAGCTGGGCAAGAATAGATCCACAGGGATTTTTTTAAATTTTTGATATTTTTCTGTCAGTTGGGGGCTAAAATAAAAATCTGAAGAAAAATTTTTTCTATATGGCACCATATATGGTACCTTGCACGATTTTTTCATCAAATAAATGGAATTTTGTGTTTTGGGGATTATAATTATTAAATTAATGATATAATACACCAAAAACGAAATAAATAAAAAAATAACGTAGATAAAATATTACAAAACTTATGTTTCCTCTACGTTTCGCCATTTTGTTGTTTGTGTTGTTTTTGAAGAACACTTTACTTGTTTACTCGGCTAAATTAGCTGCCACTATCAATCAATATAACCAAATCACTTCTCAGATAAATTCCCTAGATGGTGAAAAAGAAACGAAACGAAAATATTAATCCTGGAGCAGGGAAAAAATTTACAAAGTCATGGTGTCATATGTGGTATCTTGCCAAGCTAAGGGTTAATAAATTAAAATTAAGAAAATGGTGGTTAGGAAAAAGATTAAACACAATATTTCAACAAATATTTATGTACAATATAAAAGTTTACTTTAAATAATGCATGAAAAATATTTAATAAACAATCACTTAAAAAATTTAAGAAAAATATTGTAAGAACAAATGAGGAAAAAGCACTGAAGATAGTGATAAAATCAGCAGGAAAAAAATAAAATTTATTTTTTAACAACAAAAAGAGTGTTTTTAAACTCTTTGATTAAATGTTAAATACTATGAGCCTAGCATAATTCATATAACTTTATTTTTTTTTCATTTTATCAGGAAAGAAGCATTGTCAAAGAGAAGACTTAAGAAATGCAGAAAGCAGAAAGTGATAAATACTAAAGGTATGAATGTCATGCGGGTACTTACAACAAGAGCTTCTAGGCAAGCGATTCTCTTCTGAACCTGTTCATATTTTCTCTTGTAATTTTCAATTTTAGGAGATTCAGGATTCTCAAGAGCTGTGGCAACCATTCGCTCCGTTGCCTTCTGGAGGGAAAGCTGAAGAAAATAAAAAAAAACCCGTGTCAAATCCAGCTGTGGGAAGTACTTTTCTATTTTATTACAGGACCTGTGGCTTAGCTCTTGGGTCGGAAGGCAAGAAAGAAGGGAAGTAATGAAAGATTTGATTTGATTGATTTCTCCTTCAAACAATCCGATTACTCATCCTCAATCAGATCAAAATAAGCTAAGTAGCAAACACTTTAATACAATATAAAAAATCTGGTGTGTGCGCGCAACACACAACTTTCACTTACCAACTTAGATTAGAAATTAATGCGTTGTGTTAATGCCACTTCTCACTCAGTTACACATCTTTCCACATTCATTTCTTATTTTTGTTTTCATTTGGTCTATAACAAACACTAATTTCTTTTATTATTAAATAAAAGTTTTTACTTGAGATAATTCGGCAATGGAAGCATAAAACTCCAAGTCGACTAATTTTATAATTCTCTATGTACTTGTTGAAAATTTCATTTAGTTACCATGAAACCAATAATTTCCATTAAATGAACGGAACGGCTTTAATTAGGAACAATGATCTGTCATTAAAGGCGTACTACGCATGCGTGGGCTCAACGTGTTTTATGAGCTGACTGAATATTTTTCTTTTTTTCTCCTCTATATGTTTTATCATATCTCATATTTATCCATTTCTTATTTTTAGGCGTAATGAGAGGCAGTTAATTTCTCCATATAAACAAAAACAAAGATAGTTCATAGGAAACAAAAACAAACAAACAAAAAAGGCCCCTACTCCATTTAAGCGCCCCCCCCCCCAGAACATTTTAATAATGATAAAGCTTACTTGATATTAAAGAACACCTATTTTTCATTAAACATGAAGAATTTGATGAAAATCGTTAAAGCCTTTTTTGAGTACTTAAAAAACACAAGAAAATGATACAAAATTTATTAATTAAAGTCCCTCTTCCGTTTGACCAATTTTGATGAAATGCAGGCTATCTCATCTTTGGCATATACATACATCAAATACCCAGTTTGATTGAAATTGTTAAAGCCGTTTTTGAGTAATTAAAAAAAACACATGAAAATGATACGAAATTTATTAAGTAAAATCCCCCCTCCGGTTAATCAATTTTGATGAAATTTTTACAGTCATATCTCGGGCATATAAATACATCAAACATGCAGTTTGATCAAAATCGTTGAAGCCGATTTAGAAAAAATAAAAAAAGCACATGAAAATGATACAAAATCTATTAAGTAAAGTCCCCCCTCCGGTTAATCAATTTTGATGAAATTTTCACAGTCATATCTCAGGCATATTAATACATTAAATACTCAGTTTAATCAAAATCGTTTGAGCCGTTTTTGAAAAAATCGAAAAAAAAGTAAAAAGTTATTGAATAAAGTACCCCCTCCCTTAGAGCAATTTTGATGAAATTTTTGCTGTCACATCGCGGGCATATATCTACACTAAATACCCAATTTCACACGGTTTATAGTTTTTGAGCTTGTTGTGAGTTGTACACATTGTTGTGAGTTGTACACATTCTACCAGATTTTTACTTACTTATTATTTCATATATAGGTAAGTGAAAGTAAAAATCTGGTAGAATGTGTACAACTCACAACTTTCATTACCACCCTAATGATGGAAGAAATCAATTTGTCATTGTAAATCTATAAGCGCACCATTCAGCATCGTCACAGGAAACACCTTTTTTTTTTAAAGTAACAACTTCCTTTTGTTTGCAATTCTGAGTAAGATGGGAGTTTATTATTCAGTGTAGGAGTCATTTTCGGACATCATCTTAGTTAAAGGTGCATATTAAGGGAATTCTTAAAAATTCAGAAGTTAAGTTCTGATTGGTCATTATAAAAACAGGCCCACCCTTAAGAAGGGAAGAACGCAAGGTCCTTTCAGAAGGCTCACCCGTGCAGAGTGATTTGATGCAATAAGTTGCAAACAGTTGTCATCCCAAACTAGCTGGCTAAGCCACTTCATGTTTCACCAATAGACGAGTTTTAGACTTTTTTTTATGTCAACATATCACGAGTTAGAATCAATAGAAGGAGTATTTACAGCCCATAATTTGGAACAAAATTTTCAAACATTAATTGCTGAATCCTTTTTAGAAAACCTAGGAAAACATTCTTTCTTTTTTTCTCCTTTATTTGATTATCAAAAAATATTATAGTTAAAATTTCATATTATTAACAATAATAAGAGACAGTTAATTGCTCCAAATAAACAAAATTAATGGTATCTTAGAGGAAGCCAATTAAATTAGCCATTTTAGCCCAAGCAGACTATTTAAAAGATGATAAAACGTACTTGATACTAAAGAAAACTTAATTCTAAATTAACACGAAATTCTGTTGTTTTTTAGAATCGGACTCCGAGGTCCGATTTTCGATAAAGAATGGCCTAAATCCTGTATCGGCCTGTCCTGCGCCTATTATGTCTAGTTCCAATCCTTACCAAGAGATAATGCCCTTGAGATGCTCATTTAATTCCTTTTCAATCAAAAGATAAAACTTTCGTCAAAGCATTCCCATTGGACCCCGACACTCGATACCATCTGTGGCTCATCCCAGCAGTCGGACCGCGGGGGACCGATACCGTTCAATTAAAATACGCCGCCGCACCTAACTTAATTTAAATCAAAATCATTAGAGCCATATGGGAGAAAATTGTTAAAATGAGTAAATTCATTTTAGTAAAGTATCAATTATAGTTGAAAAATCTTAATATAAAAGTTTCTTAAATAACCGAGGCATTTACCAACCCAAAATACATAATTTTACTAGGCGCAACCTTTGTTATTCAGATTCACAAGGACCCAAAAATGTGCATTTCCTTTGAAAACCCAAGTTATATGTAAAGTACTTTTTAAAAAAATAATAATCACAAACTGTAAAAAATGCTCTCGAGCGATCTCTTCTATATAAACTCATGACTGATCGCTGCTTGATAGCTGGGAGTGGTGTCTGGAGGCAGGCCTCTCCAATACAACGGACGACACAGCTAACATGTACATTGTATACTATAACTTATGGTGTGCAGAGAGCACAAAAATAAACTCCATTCAGGCAAGGTTACTACTGGAAAGAAAACTAAAAAAAAATTAGTTATTTGTTTATTTATATTATAACTTTTAATGCAAAAGCTGCTAGTAATGCTTAAAGGTCTATGCTTGCTTTGATCTGATAGAGGATAAATAAATGGATTATTTAAAGGAAACATCAATCAAATCTGATCCTTCAATACTACTTCCTCAGTAATGGTCTCACATCATGCAGGTCTCACGGCTGTACATCACACAGAAACGGCTTCATCATAGGATTGCACACCCTAAATTGGAAATTTTCGAGGATTTTAATACCTTTGAGAAGAAGAAAAGAAATATCAGCTTGTCCTGGTTATTCACTAATCAATCAATCGACGATACTTGACATTAATTGTGGATTCAAGGTATTTAACTTGGGCTACTCTCGAGGTGAACGCCCTTCCTGTACAGATCCTGTTTACTTAACATAAATCAGATCTTGTTGCAAGCACCAACTGGATGAATAGCATCTGAATTTCATTTGACTATATTTTTCTATCTCACAGGGTAAAATAAAAGAGTCAACTAAAGACATTTTTTTTTTTCAGTTTAAATAACTTCTTGGAAAATTTCCGATTCAAATCATTGATGATTTCTTGTCGACTACCGTCTTATGTGAGATATAACTCTTATCTACATGACAACATTTGTTAGGAAATTCTTGTTAAGGAGCCAACTACAAGTTATTTCCGA
Source organism: Aelia acuminata (assembly GCA_911387785.2). Classification (NCBI taxonomy): domain Eukaryota; kingdom Metazoa; phylum Arthropoda; class Insecta; order Hemiptera; family Pentatomidae; genus Aelia; species Aelia acuminata. Next base: position 27,122,004 of record OU426981.1, on the reverse strand, counting down.
GTTCATTCACATGTCTTTTTTGTTTATAGCAACGATGACGTTTGTAGAACTTTTTGATTAATTATTATGTTTTAAGATTGAAATTCATTACTCTGAAGAGGAAGGGGGCAAACAACGTGTTAAAAAGACATGAAAAACAAGTTAAAAATACAATTTAAAAATGCTGACAAGAAGAAAAAATCCTCTCTTTTTTTTTTTTTTTAATTCTATCTTGAAATCTTGCACATGATCAGACAATAGAAAAACAGAAAAGCTAACCTGCAGAAAATTAAAACATAAAAAATCTTTTAACAAATTAAAACATTTAAATGTTAGTCCATACGAACCTCCAGAGTAAATTCTTCAATTACATTTTTTTTTTCCACTTCTTTTCGAGCTAATGTACCTGTTTGTATCTCTGCTACTTTAGGATGCATTCTTTCAATACGGCCAAATCTAGTTAATTTAAATCTTTTTTCTCCTGGAAAGAGATAAATATAACATTATATTTCTGTTAGGAATAGAAAAGTTTAAGTTCAAAGGGATATAATCATTTTTTTCAGTGTACTATTGGAAACTAGAATATAATTATTAAAAATTCCAGGATACAAGTTAGAGAGGACCATACAACTCAACTCTTGCTAAACTTTACAATGGCGCACTATTAATTATAAAATAGCGATTTTCATTTTCAATCTTTAACAAGCAGCAGCAGCAACGAGCAGTTGAAAGACTATTAACAAAAAATAAATAAATTAAATAATCAAAAATCAGTAAATTTGGCTAACTTTGATATAGGGCATGGCCTTTTTCATAAATATCCATTTATCAATCAAAAACAATTATACACCAAGTACAAACAAGTATTTGGCCCAAGATAGCTTTGGGCCAGTGTTACCTGCAAAGGCCCTAGTTATCCCAGCTGATAGTATTCAACCGAAATATTTTTTTCTTTGCATAAGAATTTTGAATTTCAGAAGGTTATTGCGAAGCCAAGATCCATGCATAAGAAAGTAATAAACATACAGAATTTTTAACATAGGCTTAATTATAATATTAAGATGTATAAAAAAATAGGGTTATCCTAACTTTTGCAACGCTTTTTTTTTCATATAAAATTTCCTGAATTCTTACAAACATTCCTAAGCTTCATAACTACATTTGGAATAAACTTTAGATACAAATAATAATTAATAGGAGTAACTCAATAAACTGTTAGTTAATAAATATATTTCTAATATTGAGTGAGCATTGAGGATATGCCAAAAATGGCGATCGATTGGGCTAGCTAATTTCGTACAGAATTAAATGAGGAAAGACTGTTAGGTGACATAAATTTGAGGCATACTACAAAACTTCATTTTAGAGACCATTCATGCTTACTTTCTACTTCTTTTACCATTTAAGCTGTTTAAAATTGAAAAACAAAAATAAAACTTTTAAACAAACCTAATAATTTAGCCTTCAAAAATGGAGCTACTACACTGATCTTAAGGGATTACTTCTACTTAACTGTAAAAAGGTGCATGAACATGATTATGTGCCTCAGGATCTAGTACCACCAAATATTAGAGCTTTTAACTGTTATAACAGTTACTGTTATTTTTTTCTTAATCCAAACTTTAAATTCAGAGTGTCTACAAACAGTCTGGTGTTTCTTATTAAGAAATTTTTAGAAAATTCAAATGTTCTAAAATAATGAAATACCCATACTTTTAACTATATCTAGGCAATTAGAATATTAAATATATTTTACATTTCAGAAATGATTTAGGGAGATATTTCACTTACTTGGTAGTTGCATACGTATGTCCAATAACCTCAGGCATATTTCATCAATGGCAGTATTCGAATGGGAACAGATTAAAATCTTTTTTCTTTTGTAATTACTTTTTAATTTAAATCTGTACAATAACTGTTGAACTATAGAAACAATCACCTGTGTTTTTCCTGTACCTATTAAAAAAATATAATATTTAATTTAATAGTAATCAAATAAAGGAAATAAACAAATAAACAATTAAACAATGAAGAAAAACATCACAACATTAAGGATGAATAAAACAACTAACCAGGAGGGCCATGGATCAGACTAATGCTTGGCTTGTTGGCAAAGACGGACTGTGTTGTGCACAGAACAGCCCTGCGCTGCTCATCATTCAACGGGTACTACAAAACATCAAAATGGAATGAGAATCGTGCCAGGAAAAGATAATAAAGATTTACTAAAGAAATGAGAGGTAACATAAAATAGCAGATGGTGGTTACAATTTATTCTGATTATATTAATTTGTATTATATAATCGAGGCCCAGAATTTTTTTTTTTTCAAAGACTGCGAGTGCATTCAGCAACTTGTATACCATTTTTGTAATAATTCCGAACCAGTAATATGAATATGAACATTATACGAGTCGCCTACCGACATGGATGTTTAAAACATTTATAATTATTTGTATTTTCAAAATTAATGCTAAAGAACAATTAAGGAAATTAATTAAAAAAAAAAAATTCATATTTCAGGATAGGGTAACAAGCAGGGGGGAACCTGCCCCACTAGAAATTTTGAGAACCAAAAACTACAAATTAAATAAATTCATATTCATTTACTATATTTTTAAGCATATACTAAATGAATATGTATTTTATTTGTAACCAGGGGTCACCTATGGTGTAGTGGTTAGCATAGGAGTCTACAATACTAAAGGTGGCGGGTCCACGTCCTGCGGTGGCCCTAGGATTTTTTAATGGAAATAAAAAATTCTTGGTTAGGCCAAGGATTCCTCAGATAGGACTTAAATTGGATGTCAGGTACTCGTTAAAGATCCCTATCCTAATTATACCTAGATAGGAAAAATTTAGGACTACCGCTGTAGCATCATCCGATTAGCCTTCGTGACAAACGAGATATTTTTTAAGCATCATATAAACAAATATTAACGTTTAAATATGAAAAATTGTATTTGAAAAATAAATAAAGCCTTCCAAGATCAAAGTACCTCGAACCCTTTCCTCAGGTTTAAGAATTTTACCTGCCTGCACTCCTTGACGAAATCCTGTGGACGCGCTTGGTAACAAGAACAAAGTAAAAGGGCAGCTTGAAATTGAGAAAATCTAACTGCTGCAGACAGCTGATTTTTTTTTTTTTTTCCATTTTCAATGTTTTAAGGCATCAATTTTTTTCTTTCCCACATATACATGGATGTTTTCGCTATCTATTCCCATCCCTACTTAATGGTAAGTGACTGGTACATTACATAAAGGAATGAATACCATAACAAAAATATTGAATGGATACTTCTGCCTCTTACTGTTAGGTTTAATTTTATGTAATTTCGATGTAGACGTATTTTTTATTACCAATAAAAGCAATAATGATTGATGATGCACCATGAATCATTTAGAACCCAAGATTAAATGTCGTAATTTGATTTGAAAAAAAATTTTTAGAAATGGAAGAGTGATATTTCTGCATTTCAGCTTAAAATTGAAAATTCCTGTATAATTCCTATATTTTTCCCGCCAACGAAAATTCCTGTATGATTTCCGTACACTAGTCACCCTAGCAAACAAATTTTATTTGCCTTGTCACAAGGGCGCTACTTTATTTTTTATCATAAAAAAGGAGCCGTAGTAAAAAAAAATTGACAAGAGCTGCAGTATAATATACAGTAAACTCCCAATTATCCTGGTCCCAATTATCCGTATGCAGATTGTCCAATTTTCTGATTATCTGCACTTCATCAATGAAATTTTTTGGCTAGTTTTAAAATACAGATATGTAATGACAGCTTTGGTATGTGTGTTAATCCAAGAATGAAGGCGAAATACAGGTGTTCACAATTATTTACTTACCTTCTACCACTTTCACTTACCTATATATGAAGTATACAGTAAGGGAAGGTATTGTGATCGTGAAAAATTTCGATCCCGGTTTTCAACAGAATTATACGTTTTGGGGTCCCCTGAGTCCAAATAACCAAGTCCCGCGAAATGGTCTGTGTGTGTCTGAACAGACTAGCTCAAAAACTATAAACCATACGAATCTGAAATTGGGTATTTAGTATATGTATATGCCCGTGATGAGAGAGCCAAAATTTCATCAAAATTGACCTATTGGAAGGGGCACTTTATTTAATCAATTTTGTCTCACTTTCACGTGTTTTTTATAAAAACTATAAACCATACGAATCTGAAATTGGGTATTTAGTATATGTATATGCCCGCGATGTGACAGCCAAAATTTCATCAAAATTGACCTATTGGAAGAGGCACTTTATTTAATCAATTTTGTCTCACTTTCACGTGTTTTTTATTTTTATTTACTCAACAATGGCTGAAACGATTTTGATTAAACTGAGCATTTTATGTATGCATATGCCTGCAATGCGACAGCCGAAATTTCACCAAAATTGGTCAAATGGAGGGGGCACTTTACTTAATAAATTTTGTCTTATTTGATGAAATTAGGTCCCTTAAAAAAAGAAATAAGCAATAAGTACTAAGAACTTTCAAGTTTTGCAATAGAGATACTCTATAACTTAAGGAGATATACAAATATAAGCACATAAATGTGGAATATTGTGTGAAGTTAAGGAATAGAGTTTAAATGTTATCGAAACATGTCCATCTCTAATCTAAGTAAGTTCGCAAGTGAAAGTTGTGTGTTGCGAGCATTGCACCATATTTTTAATATTTATGTTGAATAAAATGATATATTTAAAAGAAAACACAATTTTAGGTATTTATCCTAAATTGGATAATCCACATTGCTAACAGTCTGGAGAGTAAGGTCGTATTTACCACCTAATTCTCCAGATAATTTACTTTGATTTTGAGAATTAAGACATATGAATAACAACTTGTCGTTAAAGGATTTCTCAGAACTACGTGAATTCAGAAAGCAGCCCCATCAACAAAGATGATCCCATTAAAATTATTGTATATATACAATAGGGTCAATAATGCTCATTATTTTACCATTATAGACTTATATTCTTCTCTAATTACACAATTTCAAATCCACCTTTTAACTACTAATGACTGACTCAACAGACAGTTACCTACTTCATTATCACCCCACAATTATATTTGTTATGAGTATTATGAAATAGGTTAACATGTTAACAAAAAGGTTGAAATAAAATCAAAAATAATAATAATAAACTTACCTCAGTAACAAGTTTATTATCCATATCCTTTTGCAAATAAACTGAATTGTTTGTAACAGGATCGATTATGATGTGGGACAAAGGAGAACTTGCCAACTTAATTAAACTTTCAAATTCCCTTAATTCTGTCATCATGTTGTAAGTCGGCTAGAAAATAAGAAAATATTCAGAATTATAAAAAAAAAAAATGGTCATTAAAATTATGTTAAACAGAATATACTTGTTAAATAATTATTAAAAGGGAAAAATTACATACCCGAATCCTAAGCTGGAAACCAGTAGATAATTGTTTTTTTTGGCTTTTATATATAATAATATCAAAATAAGCACAAACATCAGGCTCTAAAAGACATAAGATAATTATTTTGAAAAAATATTACTAAATACTTTTTATTTTTTTTAATTCTAAAATATTTCAACTTTTTATAAATATGTAATACATACTCTTGTTTAATGTGGTGAGATAATGCCTTGCGACTGGATCGTAAGTATCTCGGTAGCTGTTTACTTTTATTGATGAATAGACAAGACCAAACATAACAAAAAAAATACGTTTGCCTTCACAGGCTGACAAAGCCTGAAACAGAACATTTCAGAAGTTGTTAACAATTATAAAACATTTCTATGATTATCAATAAATTATTTAATAAAAACAAAGATCAAGTGAAGTAAAAAAGAGACTTTAATGAATGCTGTTCTAAATCAGTTGAACATCTAAGTGCTGCTGAACATCATGACATGTGGTTCAAACTACTTGAGACTGACGGTTTAACCAACCACCATCATGACATATAATGAATTTAAATTTTAGTTTAAGTAATAGTTTTATATTCATTATGGTAAAAAAACACACGGTAGTTTAATATGACTTGCACTGTACACCCTTAATTTGATATTTCTAGAAATTTTCTTGCCCTGCCTACAACCCAGAGTTGGGCATATTTAAATAAAAATGTTATCATGATTATGAGTAATAATCAAAAATGTGAATAATGATTGTAATCATCATTCACGGATCATTCTTTAGCGCCGAATCATAATTCATGAATTGTATTAATCGCTGGTCGTGGAGTATTCATGAATATAATGTATTCAACAATCATAAATGACCATTGTTCATTATTAAATGTTAGTCAGTTCATGATTACTCCTTACTCATTAATCATGACTAATGGGAATTCACTACTCATGATTACAGATCATTCATTAATCATGAATAATATAAATTGACTTCAAATGCTATTCAGTTGACTACACCCACTGCTTAGGACTTGTCCTTGCTTATTAGGAAAATTTTTAATTCGGAAATGCATCCTGGTATTTTAAATTTAAATGAATAATGGTTAAGAATATATCATATTCATGATTGATGATTAGTGAATATTTGTTATTCATGATTGATGAATATGAAATCCGAACTGTGGAGCCCAAGTGTTTCACTGGAAACCAAAAAGAGGATTTTTCACTCGTTTCTTGAAGATGTAACCCTTTATGGTTCGGAGATGTGGGTGATTGGACCAAGAGAGGCAAAAAGGCTACAGGCTGTAGAAATGGACTTTTGGAGAAGATGCTGTCGTATTTCAAGAATGGAGTGAGTGAAAAACATGGTTATAAGAGATATCGTTAAAGCGGAAACGATAATCCACAAAATTGGGACCAAGCAGCTACATTGGTATGGTCATGTAAGAAGAATGGGCTCAGAGAGATGGCCAAAAATGATGTTGGATTTTGTACCAGAGGAGAGGTGGAAAAGAGGCCGCCCAAGGAAAACATGGCTGCAGGGAGTCGAAAAGGAGATGCCTGCCAGAGGCTTGGCAGAGGGACATTGGGAAGATAGAGAATATTGGAAAAAAAATGTTTTGGGTCTCGGCATATGACCGGAGGTTGTATAAATTCGAAGAAAAAAAAAATGATTAATGAATATTAGGTATTCATGATTGATGAATATTATATTAATCCTAGCTCATGAATAATGACTAACTGAATTTATCAGTATTCGTTAATCATGAATAACTAAATACCTGTTGAATGAATGAATGAAGATGTGTTTATTTTAAAATCCATAATAGAAATCATTAAATAGAGAAATTAACAAAACACATAGACAATGGAAAATTCCGTCTGTCGAGGTCTGTGTTTCAGATTCCATAGTTATAAATAAATACTATAATACACATCAATGTTTTACAAAATCATAATAAATAATTAATAATTTAACACAAAATAAGAAGCATAATAAATATAATGAATACAATAAAATAATAAAGAATATGAATAAAATTAAATAAAAAGGTTGCCCCAATGATCCCCTACCTGCTAATCCATTGAGCTCTTCTCAATGTGACCTGCTGGACATAACAGCTAAATGCTATCCAATTGCTTCCAATTAATAGAGTAAATAATTCATCTGGTGAACAAACCTCCCGACCGAAATATTTTTTCCTTAGTTCGCTATAAACATGGCAGGTCCCCAGGAAGTGACACGTGTCTTCTTTCTCCCCTCCATGGCATACTGGGTAGTCATCTTTACTTTCGTTATCCCATGGTTTTACGTTTAAATTTAACATTTCGGTTCGACTACGGAAGATGGTCCTGATAACTGTAATATCATAACGGTCATCGAGATAGGGCGAAGCAGGGCCTGCTGTGCATAAGCCCGCTTAGAAATAAAAACGAGAATAGATGCATTTTTCTAGGCTTCTTTGTTTTTTTTCTTCCTCTATCCCCTGACTGACTGAGGCCAACTTCCGCCGCAGGTCTACTACATTTAACAGGTCGAGTTTAATTTTGAAACAATCTTCAAACTCCAACCACTTCCGGTACCAATATACTTTTTTATTAATTACTTCTTTCGCGAGGATGCGAGGTAATCGACAGTCCGGCATATCCAGAACCTTCAAAATATATTCAAAATGTAATTTTAGAGTGTAGGAGTATATAGATGCTATTCCTGTTTCGTGGGCCAATATATATGTTGGTGCGAATCGCGGGAGAAACAATAACTTTTTTATAAAATAACGTTTGAACTTCTCCAAAACATCATATGAATCGAAACCCCAAGCCAGCCCTGCATAACTAACCACTGCATGCGATATTGACTTATATATTTCTAGTTTACTCGTATAGGGTATATTTTTGTTAACAATGAAGTTACTCCAAGTTGAATTCAAACCAAATTTTGCATGGCATACCCTCTCGGAAAAGTGGCGTCCCAGAACTAGTCTTGGAGTTATAATCACACCAATATATTTGTATTCATTGACCACTTCGACATGAACCCCTCTGAAGTTCCACCTCTCGAATCTGGTCAACCTACCACCATTGCGAAAGACCATTATTTTGGACTTAGCCAAGTTTATATTCAGATTCCATAACCTGCAGTAGCCCTCGAGATCGTTTAGCATTCTCTGTAATTTTACTGGAGAGGGGGCCAACACTACCACATCATCTGCATACAGTAGACATCTAATATTTACTCCAGCGATATCTATTCCTTCTTCAAGAGTATCGTGCAAGTCGTTTAGAAACAATGTGAACAGCAAAGGGCTCAGAAGACAACCCTGCCTTAAGCCGACCGAGGTTTCAAAAAAATCTGTATGGCCATCCTTATGATGCACAGTCGATTTCGTGTTCAGATGCATTTTTTTAATGATATTTAGACATTTATGGGACATTCCGCAATTAGATAATTTAAAAAACAATGCCTCCCTATCTATACAGTCAAAGGCCGCCTTAAAATCAACAAAAAATGCATAGACCTTACGCCGTTTTTCCAAATTTAACTTAACAATACTAAATAAACTGAAAATGTGATCAACGGTCGAATAGCCTGGTCGAAATCCCGCTTGGGATTCGTTCAGCAATTGAATACCAGTTATTCATAATTCATTTCAAATGAATACCATAAACACACAATAATCATTAAAAATACTCTGTACTGATTATGAATAATGGTTATTCATTATTCATCATTTGTTTTATGATTAGCAATTATTCAGATTACAATATGCCCAACTCTGCTACAGCCTATACCAAGTTCCTGAAAACTTTTTTATCCACTTTCCTGGCATTTATGTAGCACATTTACATTCTCTAATGTGAATAACATATTTTATATGTTCTTATTATACCAAAGTAAGAAATATTTCATGTGGATACAATGTAGGGTCCAGCTGTGGTACAGCCGAGGGCGCAGATGCTCACCATGCTTCTGGGGCTCCAACCTGTCGCCCTCCAGACTGGCCAGTACTCCATGCATAACTTCAAAAACTGTCACATTACCATCTTATGAAGAACCCTAAAGCTATTTTGTCAGCCTTTTTAATCCTACAAATTGGAAGTGTCAAACAAAAGAATGTACAGCGCTCATTTCAGTATGATCATGAATGAGATTTATAAAAAAGAACTGCCCCACTGGGATGTGTGATACAGTAGACTCCTGCTCAACCACCTGTCACTTAATTTAATTAGTTGCTTAGCTCGCACCTTCTGTCCTGAAACTTAAAAATTAGGATTTACAAAACTATTGTTCTTTCAATAGTCCTTTACGGAAGCAAAACGTGGCCACTGACATTGATGGATTTTTGAACGGCTTAGGGTTTTTGAAAATAAAGTACTGCATAAAATATTTGGACCTAAGAGGAATGAAGTAACCGGAGAATTTAGACGCTTACACAACGCTGAACTGAGTGAACTGTACCCGATAAATATAATTGAAGTGTGTAAAATTGCGAAACTTAATAGTGAACGAATATCGAAAAGATTAATGAGCACGGTGCCGAATGGGAAACGTTCAAGGGGTAGGCCGAGACGGCAATGGGAGGATTACATTAAGGCAGATCTGTCAAAGTTAGGACTGGATGACAGTCGGTGGAGTTGTGGTGTCGGCATCGAACCTTCGGGTTCGTTAAGTCTTTATTACTATTATTGTGATCAAATAGATTTTATATAAATCTATTTAAATAAATATAAATTGAAATGAAGAGAATTTTATTTCATTTTTTTTTTCCATTTTACTGAACCTTAATGCAACAAATCAATTCAAAGTAAAATTGATTCTTGAAAGAAATTTTTTAGGGTTAATTATTAAATTGATTTGGCCAAAAAAAAAAATTATCTTCTTACATAAATCTGTACATAACCTTTATACCTTTATGATTTCAGCAGCAAAAATTTCATCGAAATTGGTCAAACGGAGGGGGTGCTTTATTTCTTAACTTTTTACGTTTTTTTCGATTTTCTCAAAAACGGCTCTAACAATTTTGATAAAATCTTTTTTTTTCATGTATTTGTATGCCTGAGATATAACTACAAAAATTTCATCGAAATTGATCAACTGGAGGGGGCACTTTATTTCACAACTTTTTTTTTTCCATTTTACTGAACCTTAACGCAACAAATCAATTCAAAGTAAAATTGATTCTTGAAAGAAATTTTTTTCCTTTATTAAATACATAAGAAAATGAAATAGAAATAAATGTATATATGACAGATGTTAGACGAGATCCTCAGAAGACATTAACTTCCAAAAAGAAAAAAAATGATTATATGAAAAACTGACAACATTTTTAGTAGAAATTATGTTAATTATTAAATTGATTTGGCAAAAAAAAAAAATTATCTTCTTACATAAATCTGTACATAACCTTTATAATTTCTGTAAATCAAAATCTTATTTTTATAAGCTTTACTCCTGATTTTCTGCCTGGCCCTGATATAAAAATTAAATTGGAATTGATTATGTAAAATGAAAATCTAATTATTCATAAAATTTATTTTTCAAATTATCAATATTTCAATAAAATAAACTAGCCTATATTTTAAACAATATTAATATATTCATCACCTTTATTAGTAAAATATCCATAGCTTCAACCATACTTTGCGCTTGTTTTCCATAAAGAGGAAAGAAACATTTTAACAATAAAAGATTTTTTCCATTAACAGAATGAACACCATATTGCCGCGACTCTAAAACTATCCCATCAAATGCTCTTCCTCTAAAAATTAAAGAAAAAATCTAATTAAAATTTGAAAGCAATAAAATTATCATGGGTCTTTATTTTAAAAACATATTTATGGCATATAAAGCAAATCAAATAAAGAAATCTGAAGTGAGTTGTGGTTAGCTCAGTTCTGATTTCTTTATTCGATTGCCAGAATAGAAGAAATAGAAGTTTAAAATAAGAAGTGAGAGAATTAAAAAACAAATCATGTATTACCATCTTCATACTAGTGCCAGCTCCCAATCCCACTCCATGGTTTAACTAGTACTAAATTTGGATAATAAACTCCTGTTTTGTTATATGATGACATTAAACTTACAACAATATTGGTTAAAGGATATTTTTTGTTATTTTTTTTATTTGATATAATCTAAAGTGATTTTCTTTTGGGCCTGATACGGATAAGCTAAACATAAGGAACATGTGAACATTCTTCTCGAAGTCGGATCCAAAATGTTTAAAAGTGTGCCCCATCCGTTGTTTAAAATGACTATAGACAATATTTAAAGCACTTTGCTAGAATATTAATGGCAACAACTGCATTCTTAAGGATAACAACAAGGATGCTACGAAACCTTAAGTCATCCTCACCTCAATAAAAAAACAAAAAAACATTTGGAATGACTTTTTTTATCTTCAAATTAATCATACTTCCAGAAAAATTGCCAGTTCAAATGAAAAACTTATTTTTTTTTTTTTTGTGAAACACATTTTTTTTTTACTTTCACTTATCTATATATGAAATATATAGTAAGGGAAAGTATTGCGATCGTGAAAAATTTTGACTTCCGGTTTTCAACAGAATTACACGTTTTGGAGTTCCCTGAGCCCAAAAAACCAAGTCCTCCAAAATGGTCTGTATGTGTGTTAACAGACTTGCTAAAAAACTATAAACAGTATGAACCTGAAATTGGGTATTTGGTATATGTATATGCCCGTGATGTGACAGCAAAATTTCATCGAAATTGGTCAACTGGAGGGGGCACTTTATTTCACAACTTTCTTTTTTCCATTTTTTAAGTTTTTTCAATTTTCTCAAAAACAGCTTTAATGATTAAAGCTTTGTTATTGTTTACATGGAGGAATTAACTGTCTCTCGTAACGCCTAAAAATAAGAAATGACTAAATATGAAATATGAAAAAAAATCAAGAAACATATACAGGAGAAAAATTGAAAAATATTCCGTCAACTGATAAAACACGTTGAGCCCACGCATGCGGAATACGCCTTTAGTGATAGACCATTGTTCAAAATTAAAGTCGTTCTGTTCATTTAATGGAAATTATTTGTTTCACGGAAACTATATGAAGTTTTCAACAACTACATTGAGAATTATAAAATAAGACGACTTGGAGTATTCTGTTTGCATTGCCACAAGCAAAAACTTTTATTTAATATAAAAAAATTTATTGTACTTTAAAGAGCAAATACAAACAAATATAAGTAAATGAATGAGGAAATGAGAAATTGTATGACTTTGAGAAATGGCATTTAACAAAACACGTCAATTTCTAATCAAAGAATGTTGGTAAGTGTAAGTTGTGTGTTGCATGCACTGCACCAGATTTTTTAATTTCTAAGCACTTATTCTTCACAAATTTACCTAATTCTTATAGCAATAACACGTTTTCTTTTCCTTTGTTAAAAATATCTTCATAGTTCATACTCTCCATACATTTACCAGGGAGTTCAATAAGTTTTGTCGGGCGATAAGAAAAACACAATGTTATGTATCAAAATACACTTTATTATTCAGTATAATCTCCCTGAACATTAATGCACTTGCTCCAACGATCCTCCAATTTGTGGATCCCATCCCTGAAGTAAGATTCCGGAAGGTCTGCAAAATACGCTTCAACAGCCGTTATGACTCTTCATTTGATGAAAAACGCTTGCCACGCATAAATTTTTTGAGTTCTGGAAACAAGTGGAAGTTGCTGGGGGCCAAATCTGGTGAATACGGCGGATGCTCCAACAATTCGAACTTTAATTCATGGATTTTAGCCATTGTCAAAATGCTCTTGTGACACGGTGCGTTGTCCTGATGAAAAAGGATTTTTTTCTTCTGCAAACCGGGTCTTTTTTCACGAACTTTTTCCTTCAACTGGTCCAAAAGGTTGCAATAATATTCAGAATTAATTGTTTTACCAGTTTGCAAGTAATCCACAAATAAAATTCCTTTCGCATCCCAAAAAACTGATGCCAGAACCTTCTTGGCCGATTTCTGGATACGAACTCGTTTCGAAGCCGAACAACCAGGTTCACACCACTCTTTAGCCTCTTGTTTTGATTTAGGATCATGGTGATAGACCCAAGTCTCATCCATAGTGATGAATCGACGCACAAAATCCACTTTATCCTTTTTAAAACGCTCCAAATGTTGTTGAGAAAGTCGCATTCGAATGTGTTTTTGTTCAATTGTTAGCCAATGCGGCACCCATTGTGCACACAGCTTTTTAAAACTCAAAATTTCATTTACTGCCTAATGAGATGTGTAAAGCCTCTACTAATTCCTTCTCAGTCAATCAACGATCTTCGAAAACCATATCCTGTACTTTGGCTACGATTTCTGGTGATGATGCGGTTTTTGGACGTCCTTCACGAGGATCGTCTTCAAGGCTTGTACGACCACGTTTAAATTCAGCAACCCATCTTTCTACTGTTCTAATTGAAGGTGAACGTTCATTATACACTCTTAACATTCGTTCGTGAATTTCTTTTGATGCTACACCTTCCAAAAATAAGAATTTTATCACTGCACGATATTCAATTTTTTCCATTGTCGAAAATACTGTGACACGGTGACACTAAATGGTTTGTAAACAAAGAATGAACTGACTGATTAAAATGAACCTTCACATACGTTGATAAGAAGATTGAACCAACAAAACAAAAACAAATTAGGATTAGTAGCAACACCCTCTCTTATCGCCCGACAAAACTTATTGAACTCCCTGGTATATTAATTTAATCATTATTGTGGGTAACCACCTTGTTTTTAATAATTTTAAATGATTTATTTTTGAATAGAAAAGATTTGGCTCCGCCGAGAATCAAACCCGGGTCTTCCGCTTGACATGTGCGGTATGCTTACCATTGCACCACGGAGCTCGCTTCCAAACGGTGCCAAATCTTTCCTCTTCGCTGACACCTCTCCCATGACCTCGCAAGTTTTGTCAGTATTTGCGGAAGATGGACAATTTTGGACTTCTCTCGACGTTCGTCAATTTTTAAATTATTTTATATTAATTTAATCATTATTGTGTGTAACCACCTTGTTTTTAAATAATTTTAAATAATTTATTTTTGAAGAGAAGAGATTTGGAAACGAGCTCCGTGGTGCAAAGGATAGCATACCTCGCATGTCACGTGGAAGACCCGGGTTCGATTCCCAGTGGAGCCAAATCTTTTCTCTTCAAAAATAAATTATTTAAAACTCCATACATTTATTTCATATTTTATTTATTTTTAATATTTTAAATTTTTATGTACTTTAATCAAAATCAAGGCATGAAAATGCAAAAGAGCCAGCCGCCTAATTGCCTTTAAACAAACTGAAATCACAAATTTTGGTTTTCAGAGTTATATATATATCTATGAACTATCTTCATATCTATAACTATCTATCTATATCTGTAACTATCTTCATAGTTAAATATACCTGGTTTTCATAGTTATATATAGTCTTGTGGATTCATTATTTAAACCAGCGAATTAGAAAAAAAGTTTCCATTTATTATGATTAGATCATATTTCTTTAAATTATAAAAGATGAAACTTAAATTTTGTAGGCTAAGAATCTTTAGCATTTCCACTTTTTGATTTCAGACATTTAACATCTAGAATGCAAAACATAAAGGTTAGAAAAGTGGTACTTACGTCTTATTAGCGTCTTCATCGTCCATAGTTTTACACATATTGGCCCAAAGTTCATACATCATAAGAGGGTACAGCCAACGCTTATAATCTTTATATGAAACATACGAATCCTTGGCATTATATTTTTCATTATGAACGGGAGGCTCTCCAGGAATAACTTTGATTTCCTAAAAAATAAAATGCAGAATAGTTATAGCTTTAAGATTGCATTCATTGGATATCTTATTATTATTGTTTGTTTTTACATTGAAATTGATAATTATTTCATGAAGTCTATTATCCTCCTATTGATTTCTATGTCATCTACATCCGTTTGTCATAATTGATAAAATAACCTGACAGACTTTAAATTTAGCGCCTAAGCAAAAATAGGTGTAGCTTATTTAAGCTCCGCCCTCAAGTAAACTTCTTATGTTGTCGTAGTGTATTTTACTTTACAAACTTAGTTATTAATTAAAATTCAACAAAAAATAGACAGTAAGGATAAATTACTGCAACACTACTACATCCAGTACAACTCAGGAAAGTTGAATCAACTTTTATAAAACATTAAATACATAATAATAGTTAAGAAGGCCCCATCCCATAAACAATAAACTAGTATTCCTTTTAGAAAATCTAGAAGGGATTAGATGATTTCTTTCACTAATAAATTAAAATATTCAAGGATTAGGAGTATTAGAGAAAGATCTTTAAAAGCATTGCCATGGGAATAAATCTTTTTACACCTAACATTTACAAGTGATTTTATTTTAGCCCTAGTACGAACTTTATAGTATCAAAATTATGATCATAACTTTTCAGTAAAATTACTTTTCTACTGATACCTCATTCATCAAAATCAATCGCCCTTGCGAGCTCCTGATAAGGGAACTATAGTGTACGAGTATAATCTCATTGATTCTGACTAACACTGGACCAAAGCAATTCGAACAATCGAAAATACAGAAATAAGGGTAATGATATAACGAACCCTCAAATAAGCAAATATGAATATGATGACAAAAAAAAAAAATAAACGAAATAATAAAAATCATGTTTATATTAACACTAGCTAGGGTGCCCGGCTTCGCTCCGGTAGTTGTGTGGCAGTTTTAATAACAGAAAAACTTTAAAATTAAAGGAAATATAGATCAAAATTAGCACTTTCTTGAAAATTTTAACATTATATCAATATTAAGATTCGAGATCTGCAGTGTCCGCCCAAATAAGGAACCCTATATACTTTATAGGGTATTGAAAATGGTGGATGAACAATTCATTTTGCTGCAACTTTGTCGAGTCATGCATCATTTTTGATGGTTTCTGTGATTATGAATCCTATAAGCCCATTCCAAGCAGTCAGCAGATAATAAGTTATTAGATTATTAGTTAAAAAAACTATATTTGGAGTACAACTTAAGCGCCGACTACTGTGATGGTCCCATTAGATCCAGAAGTTTAGAAAATACCGAAGATTCATAGAAACTTTTTTTTTAAGACCTTTCTTCCAGTTCAACCTCCCTTAATATATCCCCCCCCCACCCTAATTTGGCCGAACTCTGCACTTCTCCAATCTTACTACTGTTACTAAGTAAAACCAAAATATTATGAGGGCACAATTTTTTCATCATATTTCTTTTTATCCTAAACTATGAGCGGTGATAAAAGATTATTGAAAAAATTGTATTATTGGAGTCAATTCATCATTTTGTCAACTGGAATGCTCATCATACATAGTAATAAAACCATTTTTCATAACTACATACAATAAGAACACTTCAAACTTGTTATTTTCGGTTTATAATCAGTCTATTCAGCTCTTCTTTTTTGTTTTATGTCTGTTTTTATTCGCTCACCCATATTGCATTAAATTTACTTAAGTATATGTTAGATATTGATTAAATGTAATGTGTTTATCAATTAATCTTCTTATGAGAAAATTAATTTTGTAAAGTATCCAGTCGGTTTCCAATTGATTGCAGATATGTAAAATCATTAATTTATTTTAAAAGAAAAGGTGAAACTAATTATTTTCGCTTGATTTTAAGTAATTTAAAAAGAACAGCTGACAAAATATATAACCTTTACAAATATAACGGAATGAATGAACAATAAACATTGAGTGAAACACACCCTAGCGCTTCCTGGTAGCCTGGAGATCGAACTAAATTTTTCATTCATAAACTCGTATCTCAATCTCAGAGATGCTAATTAAATGGTGCGAGAGGCTTAAAATTCCAGTACTTTTTTTTTTTCAATTTTACACCCTTAAGAGAAAAACAGAAACCTTCTTCTCCATTAGGGATTATACAGCAACACACTGACATGACTACCTTAATCCCACGTGGAGTCATTTTTGAGCCTTTTCGGCACGCACATTGTACACTTTCCTTTATAATATATATTGATTACATAAGGTTGTTTAAAAAATTACATATATTAAAAAAATTATAATAATTGTTTTTTTTTTCAGACATATGAGGCACTGAATAAAGCTCAATCATGTAAACGATTTATTACTAGTTTAGTTTCATTGGGATTATATATATAAGCAAAATGTTATTTGGATTATAATTGCATTCTTGCTATCAGAGTTAAAAATTATTATCTATGTGGACATTAAATTGAATAAAAACGTCTACAGATCTGATCCACATTGTTCGAAGATCCGGGTATATGAGGTTCGGAAAAACAAGGGTTTGTTGTCTATGATAGCAAAAATGGTATAACAATATTAAAAAACGGAATCTATTTAGTTCTTGGGGATATCGTCCTTTCACTAGGCATCCATATTCAAAGAGTGGTAAGATAAGTTAAGAGCCTAGGTACTGATGCCTACAGTATTTAATTTGAGTACTAAACTGACAATCTTATCAATTAGTATTCAATTCAATAGGTTTTGAATTCTTAACAATAACCACATTAAAATATACTTACATTGATCCAGGAGGCATTCCAATGAACAATGTGGAAATAGGTTTCCTCTAAGGTAGTGACAGGCGGAAAAGGTAGAGCAGCAAGAGGCTTGGGCAAAGGAGTAGCAGGAGCCATGTCTTTCAGGCCCATTACGTTCACCGACTTCAGAGTTCCTTCACACTCGAATATCTTCACATCCGTTTTATTGAGATCAAATTCGACTTTTTTAGTGGATGAACGGCGACCCGATACCTTCAAACAACTTTTTAGCCCACCACTTGTGACCTTAGGCAATGCTGTAACTGGAGCTGCCGTGGAGACAGATGGTTTAATCAACTTATCACAAGAAGCAGACGTTTTAGCCGCAGGCTCAGTACTTGAACTCAATACTGTACTATTGGCTTTTTCAATTTTTCTCTTGGTTCTAGCTTTTCTACTGGGATCTTCCAATAATCCTTCAAGAAGGATACTACCTCTATTTCTTTCGGTAATTTTAGCCACTCCAATAGGCTTGGTTGGAATGTCATTTTTCTTATCTGAACTTCTAGACCTGATAACTGATACATCTTCTTTCGGTTTTAAAACCTTTTCATGTCTTGAAGTAACATCTTCCTGTACACTGTCTTTTTCTCCATTATCAATCATTTTTGAATTTGCTTCTAAAGCTATTGATTTCAGTTTGGCTTTTCTGTCCTCAATAATTTGTTTTTGTTTTCTCTTATTCAAAGATTCCCTGGTAACACTCGACTCGGCCTTTTTAGGCCTGCCAGGTTTCCTTCGAACGGTCGGAGGTTTGGAGAGGAGGGTGCTTTTCACCAACTTAGCTCCTGATATTGAATCAGGAGGTGGTAAGCTCACTATTTCATCAACTGCTTCATCTATCTGAAGTTTTTTATTAATTTTTGAATCTTTTTGTATCAGATTCGAAGGGGGGCAATTCTCATTTGTTTCCATTGCTATACTCCCCAATAAACTTACAGATTTTTTCAGATCTGATTTTTTACTGTAATTAGTATCTACAGTTTCTTGTTCAGTTGATAATTTCTTCGGGCCAATTTTCTTGGCCTTTGGTCTTGTATCAGATTCATTTTTCTTGGAACGTTCTACAGTTTCATTGGAAAAATGTTCTCTACTAGGTTCAGACTTTGCGATTTGCATTGAACAGTTAAGATTTGAATCAGATTTTATCCTTTCATTAGATTTGGTTCTATTTGATAGATCATCCAATGATTCCAAACGTACACAATTTTTTTCATTACATTTTACTTTTTCAAAATTGTCTAAATTGATAATCTCATTTTTATTAGAGAGACCTTCAGCTGCTGATGCCATGCCCGGATAATCATGTTTTAAAGCTTCACTATTAGACTCATGCACTTCTCCCACGGTGGTTTCTTTAGTTGGTACCTGCATCTGCTCCAAATCCAACCTTTTCAGTTTGATTCTCACATCCCGAATCTTTCTTCCTTTCCCTCTGGATCGGGGACTCTTGATTAAATTATCTTGATCTTTGCTTGAAATGCCACCATCTGATAGAGGTGAAGGAGATTTTTTTTTTTTTTTTTTAGGTGTTTCCATCTTAACTAATTCTTGCTCTTGTGAACATTGCGAGAAATGTGACTGAAACAGGTCCATTTCTTCATTATCATCATTCATTTCAAACATAAACTCTTCCTCCTTACAATCATCCGTTTTCTCATTTAATACATCTTTAATAACTTCATCTTGTTCCATGAACAGCTGAGAATATTCCAATTCGTCTTCACTTTCATCAATGACTACAACACCATCCATATCTTGTGAAAAAACCATTTGTTCCTCTAAATCATTATGTTCAAAAGTCATTTCCTGTTTGATTTTAATAGGCACAATGTTTTCAGCACTGAATGGTAAAGATTCAAAATTATTGCTTCTTGAAGGTGAATTTACATTGACTTGTGATATATCTTTTTCAGGTTTACTTCGTGAAGGTGAATCCATCTTAACTTCTGCTCTATCTTGCTCAGAAAGTTTTGGTTGCTTTATATTTATTAAATCATTGCTGTTTTTTTGAAAACATGACATATCTTCAAAGTTTTTACTTGGTGCTGATTCAGAAACCTTGCAGATTGTATCTATACTTATACCTAAATCCTTATTATCAGGTAAGGGTATATTACCTTTATCAGACTCTCCAATGTCTTTTGAAATTACGCTTTGTTCTACTACCATGTGACTTACATAATTTTCAATATTTTTTGGATCAACTGAACCCTTTCCCCTATGAGATGTATCATCAGTTTCTTTGCTATCATTAAGAACCTTCAACAGACTGTCCAATTTTTCAATTTCTGATGTAAAAGAATCAGAACGTGTTTTTTTAAGCTGAGGTTTGTAATTGTGCTCTTCCTTTATTGTACAATTGTTTGCATTCTTCAAATCAGACGCAATGTTCGAACTTACGATACCAGGACAGTGGGTCAGATTACTAAAAACAGGCTTTGTTAGGTCTGATTTATAAAAACATGATTCTTCATTTACTTTTTCAAGCAATGTTTCTTTTTTTTCTACAAATGAAACAAGATCCCTTTTCTCGCAAATAGGCTGTACTTGACTCATTTCAACATCTACTTCTATGTTCTCATTACTCTGCTTAAAAGAGTGATTTGGATATTCTAATGATCTGCACGAACTAGATTCAACTGGACTAGAAGTAGAAACATTTGATGAAATGATCTGCTTATCATTCGAATTAAGTGAACAATTTCCTGCAGTTGGCTGGATAAGAGAAACATTCTCTTCTAGTTTTTCAACCTCTCCAGAAAGTACTTCAATTTTTTTCAACACTTTATCACTGTCATGATTTTGTAGAAAATTAAATACTGCTTGGAGTACCTTTGAATCAAATGGATTGGCATTTGAATTAGGTAAAATAGGATTTTTAAAGCCACTTGAATCAGGGCTGGTATTTCCTTCGTTAGGTAATGCCACACAGCTGGGAGATTCGTCAACCAGCACATTTTCACTGCCATCATCCGTCAGATCAATAAATACCTTCACGTCCTTATCAGATGATGATACCTAATAACAAATATATAAATAATTTTAGAAACATATGCAAACTTGAATATATGTGATTATAGATTTAAATATATTAAGTTATAGGAAGATATATATAGTATATTGAGTAAATAAACTTTTTTGTAGTATCCTTTGACATGAAATTCTTGTAACACAAAAAAAATATTTTAGTCTCCTCAATTTCATGTTAAACAGTTTTTCCAGTATGTATTTAATAAAGGCAAGTATGAAAAGGAGGAAATATTTAACAGCGCGGCTAGCAACAGAGGACTTTCTAGATACATCAGGTACTTGCCCCTGAAGTTCCACAAGGTCTCTTACCAAATTTAAGTAAATTGATTTTAAAAATTATTAAAAGGAAAAAAAATCTGATTTCTTTGTGATAATTGTAATTTTCTGATAATAATTAATATACCAGTGTTATGTTTTCAAGAAATATAATCCTAAAGATGAGGAAAGAATCTTCATATCACAAGAAAACAATATGCATGTGTTAAGAATATAATTTAAAAAAAAAAAATAAATAAATAGTAAAGAAACCTCTTATATGAATTTCCTGGGAAAAATGATTATTTTCGTATCCAATATTATCCAAAGGTTATTTATGTATCCGAAAAATTCAATATGAAAAATGCACATTAAAACAATCTGAAAGGGATGAAATAAAAATAACAGATCTGTGATATCTTGGTGGAAGAAAGAGAAGAATGAAATGTGAGTAATTAAAAATGATGTTACTACCAAAATCATATATGATAATTTTGTAGATTCCTGTCTCTTTCTTCTCACCAAAATTTTCTTAAAGATGTTTTCTTTCACTTTATTATTTATAAAAATCTTGTTATATCATAGGTGTTTATCGCAAAAAGAAGAGTCCATGGACCTTCTACGATCTAAAGAAACAAAGATAAAGTGCTCACCTATCAACAATAAGTATTCACCCATATTCCATCATCCTACACTTCCACCCAAGTCACCACTTCACCCCGAAACTGTGGACTCAACGGTATGTCTATGTACTCATCATGATTTTCTTATTTCCTTCGTTACCGACCCCAATATTTTTTTATCATTATTTTTTTTAATCTTACTTGAGCTACTTATACTTTTGTGTGTGTAGGACATCTTGATATATAAATCATAACACTAACTAACTCATTGTTTTAAGAAAATGCGCTAGGTTTTAATGAGGGTATGCATTTATAAAAAAGATTCAAAATATATCAATGAAAATTCATGAAGGAAAAGAGGGACGTATAATTTTTAAAAAAGTCTTTATCCTACAAATATTTCTCCCCATTGTACGAAAGATCATTCCTTTCACTAATTTGTCTATTCTTTGTATGAGTAACATTTCATGTTCACCTAGATTTTTTAATATTTTTGTCTTTGTATACTACGTAATTAGATTATATCATAATTTGTATTTCATAAATTAGGATACCTTCATAGTGTTATTCATAGCCACATCAAAAGCCTAATTTTAGTTGCCAGAAATTCAAAGATTACAGGAGTCTCTCTCTCTCTCTCTTTATTGCACCCCAACTCTCTTACAAATTTCAAAATATCTCTTATCTACCTAATTTTAAAGTACTTTGGCAGGCTGTCCTTAATTCATAAGTAATAAACTTTATGAACACACTACTATACGTACCTGGTTAACTCCGACAGAAGTACTTAAAGGTGAGACATTCTTTCTTTGGTCACGATGGCCACTCTTTTCTATCAGAACCTCTTGCTCAGGAGGTAAGTCATGTTGTATTGGAAATGCATCTTTTTTCAGCTGCACCTTCCAAAATTAAAAAATAAAAAATAAAAATAAAAATGAAACTTTACATTAAAAATGAGATTAATATTTTTATTTATTAAATACAATTCATTTAACAAGATTTAAAATTTGCAATCTGCAAAATTGCTTTGCAATAAGCAAAGTTTGTGGGCTGCTTCGACAGCGTTCCTGTGAAGGAGTAGTAATTAATTTAGATGGTCTCTTGGCCACCGCCTTCACAGCAAGTACTGATAAAATTATGTTGATGGTTAATGGAATTGTATTAAGACTTAATGCAGGAGGGCTTAATGCCAAAGGGCTTTAAAAACTTTTAGTTTATTTGAACAATTAGCTTCACAGATAAAATAAGATATGTATAAAATTCAAAGTGTTTGCTTCTATAGTAATACTCCTACCCTTCTAATACTAATACCAGCATGGAAAGCAGTGTAGCAATTGGACATTATTCTTTTTGGGACAACCGTAAGGTTCATTAAAATATAAAAAACAAAAAAATTGAGACTTGAAACATCAAGCTTATAAGATATGCTGTTGCAAACCATTAGTATTAAATACTGCATTACAGTTTTCAAATATTGGAAGAGTAAAAAACAAAAGAGAAAAAAAATTCCAAAATGAAATAAAGGAATAATGGTGCAACTAAATGAAGCTAAATATTAGTTTATTTAGCTAAATTTCATTTATTTGATAATGAATGAAACTAATAATTATGAAACTAAATAGCTACACTGTATAACAAGGCATTCCCCAACTTTCACACCTGAGCGAGTAGCACAGCAATGTAAAACGTTATATTTTTTTACTTTCACTTACCTACGAGATATGAAATATATAGTAAGTGGAAGTATTGCGATCGTGAAAAATTTCGACTTCCGGTTTTCAACGGAAATACACGTTTTCGGGTCCCCTGAGTCGAAATGACCAAGTCACCAATGACCAAAAGGTCTGTGTGTGTGTTTGTGTGTGTGTTTGTGTGTCTGTGTGTGTGTGTGTGTGTGTGAACAGACTAGCTCAAAAACTATAAACCGTGCGATCCTGAAATTGGGTATTTAGTGTAGGTATATGCCCGCGATGTGACAGCATAAATTTCATCAAAATTACTTAAAGGGAGGGGGTACTTTACATAATAACTTTTTAGGTTTTTTTCGATTTTCTCAAAAACGGCTCAAACGATTTTGATTAAACTGAGTATTTGATGTATTAATATGCCCGAGATATGACTGTAAAAATTTCATCAAAATTGATTAACCGGAGGGGGGACTTTACTTAATAATTTTGAAACATTTTCACGTGTTTTTTTTTATTTACTCTAAATCGGCTTTAACGATTTTGATCAAACTTGGTATTTGATGTATTTATGTGCCCGAGATATGACTGTAACAATTTCATCAAAATTGATTAACCGGAGGAGGGACTTTACTTAATAAATTTTGTATCATTTTCACGTGTTTTTTTTATTTACTCAAAAACGGCTTTAAAGATTTTGATCAAACTTGGGTATTTTATGTATGTATATGCCAAATATGTGATAGCCAACATTTCATCAAAATTGATCAACCGAAGGGAGGACTTTACTTAATAAATTTTGTATCATTTTCACGCATTTTTTTATTTACTCAAAAACGGCTTTAACGATTAACAAAAATAAGATATGAATGTAGAAAAATGTGTGACTTTGGGAAATGATATTTAGCAAAACACATCAATTTCTAATCTAAGTAAGTAGGTAAGTGAAAGTTGTGTGTTGCGCGCACGCACCAGATTTTTTTTATTTAATAATATCTATGATGAGTAAAAAAGAAAGAAGAATACCAGTACCAATAAAAATCAGACATAGATAAAATACCACATCAAAAGTGAAATGCAACAGAAAGAAGACATTTTTCAGATAATGAAATTTTCAGAAGAAAATTAGAGGCAAGAAGGATTTTCATTAAAGGTTAATAAAGAGATTCAAAGGAATTGAGTTGGTTAAATCAATAAAATTATTAGAGATTTGGTTGAATGAATACCTTTTCTGGTGATTCTCTTATCCGCTTAGGCAAGCTGTTTCCATTCGATGGTTCCTTATCTTGTGGACTAAAGGAGTCTCTCTTCCGTTTGTTTTTTCCCTAACAAAAATAATGGAGTTTTAAAAAGTAAATAAATAAATATTATACAAAATATACAAATATAAATATTATACAAAATATATGTTCTTATGATTTTAAATAGTAATTTAGTTAAGAAATCCTTGAGCAATTTCAAATCGATTGTAGCCTTTTGATTTTCACTGACAATGCTACACAAATGGAGCCTAACAAACTTTTCCAACATATTGTAAAGTAAATGAAACAGTTATTTATAAAATATTTTTAATACTAAATAAAATATGAGTAAACTTTATTTCATTCTAAATACTTCATACTTAATTGCTGCAAGAGTGAGGGGATAAGAAAGAGAAAACAGCATAAAAGAAAAGATTAAAAGTTAATCAAACAATACAGCTATTCAACTTGAAAAGATTCAATTTTCACACATAAAAACATTTGCTTATTTTTTTTTATTTTTTTTTTTTTAAAGAATTCTGCTATTTTCATTTGATTTTAATTTTAAACATTGTTGAAGAAAGATTTGTTTCTATGGCTTTTCTGCCCTTACCAATGATGTAACTGAAATGAGACATAGCATCTTCTTACTTTAACATTATTCTATCTAATTTTAAAAAGAAAGGTGGGGAATTCCAGAAAATTGTTATTATGGAAAGAATGTGAAGCTATGAGCTAAACCTTTCGAGAAAGCTCTTGTTTTTCCACAGGTTTGGCAGTTGGTATTCTGTTTACAATAGTTTAGATTACTAAAACTGCATGGTAGAGATGAGAGATGGTCAACTGTTCTTCAGTTACGATAGTGCCAAAGCTCTCATTAGGCCTACTGCACAAACAGGAAACAAAAAAACAGCTTTGTTTGTATCAGTATCAACAATTTCAGTCCCGGGTGGGTAGGTAGAGAATATAGAGACGTAACCGGTTGTTGAGAAGAGCCACAAAATGAAAGTGTTATAGGATTTAAACTATTTAACAGAATTGCTCTAAACAACCATTTTTTATAATATTCCATGCAGTTTTACGATAGGTTAAATGATGGTCAGGATTTTCAGTTACAATGATATTTATTATGGTAAGCCAACGTTTCGATCCAACTTGTGGATCTTCATCAGGGCTAAAAGAAAACAAATATATGAGTATCTATGCTAGAGGGTGACAATAAATGGATACATTACAGAACTGATAATAATATAAAAGATGGTATACATAAATATTAAAATAAGAGGCTGGTTAACAAGATAAAATAAAATCTGATATTTACCTACTGAGTCCAGGTGGATACAAAGACTAAAGGTAAAAATAAGGTGAGAGGTAGTGGTAGGGGGTTAGTTTGCCGACTTCAAAGGTTTATGGCGGGGAAATCCAACGCTTTTGAAGTGAAGGCACATGACAACTGAGTGAACAAAATATTTAAAAACTAACAAAATATATGGTACTGTATACAAATAGTTGTGTCTGGACTGAATAATAACATAAAAATGAGATAATACATAATGTAACAATGCATACAAATTTGGAAAATATACAGAAAGAAGCATACAATACAAAAAATAATAATAGTACAAGAGGTACAGAGATAATTGCAGGTACCTATGAAATCAAAACTAGGATTTGAGGATGCGGAAGATGTTAGAATAAGTGGATGAAATTATCTCTTTATCTGTTTTGTGATTTACCGGGTTATTAGTTTCTAGATGGATGAAAATGGATTCTGAGAGGAGACGTTTGTCGTGGTTAGATACAGTTGCTAATATGGAGGAGTTCTCAAAGTCGAAGGAATGGTTGTGGGCAATGGCATGTTCTGCTAATTTAGATGTAGACGAGTTACGCGTGGAAATACTGTATTTATGTTGATAAATACGTTTTTTTAAATAATTTTTGGTTTCACCTATATAGCAACTGTTGCAATTAAGCGTGGAGCACTGGATACGATAAACTACATTACACTTGTCTAGGAGAGGTACAGGGTCTTTGAGTTTTGTATAAAGATTTTTTAATTTATAGTTATTTTTTAATACTAGGCGCATGTGTGGGAAACTCGATGAGAAGGATTTTTTAATTTTGTTTGAGAGAATGGGGATATATGGGATAGATCTGTATTGGAAAGTAGAAATCGGAGGTTGTGAAGAGTTGTTAGAGAGATTTTGAGTTTTAGAATTGTTATTGATAAGTGTTTTTATTAAATGCTCAGGAAAATCGTTAGATTGTAAGATATTTTTCAGGCGGATTTTGTTATGACAATGAAATTGTGGATCGGACAAGTTCAGGCTACGGTGGATGAGGTTTTTTGCGACGTTGATCTTTTGGTGATGTGGATGTTGGGAAAAATAGTTAAGGAGTCGGCCAGAATAAGTGGGTTTGGTGTACCAATTAGTGGATATAGAATGGTCCGGGTTTCTGGTAATGGAAATATCTAGGAATGGAAGGGTACAATTGGTTTCCAATTCTATAGTGAAACGGAGACGTGGATGGTAGGAGTTAAAGGCGGCGAGAATATCAGTGATAGAGTTAGGATTGAGAATCAATAGGAGGTCGTCTACATATTTTTTAATGAAGATGATTAAATCTTAAGATTTAAGATAACCTTCTTTTAACCGGTGACATAAAACAAAAAATTAATCAATTAAATAATTCGCTTTCTACACATTTCTCCGTTGAAGACATCGCGCTATTAAAATCTGCAACCCATAAAATATATACCCATGCCAAATCAACCAAAAGAACCTCCCTCATAAAAAAGTTCAACCAACTTCTCAGTTATTCTAACACCGTTAAAATTTATCCTAACGGCAATAAAGAGTGGGTCCATAATATATCCTCCACACATATTCCTTCCAACGTCTCCAAAATTCTTAGTCTAGGACCCAATTTCACCACCCCTACATCTAATTCCAAACACCTTATCCCCTCACTCATCACAGACATCGAACACATACACCGAGACAACATCTTAACCCGTGACGACGACATCAGAGAGATGTCGCGTACTAGGATTTGCAACATCATTACTAATTACCTTTCACAGAAACCCACCCGTTCATCTCCTTTCTCAACCCAATTCTATAAAGACCTATCCTTAACCCGTTCATTCCTAAATACTCATAACCAAATCATTGTAACCCGTGCGGATAAAGGTAACAAAACTGTCATTATGGACCGCGCAGATTACAATGATAAAATTAACACTCTTCTCTCTGACACGAACACTTATCGCCCCAGTAAACGTGACCCAACACCTTCTCTCACTACAAAATTCAACCAACATCTCAAACATCTCCTTGATACAAAACAAATAAATACCCCTACTTACAGATACCTTATCTCTTATAATTCTACTGCTCCCCGTTGTTACGGCCAACCAAAAATCCATAAACCCGGTAATCCCATCCGTCCCATCATTTCAAATATCAATTCTCCCTCCACTAAGCTCAGCAAATTCCTTCTCCCTCCATTACAATCCCTTAGCCATAACAATCCATACGACGTAAAAAATTCCTTCCATCTCTTGGAACAATTAAAAACCATCAATATTCCCGATAATTTTATCTTAGCCTCTTTCGACGCCGAGAGTCTTTTCACTAACATCCCGACGGATCGTGCCCTCCAAATCGTTGAAGAAAAATGGAACTTGTTAGAATCCCATAGTAAACTCAATAAATCTGCCTACATTGACTCCCTTGCTTTATGCTGTAATTCTGGATATTTTTGTTTTCAAAATAAATATTTTCTCCAAACTTCTGGCCTTGCAATGGGTAGCTGTCTAGCTCCCGACCTCTCCGGTATTGTCCTCAACGACCTCCTTGATTCTGTTATACCTAAATTCCCCAACGATATTTTTTTCATTAAAAAATATGTAGACGACCTCCTATTGATTCTCAATCCTAACTCTATCACTGATATTCTCGCCGCCTTTAACTCCTACCATCCACGTCTCCGTTTCACTATAGAATTGGAAACCAATTGTACCCTTCCATTCCTAGATATTTCCATTACCAGAAACCCGGACCATTCTATATCCACTAATTGGTACACCAAACCCACTTATTCTGGCCGACTCCTTAACTATTTTTCCCAACATCCACATCACCAAAAGATCAACGTCGCAAAAAACCTCATCCACCGTAGCCTGAACTTGTCCGATCCACAATTTCATTGTCATAACAAAATCCGCCTGAAAAATATCTTACAATCTAACGATTTTCCTGAGCATTTAATAAAAACACTTATCAATAACAATTCTAAAACTCAAAATCTCTCTAACAACTCTTCACAACCTCCGATTTCTACTTTCCAATACAGATCTATCCCATATATCCCCAATCTCTCAAACAAAATTAAAAAATCCTTCTCATCGAGTTTCCCACACATGCGCCTAGTATTAAAAAATAACAATAAATTAAAAAATCTTTATACAAAACTCAAAGACCCTGTACCTCTCCTAGACAAGTGTAATGTAGTTTATCGTATCCAGTGCTCCACGCTTAATTGCAACAGTTGCTATATAGGTGAAACCAAAAATTATTTAAAAAAACGTATTTATCAACATAAATACAGTATTTCCACGCGTAACTCGTCTACATCTAAATTAGCAGAACATGCCATTGCCCACAACCATTCCTTCGACTTTGAGAACCCCTCCATATTAGCAACTGTATCTAACCACGACAAACGTCTCCTCTCAGAATCCATTTTCATCCATCTAGAAACTAATAACCCGGTAAATCACAAAACAGATAAAGAGATAATTTCATCCACTTATTCTAACATCTTCCGCATCCTCAAATCCTAGTTTTGATTTCATAGGTACCTGCAATTATCTCTGTACCTCTTGTACTATTATTATTTTTTGTATTGTATGCTTCTTTCTGTATATTTTCCAAATTTGTATGCATTGTTACATTATGTATTATCTCATTTTTATGTTATTATTCAGTCCAGACACAACTATTTGTATACAGTACCATATATTTTGTTAGTTTTTAAATATTTTGTTCACTCAGTTGTCATGTGCCTTCACTTCAAAAGCGTTGGATTTCCCCGCCATAAACCTTTGAAGTCGGCAAACTAACCCCCTACCACTACCTCTCACCTTATTTTTACCTTTAGTCTTTGTATCCACCTGGACTCAGTAGGTAAATATCAGATTTTATTTTATCTTGTTAACCAGCCTCTTATTTTAATATTTATGTATACCATCTTTTATATTATTATCAGTTCTGTAATGTATCCATTTATTGTCACCCTCTAGCATAGATACTCATATATTTGTTTTCTTTTAGCCCTGATGAAGATCCACAAGTTGGATCGAAACGTTGGCTTACCATAATAAATATCATTGTAACTGAAAATCCTGACCATCATTTAACCTATCGTAAAACTGCATGGAATATTATAAAAAATGGTTGTTTAGAGCAATTCTGTTAAATAGTTTAAATCCTATAACACTTTCATTTTGTGGCTCTTCTCAACAACCGGTTACGTCTCTATATTCTCTACCTACCCACCCGGGACTGAAATTGTTGATACTGATACAAACAAAGCTGTTTTTTTGTTTCCTGTTTGTGCAGTAGGCCTAATGAGAGCTTTGGCACACAAACAGACATTTGTGTTGCTTAAGGGAGCATAGACAGCCTGGAGGGGGAAGCCCGAACCTCGTATTGCTGCAAGCTATGGTCACCACGGTGCAGAGGCAGACTGCCCATAGCTCCATAACCCATCCCATTGGTGCCTAATTTAATTTGCCAGTGTCCTTCCCACCGATAGTGTCAGCTCTCTCGGGTTCAAGTACAGTGACAAACTGGTCTAGGTCCAAGGATTATGGCAACTCTGAGTCAGCAGGACTCTATATTTCTTTCCCCGAAGCAAACCATCCTTGAACCAAACCTCCGGGCGGTTACTGACATCCTGGAAAACCACACCGCGATTCTCGATAAGATACACGAGGAAAGTTTATCACTCTATACCCAGTCGGTATAAGTCGCCTCCAGTAGGCTGATGGGTCTCATATACCTGGGGATGGGAGAATGCCTGGATTATGGGGCATTCATCTGTGGGCGGGGTCACCTAAATGGAGCACCCATCCAAGTATTAACCAGGCTCGAAGCTGTTTAAATTTGATTATCTATTGCAATCGCCTTTGTCCACTCGGCCAATTCGGCCCCACAGAAACAGTATAACATGAACTAAAACAGCCAAAAATAAAAATTCAATAAAATTTAAGGAGCATTCCTTACTAAATAGATCATTAATTGAAACAAATATTTCACTAAAATAATCAAAAATTATAAAAGTTAACAATAATTATAATACAATTAAGTAATCAATTCCTAATGCAAGGTGTGAAGAATTAACTTACCTGCGGTCCTTCACATTCCACAAGCCTATATGCATAGTGACCAGTTTCTTGTATATCTCCTAAAAAGGGTTTGCCCAAGCTAATAATATCACCATCCTTTAACTGCAGATCGCGCTCCTTCAGTATTTCAGTTTGTTCAATATAAGTACCATTCAAACTCTGAAAACATAATCATATTTAAGTAAATATTAAGTTACTCTTGAGAAATACCGTAAATAATATTTATCATCAGGGTTCTAGCTAAATAGTTTTTGAAACTGTAGGTCTTATATTAATGTTATTTAAGGTGTTGAAAGGGGGACACAACCTATTATCAACCTTCCTTTCAAAATAAACATCTAATCTTGAACACTACATCACACAACAGCCCAAGCTATCATACAAAAGGCGACTGGCATTCCATGGTGCCATTTCACCATTATGCTGATTATGCTCCAATTTTAAAAATATTTTCAATGAAACAGTTCTAGGAGCTTATATCGTCGTCATCATGCTAAAGTAACGAATATGCAAAGGTTTTTAGTTGAACATTCGTTATTTTAGCATGGTGGAGACAATATTGAGCATGAGAAAAATAATTTTTTGCTTTACAATTGGGACAAATATCACCCACTGTCCTATAAAGGGTTAAGAGCTTAAGACCTGAATGGTAACAGCCCTCGCAGTAGTATTGCTTTACTTCCATTTCTGACATTCTAAAGAATGGCTGCGTGACAGAAATAACAAGGGATTGACTAAGCTGACAGCTCTACTAATTATTTTCTAAAATAAATAAAAACTAAAATTTATTATGCTGATTATTTAACAATAATTTGGATAACAAATGAGATCCAACCGATTGTAGTAAGCTGATGGGCAAATAAGAAGTAGAAAAAAAAATTGCGCACCAAATAGAGGTCATAAAATCATAAAACAGCAATGTGTAGTGAACTGTAACACAAGTATCTTCATACCATCATGAAAACATTTGTTCGAAACATTACCATTACAGTATCCCAGTTTAATTTGTTTATTCTGCTGAATTCAAAACTTGATACATTATAATATATGATACTTATACTTGGTATTGTACCAGTATCATATAAACACAAATAAATTATTTTATCAATATTGATTTACTTAAAACTAATAAATAAATAAATTATAGATGATTTAAACAAATAAATAATAAATAGT
Source organism: Aelia acuminata (assembly GCA_911387785.2). Classification (NCBI taxonomy): domain Eukaryota; kingdom Metazoa; phylum Arthropoda; class Insecta; order Hemiptera; family Pentatomidae; genus Aelia; species Aelia acuminata. The sequence continues at coordinate 27,089,605 of OU426981.1, read as the reverse complement.
CCAAATCTAATTTACCCCAAGATCTTTGATGTAAACGTTTCCTCCTCTTACAGTTACATCGCAATGGAATCTCGACACCCATTCTGATCTACAAAAAATGTTTGACTCAGGGCTCCGTCCAATTTTGTACTGGAAAAAAATAAATAGATATTAATAAATTATTACACAGAAATTATGTTAATAATAGTTCATACCTCTAATTCGGAATTTAAAAAAATAATATATTTAATAAGGTTGTTTGGAGTATGTAAATATCTCTTCATAAGAGTAGGACTTATAAAGAGAGGACCCCATACGGTTCTCCTAGATTTTAGTAATTAGAATTTGAAGGCTTCTAATTAGAAAATATTTTTTACAACAATTAATTTTTCGGCAAAAAATCTCTAATGACATGTAATATGTCTCCTCTCTGGATTCTCTGCTGCTGGTTACATTCCATGCAATCAATCTTCACCTCCAGTAATTTCAAGGGACTTCTTCACCAGGTCTCGTTCCACTAGGCCATTACTTGGCATTTCAGCCAGTCCTCTCGGGGAATTCTATGGAAACTATCTAGCTGTTATCGCCCGTCCAAGGCATCCAAAGCATTTGCATTTTCATAAAGACAAAACTGTTTCTTGGGAATAAGAAATCTGATTTGAGCAACATGGTAAAAAAAAAAAAGGTAACCCCCCTTCCTGCACCGATGATTTAAAAAAAAAATTCAGTTAGGTAACGGAATATTTTCATGTTAAAAATGTTACACATAAAAATTGTAGGATATCAAATTCTGTGTCATATATATATATGTTAAGGTTGGAAGGAGTGTTATATTATGTTTAATACCTTACGATGAGTGTAAACATTGCCTAATGCTATATATAGAGGATTAACTTGAGGAATAAATCAGTCTATTACTAGCAGTTGATAGTGTTCATTCGTCTCCCTCTTTCCCTTTTTTTTTTTGAGTTTAACTTCCGGCTACGCATAAGTGGTGCCGAAACCCGGGACTGCGAATTTGATTTCCGTTTACGAATTTTTTTTTCTTTTCTTCTTTTTTACGAACCAGGCTTTTACCGTCACGGATAACATGCCGGAAGGAGTATTGCGCCCGGCTGTTTTTTCAGCACCTCCGGAAATACCACCACCACCGACGGAGACGCTAGCTTCTGCACACGCGACCACTCTGGAATGGCTCAAGGTATGGACGGCAACGTCACAAGATTTAAGAAAAGCCATTTCAGACTTGGAAAGGTTCGATGGAGGAGTGGGAGAACTAAACCACTTCCTTAACGGCGGGGACCGCGTGATGGCGCGAATACAAGCGAAAGAAGCTGAAAATTTGCTTGACTCCGGGGATGCCGATGCACTAAGGGCAGCGTTGGTGTGCCGAGTGAAACGTAGCATACTAAATATGATATAGGCAGACGAAGAAACCCCGTGGAGTGTCGTGAAAGATAGACTGAAGAAGGCGTTTGGCGGCGGCCGCTGGGCTCCGGAGGAAGATATCCTACAAATGTTCCGGGAAACCAAGAAACCACACCAAACTAATGGACAATACGCTGGTGTCCTTCTAGCGCGCTTTAATCAGATAACGGAGAAGATGAGGGAGACTGTGGATGCAGTAGAGGTAGAGGCCAGGATGGCATTTCTGGCAACGATCGTGAAAGTCCAACTGGCACGAGATACCGGAAAAAGGGATGGACTACCCCGGGAGAAAGGGTTTATTGCATGTGCTCAGGAGATGGTGGACGCAGGCGCACGAGATGAAGAAGACCAGTGGGGCGATGAAATTGAGACAGGATGGAGCAAAGTCCCATACAGGAGAACGGAAGTCACCAGAAGTAGAACGAGACCAGAGAATTGGAGGAGAGGATTGGAAGCGGGCGGACGTGAGAGGATGACGGCGAAGGAAAAGCGACCAGGGAGAGAGCGGAAGAATTGGACGAGAGAGGACCGGAGATGCCACGGATGCGGGAAGGTGGGTCATCTGGTGGCACAATGCCCGCGAACCAAGTGTTTTGAGTGCGGGAACGAAGGGCACATCGCGCGACAATGTCCCTACATGAGCAGAAGGGGAGAAGTGAACCGCGGCGAGCCGATGGAAGTAAACGTCCAAAAAATGTGGAAGAGGAGAGGGACGCCATCGGAATCCGAGGAGTCACTGGAGACGTCAGGGACAGAAGAAGATAGCGAGGCAGGAAACGGGAGAACCCGAAAAACACGGACCATCAGGCGGTCGGGAAGAAGAGGAGAGGCAGAGGAGAGAAGAGGAGGGAACATACGAGAATGAGGAGCGTGCAACTCCGCCAAGGACGGTCCCAAGCCCGTCTGAAAAAGGAGGAGGGAGAGGAGTAACACCTCTTTAAAAAACCCGGGTTCAGCTGGCTCCGGCTGATAGCCCCCGGTGAGGGCCCCTGCCTAGGGTCACAGGTGAAAACAGGCCAATGGTCTTGAGGGCGGAAGAGAATCGTGTATTCCAACGGCCAAAAGAGCAGAAGAGCCAGACCCCCGCTGTCTTGTGGGTAGGAGAACGGACTCCAAAGACCAAAGGGAATAAACCCTGAACACAAAAAATAAGCCGAAGCCGGAGATGTGCGACCGAAAGGTGCAAATAGTCCTGGCAATGACCAGAAAACGGCACATCACGCTTTTAACTTCCTAAATATGGCTGAATTTGGACATGAGATGAATGATGGAGGTGCTTCACTTGTGGATTCCCACCGGGCAAGTAGAGCATCTGGCCCTACTCGGAGGGGCCACCTTAGAGCGACTGGTGGTGCCAAAAAAAAAAGATATCCTAAAACCACATTAAATGAGACCCATAACTCCGAAAAACCCCTTCACATTCTTCAATGGAATGCTGAAGGAATAATGAACAAAAAAATAGCCTTGATAAAGAGACTTTATGATGAAAAAATAGACATCGCTTGCATCCAGGAAACACATCTTAATAACAACCTGCGCTTTAGCATAAGAGGATACCAGGTGTTCCGCCGGGACAGAGAGGGGCGAAATAAAGGAGGTGTTATGATCTTGATAAAGAACTCACTCCCAGCAATAGAACTCCCCTTGGAACTGAACAACACAGCAGAAATAATGAGAGTTAGCCTAAAAATCGGAGAAGATAAGCTACTGCTGTACAACTATTACTGTCCCAACGACAAAGACCTCTCCCTCGACATAATGGACATCCCTGAACAAAGTTGTATTGTTGTCGGGGATTTTAATGCCCACTCACCTTCATGGGGGTATAAAACAATGGATGCTAGGGGGGATGAACTAGAGGTCTGGCAAGCAAATAATTTGTTACAGATATTGAATGAACCAAATGACCCACCTACCTTTTATTCCAGAACCTGGATGTCTACAACCTCTCCCGACCTAGTCTTCGCTACCAATGACTTAGCTGCAAATATGACTAGGACGGTAGACAAGCAACTAGGTGGTAGCGATCATCGTCCCATCATAATAACCGTTGATCTCCATCCCAATGTGCAAAAAGCAAGCACACTCCCCAGATGGAACTATAAAAAAGCCAACTGGGCCAAGTATAAAGTATTAACCGATAAATATGTGTCCCAAATAACACTATCTAAGAAAAAAATTAATAACTCGGCCCAAGCTTTTACAAAAGCACTAATGAAGGCTGCAAAAGAAAGTATACCAAGGGGAGCAAGGAGAAATTACAAACCCTATTGGACGGAGGAAATTGGACGGTTGGAGGAGGAACTGAGCAGGGCAAGGGTTCGTGCAGAGAACGACCCCTCTACTGAGAATAACATACGAATGAAGGAGGCAGCAGCTAAACTAAAATTCGCTGTAGGAACATCCAAAAAAAGGACGTGGCGAGAAAAAACAGAAGAATTAAATATGGATAAAGAAGGAAAAAAACTGTGGAAACTATCCAGAGTTCTAGCAGAGGATGTAAACAAATATGATCCCATAACAATAGTCCATGAAGAACAACCCTATGGTGGTAAAACAGCAGCAAACCTCCTAGTGGATCACATAAGTTGCCAGAGCAATACAGAAACAAAAAAGCAAAGGAGGAAGGTTATTCAAAAAAAGTTGAACCTACACATAAGGGATGCAAAGAAGAAGACACATGAACTGGATTCCCCATTTACAACGCTGGAACTTGAAGAAGCTTTATCCTCCCTCAAACCAAAAAGCTCGCCAGGTACTGACGGCATCACAAATGAGCTTTTGCTTAACATCGGGGATAAGGCAAAGAAAAGGCTCTTAAAACTCTTCAATAACAGTTTGAAAAGTGGAACATTTCCACAATGCTGGAAGGAAGCAGCCTTAATCCCTATAAAAAAAGCTGGAAAGCCGAAAGGGGATGTGAATAGCTATAGACCAATCAGCCTACTAAGCTGCTTTGGGAAACTTATGGAAAAGCTGGTAAATAACAGACTAATTTGGTATCTGGAATCGAAGAAAATGCTTATACCAGAACAAGCAGGTTTCAGAAAATACAGAAGCACAGAGGATCAAGTAGCTCACATTACCCAAGACATAGAGGATGGATTCCAAAAGGGGGAGCACACAATTGCAATATGGGTAGACCTTGAAAAAGCATTTGATAAAGTTTGGAAAGAAGGTCTACTATATAAAGTTGCAGAAAGCGGAATAGGAGGGCGGATGTTGATCTGGCTGAGGAACTATCTCCACAATAGAAAAGCCCGAGTGCACATAAACGGTCAGAGAAGTCGCTGCAGGGAATGTAAAAATGGAGTTCCACAGGGAGGTGTTCTGTCCCCTACCCTTTTTATCATCTTCATAAATGATATTATTCAGGACCTACCTGTCGGTGTAAAAGCCTCACTATATGCAGACGACATAGCTATGTGGAGCAGATCTAATTTAATTGGCTCTATAAGGTATCGGCTGCAAGAAGCACTGAATAATCTCCACAGATGGACTGAGGAATGGGGCATGAAGATGAACAAGCAAAAAACAACATTCACAGTTTTCAGTCTTTCTCCCAATATCCCGCAGGAAATAAATCTCAGAGTGGGGGAAGACATACTAGCAAAAGATGATACCCCAACCTATCTTGGGATTAAATTAGACCCACGACTAACATGGAAGAGGCAGATTGAAAAATGTGCTGAAAAGGGTATAAAAAGGTCCTGCCTACTAAAAAAAATCACTGGCTCTAATTGGGGAGCAGACGAAAAAACGCTCAAAACTCTGTACACAGGTTATGTTAGACCAGTACTAGAATATGGTATTACAAGCTGGGGTACTGCTGCACCAACAAACCTTAAAAAAATTAACTGTGTACAAAATCACAGCCTTCGAATAATCACAGGCGCAATGAAGTCAACTCCTATCAACACAATGGAAACCATCACTGGTTTACAAAGCATAGAGGACAGAAGAGACTTAAAATATCTTAATTTAAATTCGAAGGCTACATGCATGACGGACCACCCTCTCAAAGAAAGAGCCAAGCAAGGTTATTCCTCGCGACTAAAGAGGCAAAGTCCTATCCACAGAACAAAGAGTCTGCTGACAGAATTGGGAATGAGAAATGTGGAAGCTGCATGTGTAGATTTAGCAAACGTTCTGCCCCCTTGGAGTAAAACATCACGCCCTGATATTGTCAGCATTATACCAGAAATAGACAACAAGGAGGATATGCTAATCCATGAGTTGAGAGCCACCAGCCTGAAACACATTAATACCCACTACCCAAGCTATGAATGGACAAGAATATATACGGATGGCTCAGCTACTGAAGCAATCAAGGATGGTGGTGCTGGGATATATATTGAATTTCCGGATGGCAGTACCACTGAAATGTCGATCCCTACAGGTCACATCTCAACTAATTATCGGGCTGAGCAAGAAGCTATAGTGGGCGCCGTGCGGATAATCCTTGCTCTACCAAACCAGCAGAACAAAAAAATAGTGATCCTGACGGATGCCGCATCAGTCCTGGGAGCTCTAAAATCAAATTGGGGCAAAAAATGCTTTGAACTGGCATCTGAGCTAGAGAAGCTCAACCAAATCAGCAATAAATTGGTTCTGCAATGGATTCCCGCACACTGTGGTATCAGGGGTAATGAAAGAGCGGATGAATTGGCAAAGGCTGGAACACTTAAACAGCAAATAGATGCTTGTCTCTCATTGGACGAGGTAAAAACAATAAACAGAGCCCTGATAAGACAAAGATGGAACACCAGGCATCCTAAAAACAACCCCCAGGACCCCTACCACAAACTAAATAGAAATGAACAAGTTATGGTATTCAGACTTAGGACTAACCACAACAGACTGAATGCTCATCTCTACAAGAAGTTTAAAATAGGTAATAGTCCTATGTGTACCTGTGGTGGGGGAGAACAAACAGCTGAGCATGTGCTTCAGGACTGTGTCCTTTTCGATGAGGCTAGGAGGAGGATTTGGCCAGAACCGAGATCGATGGAAGCAAAGCTCTTCGGGACCCTGGAGGACCTCAGGAGGACTGCCGACTTTCTTCACTTATTGCCAAAGGAAGTGACCATTTGATGGGAAGAACGAGGAAGAAGAAGAAGAAGAAGGAGCGTGCAATGGGAGCGGCACCCACGCAATGATAAATAATATCGAGTGCGGGGGCGTGGGTTTGCCTATAGTGAGTGTCGGGAGTGGTGTGAAGTTACTTGTGGATACAGGTAGTTCCAGTACGATAATGTGTCGGAAGGCGCTGGAGAAGCTGCATGCAGGAGAAAGGATACCCCATGTGCAGGTATGTCAATGCAAGCTAATTACCTTAGGTGGCCCCTTTAGGGTAGAGGGCGAGATAGAGTTAGAGTTGGGTAAGTGGGTAACCGGGGGTGGGAGCTTGCGGATACACGTGATAGGGAGCATGCCGAGAGAATACGGGGGGATAATAGGATGCGATTTGTTAGGCAAGGTAGGGGCGACCATAAGTAGTAAGAAGGGGCAATGGCTCGTGAAGATCGGTGAAAAGAGGTATGAGTGCCGAAGGATCTTAGGGGACCACACAGTTAGGATAGGGGCAATCAGTCAGGCGGGCAATTGGAGGGTAACGATAAAACAGGAATACGCGGATATTTTTTTTTAAGGAGGGGGAGATGCTGGGAGCGAGTGGGCGGACGGTGCACGAGATTCCGTTAAAACAGGAACGGGTAACTTACGTTAAGGAGAGGCGATACCCGCAAGCTTTGAGGAAACACATTCGGGAGGAACTGGAGAATCTAAAGAGGCAGGGTATTATTGTAGATAGTACATCGCCGTACAACAGTCCTCTGTGGGCGGTAAAAAAGAAATCAGCGGATGGGGAGGAGAAGTATCGGGTAGTAGTGGACTTCAGGAAGCTGAACGAGAATACCTGCGATGAAAAGTACCCAATCCCGAGATTCGATGATATCTTGGATCGTCTCAGCGGGGCGACGATATTCAGTACTCTTGATTAAAAAGCGGGCTACCACCAGATACGTATGCACCCCAGGGACCGGTAAAAGACGGCATTTTCATTCGAAAGAGGCCATTTCGAATTCACAAGAATGCCCTTCGGGTTAAAGAATGCGCCCATTACATTTCAGAGGCTAATGGACGAATTCTTACGGGGCTTGGACGAAAAATTTTGCCAGGTATATATGGATGACCTTCTGATTTTTAGTAAGGAGGAGAGTCAGCACGTCGCGCATCTAAGGCAAGTATTCGAGAAGCTGCGGGAATTCGGTCTCAAGTTATCAGAGGAAAAGTCGATTTTGGGTCAACAACACATAGACTTCTTGGGACACTCGATCTCGAAAGAGGGAATAAGACCGGATAGAAAGAAAGTGGAAGCTATAAAGAACATGGCGATGCCCACAGATGTAAAAGGGATACGGAGATTACTCGGCACTTTAAACTATTATCGGCGATTCGTTCCGGACATGGCGGAATACCTCGCACCCCTCAATAATCTTTTGAAAAAGGGACAGAGAATCATGATAACTCCGAGTATAGAGGACAATATCAGACGATGCATGGCATGGTTGCAAGAAAAACCGGTACTCGCGTTTCCGGACTTCATTAAACAATTCACAGTAACCACTGATGCAAGTGAATACGCACTGGGAGCAGTACTTTCCCAAGAGGGAGAAAAGGGGGATCAACCAATCGCCTACGCGAGCAGACGGCTGACAGAGACGGAGGCAAGATACAGTGCCCTAGAACGAGAACTCCTAGGCATCGTATGGGCGGTAGAGCACTTCCGACCATATGTCTTCGGCCGGAAGTTTAGGGTGAACACCGATCATCGGCCGCTACTCTGGGTAGGAAAACTAAAGGAATCCTCCGCTAGGATAACTCGCTGGAAGGAGCTCCTGAGTCAATACAATATGGAGGTGACATATAAGCCGGGAAGGGAAAATGTGGTAGCAGACTGGTTGTCACGGGCGATTCAAGTGAACGCGATTGAAGAGGCCCCAGGACACTCAGGGGACATAAGACAGTTCGTGCGAGAATGGACACTGGAGGGGGAAGGTGAGCGAGAATCGCAGGAATCGGAGAGCGAACAGGAGGCGACGGAAGACGAGGGGTCCAGGGGTGACAGACCAAGCGACATGGAGGAAAGGGAAGAGATAATAAACTCCAAGAGAACGCAAATTGTGTGGAAGACGAGAACTGCTGCTCTAACAAAAGTAGAATATTCGCGGTTTGGCAGATGCAAAATTACGAACATTTGGTCACAACCAGGGGAGTCAGAAGACCAAATTTGTAGAGTGCTAAAAGATGCTTCCCGACCGGGGAAAACCTACTATTTGTATGTAGGAAACGCAACAGTCTGGGAAAAGATTCAGCGGATGTGGAGGACAGAGAAGATTAGGATCGACCGTCATTTCATCAGATGTAAACTATCGGTGTAAACAGTAAGAGACCCTGAGCAGCAGAAGGAGATTACGGTGGCCTATCACCAGGGAAAAACGAATCACCGTGGGATAAATGAGACGTTACAAGCACTAAAGCGGAAGTACTTTTGGTGGGGGATGAGGGATACTATAGAAGGCGTCATCGGGGCGTGCGAAGTATGCCAAACCACAAAATATGACCGCCATCCACCAAGAGGGAAACAAGAGGAGACGCCGACACCAATGAAACCACTGGTTGAGTTGCAGGCTGACACGTTCACTTGGAGGGGCTTTAAATGGGTGACAGTAGTGGATGTTTTTAGTAAGATCGCCATGGCCCATCTGATAAGGGAAAGGTCCTCCGAGGCGGTGATTAGGGCTCTCGAGAGCTGGTTCCAGTTTTATGGGATACCCGAGAAGATATCTTCGGACGGCGGTAGAGAGTTCGACAACGCAGAAGTCAGAAAGAAGATGAGGACGTTGGGCATAGTCTGGCACATTAACACTCCGGGCCATCCGAAAAGCAGGGGAGGAATAGAGCGGCTACACGGGACACTGGGGGATCACCTACGGGTCTATCACGTCGAACAGGGGTTGGGACCGTGCGAGGCAATGCCAAAAGCGGTAGCAGCTTACAATCATTCAGTCCATGCAGTTACGGGATTCACGCCATTCGAGATACTGTTCGGTCTTCGGGAAAGGAGCAGGGATTTCGAAGGAACGATGGGTGAAGAGGATTTCTCGCGTACGATAGTTAATAATCGGTTAGAAATCGGGAAAATATGGGAGAAAGTGCGGGGACGGGTAGAGACTGAGAAAAGGAAGAGGGTGGCCCGGGAGAACGTAAAGGTTTCTGATCGAATGGGAACCATTAAGATAGGGACTATCGTGTATCGACGGGTAAGTTCGAATCGGGGGAAAGAACTGGTGCGATACTAGGGCCCGTTTAAGGTTGTCACAATTCGTGAGCACAACGTAGTCACAATTCAGAGTCTGAGAGACCCTAGGAGGAGAAGAACGGTCCATATTGAACAGTTAAAATTCCCAATGATAGAGCCGGATAACAAACCCACGGAGTATCCTTCCTCCTGAAATCATACTTATGCTGTTGGATGACGATTGATACAGAAAATAAGTATGGCAGCTATTTGTAACTATTAGAATAAGGTACAGTTGGACTATGTATTTTTACATTTACTATGTAGTTAATTTTTACGTTTGCTTATGTATGGCATAGCCAATGGATGATGTTAGCATAACAGTGTATATTTTTGTAGGAACATGTTAAGAAAACTACTGTATTTTGTTAGTGTAATACTATATATTGGTATACTTTATGTTTTTTTATTCTTTTCTTTCTCTTGTTTTCATAGAAGTAGATACATGTTTTTTTTAGAGTTTACGAAGAGTGTTCGTAAACTGGCAGGGGGGTGTTAAGGTTGGAAGGAGTGTTATATTATGTTTAATACCTTATGATGAGTGTAAACATTGCCTAATGCTATATATAGAAGATTAACTTGAGGAATAAATCAGTCTATTTCTAGCAGTTGAGAGTGTTCATTCGTCTCCCTCTTTCCCTTTTTTTATGAGTTTAACTTCCGGCTACGCATAAGTTATATATATATATATATATATATATATATATATATATATATATATAGAACTTTGTGTCTGAACTACCGGAGGTATTCATCAAACTCGGAAATAAATTGCTGTTTATGCAACAAACAAGAAAAGGAAGATATACTCCATTTTATAGGTATTTGTACGATATTAAATGAATACAGGTTGAAATGGTTTAAAGAAACTACATTAACCAGGACAGAAGTGATTAATTATTTGAATAGGAAAAATTGGATCTCTTTAATCGGATATGCAAAAGAAGCCTGGAAATACAGGTATACGGTTATAATTGACTCCCGTCAATAGAGGGCCACCTTTGTATTATTTGTATTTTATCTTATATTATATGTATTTTTCTTATTTTTCATTTCTTCTTAATTCTTTTTTTTTATATTTTTTGATTATTATTCTTTTTCTATTTTTTTTTTCTGTTTGTATGTAATTATATCATTTTCAAAGTATATCATTTTTCATATACTTTATTATATTTGTATATTTGTAAAGGAGTAATATAATTTACAATGAGTGAGATATGTAAATAAGCAACTGTTTACTGACTTAATGCTGAAGATATAAATGTACATATTTATTTTGCAAACAAGCCACGACCCTCCAAGAGTATGTGTCTAATTAATTTTTTTTTTTATTTGTATTTTGTATTCAAATAAAGACATTATTATTATTATATTATTATATCCATTACTCCCAATATCACCTATATGCAGATAATCTACAAATCTATATATTCTTCCATCCTTCCGATCTGCTAGAAGCGTCACGTAAACTACAGGAGGATATTGATAGAATTAACCACTGGGCAATAGAAAACAAACTATCTCTGAACCCAGTGAAAACCAAGGCAATGCTCATAGGCCCAAAACCTTTCCTCAATTCCCTTCCCTATTATCCCTTACTGTATATCAATAACACTCCTATCCAGTTTAAAGACTCCATAAAGAACCTTGGTATACCCTTCGATCAACACCTCACCTGGAATCATCACATTTCCCAAATCACCCGAAAATCCATCTCAGTCCTCAAACAGTTACTAAAATTCAGAGACTCATTTCCTCAAAGTACCAGTCGTCTTTTAGTATCCTCCCTTATCCTTCCACACTTTGATTACGGATGCCTGGTGTATGGTGGTCTGTCCGTTGAGCTCGAGATAAGAGTTAAAAGATTGATGAACCGTTTCATGAGATTTATCCTTGGACTCTCAGATCTCCCAATGTTATTCCCAGCAAAGTTTCCTCTTTCCTAATGTTCGATGACAGTACCTACTCGGCTCCTTCCTCTTCCAAACCCTAAGAGCAAAAACACCCATATACATTCTTGACCTCCTTACCCTACGTTCGTCCATCCATCAGCTACCATAAATACAAGATCCCAACCTACAGACTTGTATATCCCCACTCATAGAACCGCTTGTTTCGATAAATCCTGCGTTGTTCGTGCCACCCAGTTTTGGAATTCCTTACCCGGATCCGTTCGGATTATATTTATTTATATATATATATATATATATATATATATATATATATATATATATATATATATATATATATGTATGTATTCTTAGCGCCTGGTAGCTCATAATCCACAAGTTACATAATATTGCTTTCTCTTCACTATAAAAATAAATAATTAAATAAAACTATACCACTATATCTCCTGAATGGTCTTGGATACAGTACTATGTAAGATTGTACTGTACTGTTTCTTAATCAGCGATCATATAAGGATTTGACCATGCTCATCTGCCAGGTTTTCCCTTTATTGCTTTAATTAATAGTACCCACTTTATAAAAGCTGGGTTTGCTCTAGTAAGGTCTCTAGGTCTGTGGCAGAATATTAAAGATATCCTGCCAAAACAAGATTCGAAATTGAAACCTTAAGCAAACCAGTTAAGTGCCTTACCACTGAGCTGCCCCATTCACACCCATTGAAGTGAAAGAAGTCAGCAGAGGCTGTATAAAGGAATAATTAAGGAATAAAAGTAGTTAATAGCAGTTCTGTGAGAATGATTCTTTAGTTACAAAGTCTACTTAGTTCCCAAGCCCTAAAAAAAAATTTGGTAAAGTTAATTTAAGAGTTATTACGAAATTAAAGACTTTTTTACCATAAAAAGTAATTTTTTTCTGATGAGCACAAATTGCACTGTTCATTGCAGCATAACCCCACCATTTCTTACAAATCATGATGTCTTGACGGGAAGACGTCGGCTGCTGCTCCACGTACATAATGAAAGAATTATCTTCTTCCTTTTAGACACCATGAAAAAAATCTGTGTAGTTAAGAAATCTCGAAAATAATTTAGAAAAGAAAAGATTCACTCCCGAAATAAGCTAAAACAATACTGGCAAACATGAAGTTCTGAGGAAGCTTCGAAAGCGGGTGAAGTGGGACTTTCTTGTAAGGTAATGTAATAAGGACACATTCTTCTTCTTCTTCTTCTTCATTCTTCCCTTATATGTTTATGTTAGGCAACAAAAATAGGAATTCAGTGATTCTCTTGAATTCTCCAAGCTCCCCCACAGCTTCCTCTCCAGCGACATTGGTTCTGGCCAAATTTTCGTATGGGTATTATCAAAGAGTCTGCAGGACTGAAGGATGTGGTCAGCTGACTGTTCTCCCTCACTGCACTCACATACAGAGCTCATTCCTATCTTGAAATTCCTAAACATATGCAATTTGTGCCGGTTGGGTCCTGTCCTGAGTCTGAGTATTGCTACTTGTTCCCTTTTGCTTAATTTGAAATAGTCATCAAAGGAACCTTGTGCGTGTCTGACCAACGTTCCTTGATGACACTCTTATTAAGTGCCTTAGCCTCGTCAATATGGAGAAGAGGGTTAAACTGTGATATCAGGGATCCAGCTTTCACCAGCATATCTGATCTTTCATTACCGACGATTCCACAGTGCCCCGGGATCCACTGGATGACTGTTCTAGCAAGGCTTGTCACCAACTTTATAGCAGAGACTAGATTTTTCAGGCTCACTGTTGCTTTTTTCCTGTCTTGCATTGCTTGGAGAACAGAGTGACGTCAGTAAATAAGACCACATTATGGAGGTCGTAGGAGGAAGAAGAGATGATCTTGCAAGCCTCAATTATGGCTTCTTGCTCAGCTCGGTAATTGCTGGAGTAAAGCCCTGTGGCAATAGATCTTTCCAAAGTACTTAATAATTAATAATTACAGGGTCAATGAGGTCAAGACCTCTTGAAAAACTTGAAACCCATACAAAACTATCCACCCTCACAGATAGAAGAGGCCTTAAGTTCTTAAATTTAGCTGCCAAAGCCTAATACTTCCCAGAACACCCGCTATGAGAAAGGCTCACACTCGGATACTCAGCCCGAATCAAGAGGAATAGCCCTGTGCACCACATCAAAAACCTACAATAAAAGCTCAGCATGCGAAAAATGCAGCTGGCGACATTTGACAGTGCAAATCTTCCCCCACCTAGGGAGGTACCCACAAAGGTAAGAATAGTTTACACGATACCACTAATAATTAGCAAGAACGAACTTCTACCTATTGAACTGGTAAACTGAACTCTGATGTTTGTCAATCAAGAGTACCCACCAAAGGAATAGACAAGGAATTGACTTGGAACAGTTACATAACTATTTTAATGCATGTTTTCTGGATTGTAGCAGAATCTATGCTTTTCGAGACCATTCTAGAATGTTCCATTTCGGACTATACAGGGTGTCCCGAATTTAAATGGCAAAACTTCAAGAACTTATAGGGGATCGAAAAACTAAGACAAAAAGTCCTTAAGAGATTTGCTCGTTTTTGCTTAGTTTTGGAGAAAATCGCAAACAAAAAGAAACAAAACAAAAATGTTATAGGTAGCGATTATCACCTTTCAAAGTTCGTCAGGCTAGGCAGTAAGATGTGGAAACACTTAATGCTATCCTTTACATTCTTTTATTTGTTTACATTTTGGCTTCCTTCTAGCATTATAATTCCTAAATCAGTCTTCAGTCAGTTACTCAGATATTTTTGTGTGAATAGCATCAGCCACAATGCCGCGTACATCTGTTGAATACGCTGATATGATTTTTGTGTATGGTTTCTGTAACGGTAATGCTTTAGAAGCGGTGCGGGAGTATGCGCCGATTTCCAAATAGAAGAGTGCCTAATCGACGAGTCTTTTCGTTAACTTTTAATAGACTACGACTACTAGTCTAATAGACTACGGTCATCCTTAATATGAAATGAAGGCGACCAATTCCAGGCAGCAATAAGAGCAGATTATCGGAGAAGAAATTGTGTCCAACGCCACTTCGATAACAATCCTGAGACTAGCATCCGAAGAGCATCTGCTGTATTAGGAATATCGCGGTAAGCAATATGGCGAACTTTGAAAGGTGATAATCGCTACCCATACCATCTTCAAAAAGTTCAGAATTTATTACCTCAAGATTATGTCAAGAGATTGAATTTTAGTAACTGGTTTCTTGAAAAAAATCGCGATAATAATTTATTTCCATTAAAAATTATATGGACCGATAAAGCTACCTTTACAAGAGGAGGAATTGTTAATCAAAGAAATTATCATGTATGGGCTCTTGAAAATCCCAGAGCTATAAGAGAATAGGTTTCAGCATGACGTTTGGCTTGGGATTTGGAACGGATTACTGGTGGGGACCATATTTTTTACCTGAAAGATTGAATGGAATCACATTTACACATTTTTTGGAGAACGACTTTTCTAATTATTTAGATGACATTCCCTTACAACAGCGGATTGAAATGTGGTTCCAACTCGATGGATGTCCAGCTGATTATAGCGGAGCTATAATGAAAAAAAAAACAGCGTAAAAATAGCACACTTTATTTGCTTATGCTTATACATTACATTAAGTTCATATACAAAATTCTGTATAAAAAATTATGGTCAAAATTAAACTAAACTTCCCTAGAAAACTCGTAAAAGTTAGATGCGTAATTAATTTTTTTAATTCATCCCACTAATTTTTTTTTGTCGAAATTTCGGGGGGGGGATTGATCCCCAATATCCCCCCCCCCTGGGGCCGCCACTGGTCAGAGTATTGTCACTGGTGGTTGCCTTTTGTAACGTTGTTAATAATTGAGTTTTTATTGTTCGTTTGGCGTCAAGAATTGTAATTTTTAGTTAATAAAAATTAATTAAACCTACATTAGCTTTACAATATTATAGAAATTTTCTATAATGTTAAAATACCAAATCTACCGGATAGAACGGTACTATGGCCCGTTGGTAAGGAGGTAGGTAGTAAATAGAGTGGCCATAGAATAGAACACCTGGTGACCTATTACTACCTGAAAGCGAAACATCATTCACAACCTTCTACCTCAAAAATTACAAGTAAGAATTCCGAATAATTTCAAAGTAAATCTAATGTATGAGAATATTTAAATGGTGTCATCAGTAGATCACATCGATATGGAATAAAATTAGCGTCGTTAGACGCGGCAGAACGAATTTTATTGTGAAAATTTACCTATGTATCTCCTTGTGTTATAAACTATACTCATAAAACTGTTACATATATGTAGTAGGTGAAGATAAATTAACGGATGGAAATGTCAACGTACAGAAAATCTCAGAAAGGACTATGGCTTTATTCACGGAATCTGGGAATTGATTATTTTGATATTCAATTCTTAGATTGAAAAAGAGCATCGTTTGTAAACGAAGCCTTTTTTTTTTTTTAATCGTAAAAAATATTAATTGACAGTGCCTTAAAAAAAGTCTTAATTTAATTTACGCTATATTAATTAATTTAATTTATTCTAATTGTTTTTCTTCCCTTCGCCGTAAACTATCCTAAAGATGATGTTCAAACATATTCTGCCAGGATATCGGAATATGTCAAAAATAAAAGTACTGAAACGCAGATAAAAGATTACGTCTTTTGATTGATATATGTCCTTCATTTTTAACTCTGAATAGGTTCTTTTATAGGAGAACATCCGCTGAGGCTGAGGGCTCTGCATCTACAAAGAATCGCTGATGCCAGCACCACCCTCGTGGTGACAGCACATAGCCAAGCACATCAGTCGCATCAGCGCCTTAAAGATAATCTAATCTAGCAACTTCGTGCCTTTTAATGATAAAAGGTGTTTAAAGTCCAGATTACTGACAATGCCAGCCAGAATAATTTTATCAACTAGCCTTAAAAAATATCACTCAATAGGTGGATAGGTACCTTTTACCTTAAATTATTTCTATATCTGGCGTTTGGTTTCAAAACCGGTTACATCAATTTTTTCCAAGAATTTTTTTTTCAAGTTTTTAATGTTAGAAAAAATGTGTTAGACGCTTTTGTTACGTTACTAAAAGATTCCATTTCTTATCAAAAGCGGTTTAATTGATCTTTTTTTGATCAATCCTGAAAAATTGTTGAAAATGGAGGTAGCCGTTTTTGGAACCAAACGCCTCATATTAATACCATACAAGTTTAAACTACATTAGAAAAATATTTTTATTCGTACAAACAAACATGTAAATTACAATCATTACCGATCAATGTCACTATAAATAAACAAAACCTATATTTAATATAAATAAATGAAATATTAGCTATATAGTATATGGTACATATACGTACAGTAAGAGAGAGACTTTGTCCTGACTGACAGAATCAACGCAGAGCAAAAACTACTAATGATAGAAACTTGAAGTTCGGAATTTAGATTTTAAACGCGATGTAGGTAACCACCAAGAAAGGAATTTAAAAAATGTAACCCCTAAGGGGTTTAAATGGCGAAATTGTAGTTTAACTCAAACGGAAATCTATGTTCGCACTTCGAGAAAAAATATCTAATTTAGAGCCATTTTATAGAGCTTGATACGACGAGTTTAACTCGAAAGCCCCTACGGCACATCGATAACCATGTTTTAAAGCCGAAAAATGAAGCGTTCACGACGAGTAAGCAATTTTTTGTTTCAGCGGTTTTAGTGAACTCTCACTATTGCGCGTCTCCCTCTCTTTTACCGAGCCGGCAGGTTCCCTCTCCAACATTCCTCCCCGGAGATTCCAATAAACTATAATAGGAATTAAAAATCTAATTTGACCGTATAGTCTAATTTTTTTTACTAGAGATTACAATAAACCGACGCTAAAGTTTTTAAAGATTGTCAACTTATCGTTTAGGATGAAAGTGCTAGGCATACGATGCATAAGGGTGGTTTCGAAGCTCTAGATCGTACTCTTCAGCAGTTAAGTAATCTTAGCGCCTGAAGGAAAAACAACAAATGTATTTTACAAAGAAATTTTAAGAAAAAATTATCTTTTAGGTCAGTTGGAACAATGTATTTTTTAAATTGATTTTGTTAACATATTATATTTAATCAATAACAACATAATGATCACAGAATTGATTTTAAAGGCTCGTGGGCAAATCCGCGACGGGGAATGCTAGTATTTTATACAATGTGAAGATAAATTTTATATAGATAATTTTATACAATGAATATTATTTATACCTCAAGTTGGAATGTTTTAGAAGAAAAGAACCGTAATCCTGACTATGCACTACTTGTAAACAGGATTTTCCAAGAATCCTAAGTCACCTGTCTGACTCTCTTACCGAAGCAAAACACGATAACACTAGTGCTGTTTCTTCTGGGAGTAGCGTTTTTCGAAACGTTACGTCACTGTAAGATTAACTCCCAACGCGTTCTGTTCAGTTAAAAAGGGTTTTTGTTATGTAATCATTGGTTATCTGTTAGATAATTAATTTATATGTTTAATATCTTTAATTAGAAGATAAAAGATTCGACCACGGCCAGGAATCGAACCCAGTCCTCTGTGCATCAAAAGGGTTTTGATAAGCTTTCTTAGATCGCAGCTTTCGACTCCCGTTCGGTGTTCAGTGATAAATAAACCCCCAAACAGTTCCTTCTAAGTTGAGATAGAGGTCACACTAAACGGCGCCTTATAGGCCAAGCCCAGAAATAACATGGCAGTAGTAGAACCCAAAACACTCCTAAGATGAAAATTCTCGGATGAGGAAAAAGTTTTAGTTCACACATTTCCTAGAAGATGATTCCACCTTAAAATCCCTCTGATATATTGGTTTGTCCAAAGAGTTCGTAAAGATTTTTAAAACAAAATTTACCTTTCATTTTTTCTACTAAAAATGAATCACAAAGCTAATGTTTATTTATATGCCTTTAATCTTCATGGAATTAACTATGTTTACACACTGAATTCGTCTTTATTAAGGCTCAGTAGTTTAGTTTATTGCAAACCAACATGAGTGACGATTCAGTTCATTTCCGGCATATTAGGCTGTACTTTTAAAAAAAAGGGAAAAACGCAGCCCAAAGCGGTTTAGATCAGGAGATTTTAATTTGAAAGACCAACCCCGGGCTGGCCGGAGTTCAACTCTTGACATCGAGGATATTATGACGGTCATCGCAAACAATCCACAAATTACTGTCCGTGAAATAGCTGTGGAGTTAAGAGCCTCCAAATCGATCGTTGGAGTTGGCAAATCGGAAAGTAGTGCTATTCCACCAAGACAACGCTAGGCCCCATGTGTATTTAAGTAAGGACTCGGCAAAAGTTATTAAGCATTAGATGGGAGGTTTTACCTCACCTGCCGTACTCTCCTGACATTGCTCCTTCGGATATCCATCTTTTCCGTTCCCTAGAAAATTTTCTACAAGGGAAATCCTACTCTTCAGAAGATGACGTCAAAACGGACCTTTTATTGTTCTTCAGGAGTAAGGACAGTGATTTTTGGAAAAAAGGGATAATGGACCTTCCAAGCCGTTGGGAAAGGGTAATCGCTAACGGTGGTAACTATTTTGTAGATTAAATAAACGAATTTTAAACTGTTCGTCAATTTTAATTTTTGTCCAAATTTCTCTACGAACTTTCCGGACAACCCAATAGCAACCATCGGGCTTTCTCCAGCTCTCCTGATTCCATAGCTAAGTGGCTAATCGTACCCAAAATGAGTTAAGGTAACCAAAATGGTCTATTTCCAGTCCTCTTAATACCATAATAAATACTTAATCTCCTGTCCTGCCTATTCCCTATTCCTCAAATTCTATTCTATTCCTGACCCTATGTAATACCCTCTTCAACATGGACATATTTTCCCCTACAACACCACTGAGGATCTCCTTACTTCCATTCTGATATCAGTCAACAGTTTTGGTCCTGTTAACACAACTTACTATTGTGTAGCACTACAGGTCGGGGTGGGCCTAGGCTGCCCTCACATCATCCCAACAGTTTTCTCTGCTCAGTAAGTAGCTCCTGTCTTCCAAGTCCTTTTCAACGTCCTGGAGCCATCATCTACTTGTTCTTTTTTTCTTCTAGTGCCAAACAATTTTGAAAGAAAACTTCTTTTATGGGTTTTTTTCATACTTCATCCCAAGTTATGACCAATAATAGTAACATTTTTTTTTTTTTGTAAAATGGATATCAAACATATGTATTGGTCCTTTGTAAACTAAACACTAACCATTCTATCCTTCTAGCTTTAATAAACTGGACCACTTTGCAGTATCCATAGAGTTCAAAAAGTTCACTATTCTTCCGGGACTTGACTTGTTAATTTTGTTACTGTCACTATTCCAGTAAAAATTAATAAACTTCCTTTCAATTTCTCAATCCAGTGAACCACATCACAGTGAACACATTTTATAGTCACATATAGCCACCTTATCCAAGAGAAAACTGCCTTAGCATCTATATAATAAGAGATCTTACCCAACAATCCTTAATGATTTTTGTCCCATTTCTGTCCATTCAAACTTATCTTAACATTTAGAGCAATAAAGTAAACTGCAATTATCCCACTTTCTTGAATAGAAAAGCCTTTTGAACCATCGCATATCTGCTTTACAGCTTGAGTAGCTATTATTCTCAATCTCCCCTCGTGAATTACCTCGTCATCTGCACAATCATAAACAAGTGCTTCTCTATCTATTTTTCTTATCTTTTCTAAAGGCTTTTGTCCTTTCATAACATCATAATTACCAAGCTGCACAACCTCTCCTTGTCTTCCATTGTCACTGGTTTTGATCTTTATTGAACAGTTGTTCCCTTATATTTAATATTTTTCGGATCCCAATAAATTCCTTGCCTCCCTTGTTTTCCTTAAATTAGAATTTTGGTCCACAGAACTATTAAAACTACGTTTTCTAAAGGGATTTTTTTTTTCAAGCATAATAAAGATATTTACTAAGATGCAATTAAAATTTTGGTATTCATATCGTTTTATAATCCTTACTTAATACTTACTTCTAGGCGTGGCAAGTATGAAGCAATTCAGTGAGGCCCCGATCTGAACTGAAAAGGATCTTTTTGGGGATTTATTCATCACTGAAGAGAGAGTACAAAAACTGGGATTTAATAAAGCTGATCAAACATCTTTTCAACTGAAAAGGACGAGATAAAAGTTCGCTTATATTGCAGTCACATAAGCTCCCCCCCCCCCTCCCAACAAAAATAGGCTATGCCCAGAAGTAACAGCGTTTCAATTCTATATTACTAAATTGGGTGAACATAGAGTGAGGTCTAGTGCTGAATTATTGTTTTGACTAATATTATTTACTTAGGTGGCAGATCTATTAAACAGTATTTAATATGGCAAATAGTATTTAATATACTTTCGATGGCAAATATTAATGCAGTTCCCATTTTATCACAAAAACTACAACCCCAGTGGTGATGATGAGCATTTGCATCTCCAGAAAAAATGAATGGAAAATCGAAACTTTTAATAAATGTTTCCCAAATATCTCTATCTATTACTTTTTCAGAAGGATTATAAAATGAAACTATGTTTATTTCCTAATTTCTGATAAGAACGACCTTAGCGGTTACTGCATCCATATTATTTACCATATAGGTGCCTTTACACCTGACGAACTTTACCTTCGAACACCACCCTCGAACAACCTTCGTGAAGCCTTCACGTCGACTGATCGGGTGTTCTAGGTACTTCATCTGTTCGCCTGGGTTCGGGGGTAGCACTAGTGTCACTTTTTATTTGGCTTTTCTTAAGTGACAGGAGTTGTTTGTGATACTTGATAGTGTTTGTGATAGTGTAATTTGTGAAACGTTGTAAATCGTCTCCTATTTTTTTAATTTTCAGATAATATAAAATATATTTATAATGGAGATTTTTTCTTTATCATAAGCTAGCTTTGGGTGCGTCAGCCATATTGGTTCGCTTAACGTCAGTACGGCAAGGTTCGAAGGAGAACTTGTTCGAAGGTGGGGTTCGTAACGTGTAAAGGCACCTTATGAAACTCTTTTATTTGTAAAAAACTATATTTATTCCTGATAAAATGGCTACTCCTCCCCAGCCATCAACTCTATCTTTTCTTATAATATTGTATCCCCGAAAATTCACATAATTATTAATTTTGTACCAGGTTTCTGTTACATTATATTATTTACAAATAAAAAAATATTTCAAACTATTTTTATTAGTTATTGCAGATCTAGCATTCCATTGTAAATATTTGTAATGGGACAAAATCAGTCGGGTAGTGAAGGATCTGGAGGTGATAAAAAGTATGAAAAAAATAAGAAAAAATACCGACCGCCAATACCCACATGAGTTAGAAAAAAGAAAATTTGTATGATTCAAGCATACTTTACTAATTGTGGTATTGTGTAAAAGGAGTAATGAAATAAAATCTAATTATCTCTAAGGCTCTATGAATCTTTGAATTAAAGCCTAATTTTGTATCTGGTTTAGTTATATACAAAAAGGCTTTCTCCTCTTTCTTTAATCATGTTCCTCATTTCCTCTTCAGAGATAGTTAAATTTTTATCAGATATGATCGAAGTAACTATTGAATATATATAGCCTCTATAATCTGAAACGCTTTATTCGGTTTTAATTTAAGAGCTCCAATATGCTCTAGTCTATGACAGTTTGAATTTAAAGGAATCGGGATGAAAGGATACAAAGGTACTGAATAACTCTTGTTTATCACTCTTCTAATTTGTTCTGTGGGATCTATGTCGGAATGTTTATCCTGACTTGAGATCCGAATTCTTTTATTTACACTAATTTCACTTTTAACAGATGGACTAGTTTCGTAAAATACTTCTTTATTAATAGCTTGATCTAATGTTGGGAAAGTTTTGGGAGTCTGCCTTGAAAATACTCGACTATATGATTTGCCTTCTAGTAAACTTTTTTTTGCTTTTGTTGGTAGCAAGAAAAACTAAAGATAAACTATAAGAAGATATTGTGACAATTCTTCTGAACATCATGCAAACATATACATGCAAACTAGTTGATCAGCTAAACAAAATGTCAAATAATGAACTGAGTGGGTAAACAAATATGAACACTAACCAATCCTTCCTTAATGACGATGGGATTTGTGTCAACATTAAATATCCTTTTAAGTAACCATACCCGTTCTTGTTCCATTTCGATAACATATCACTGTCAAATAAATGTAAAATTTAAACATAAACTAACAGCCGCAACCTTCGCATCAGACAGATACAGATAGGGATGGGTCGGTGGAACTGGATCGGGAACGAGAACCTAATCTTGCTGTGGAACGGTATGGAACTGTTCCAATTGCTGGGATTTACCGATACGGGTGGATCGGTAAGGAGTGGGGAGCGCCCGGATCGGTAAGGAGTGGGGAGTGCCCGGATCGGTAAGGAAAAGTTCCACTGACTGCTCCACGAGCGTTCCAGTGACGGTTCCACGGACTGCTCCAGCTCCGGTTCCACTGTCTGCTCCACGAGCGTTCCACTGACGGTTCCACGGACTGCTCCAGCTCCGGTTCCACTGTCTGCTCCACGAGCGTTCCACTGACGGTTCCACGGACTGCTCCAGCTCCGGTTCCACTGTCTGCTCCACGAGCGTTCCACTGACGGTTCCACGGACTGCTCCAGCTCCGGTTCCACTGTCTGCTCCACGAGCGTTCCACTGACGGTTCCACGGACTGCTCCAGCTCCGGTTCCACTGTCTGCTCCACGAGCGTTCCACTGACGGTTCCACGGACTGCTCCAGCTCCGGTTCCACTGTCTGCTCCACGAGCGTTCCACTGACGGTTCCACGGACTGCTCCAGCTCCGGTTCCACTGTCTGCTCCACGAGCGTTCCACTGACGGTTCCACGGACTGCTCCACCGCCGGTTCCACTTACTGCTCCACTAGTTGCTCCAGTACTGCTCCACCGCCGGTTCCATTACCTGCTCCAGGACTGTTCCATTAGCATTCCACTCACGATACTCCCCGATCTTTTGGGAAGATGAGCCCTTTTTTTAGCAAAAGAAATTGTAAAATAAAACAATATTATTTTGGGATTTAATTAAAATTATTAAAGATCATAATATTGGCTTAGGCATTAATGTTGAAAATACCCCAGTATTGTAAAATAATTGGGTAATATAGTAAAACATGTATTAGAGGAAAGTAAAATTATGCAAAATACATACACAAAATAAATTATTTTGAATATATGACAATAGATGGTATAAGATTGATTTTAAAGCTAGATAAGAATCATTTAGACTAAACAATAAAATATACAGAGGAGGGTCCAAAACAACTTTATTTGCTGTGCAGTTGCTAAGAATTAAAAAATAATTTTCATTTTATAGGGGCCTGTCGCATTTCATTGAAATTAAAAAAAAAAAAATCATGAAGAAATTTTATACATTGAGAATGTAATAGAGAGGAAGTAAAACTTCCCTGCCTTAGTGAAATAATGTAAATTAGCCTGGCATTATAGAAGTAGATTGGTGAAGGAGTTTAATACGAAATTCATATAATAGATTTGTAATATTTGTTAATTTATTTACCATCACTTTATGCTACTAAGATTGATCAGGCGATGCTACAAAGCTAAATTTTGCCTTTCCAGATATAATTATGATAGAGATCTTTAAAAAGTGCCTGACATCGCACAGGCTATCAACTTTCATTTTACTTTACCTTCTAAGGACAGCATGACCAAGGATTTTTTACTCCCTTTAAAAAATCCTAGGGCAACTTGGTGGGATGAGATCCTGTTACTTGCTATACTAATGAGATCCTGGGATTTGCTATACTAACTACTACACCACCAGTGACAGATGTATTATATATATATATATAAAATTCATTGATCTCAAAAATCTGTGTTGTGGTGAGATTAATTTATATTCTAATGATTATTAGAAAATGTGGGATTATTTTTATCTTCATATTACCATTTTTGGCACTTTGTACATGGAAGTACAATGTTATGATAAGGATATACATATATCTTTTTCAGGAAATTGTAAACAGTATCTTAAAATTAATAAGGGCAACTGACAATCCTAATGACCTATGTCTCAGTAATGTTGTTTGGTTATAGATTATATTTGAATGAGAAAAATATAAAATATTACAATTATTATTAAAGCATCATTTTAGAAAGAAGTTTCAACTAAATGATAATTGTAAGATGAGACAACTAATCTCAGCTATATTTTGAAACAAAATTTGCCTAATTCTAATTACAATTCTTATTTCCCAGTCCTTACCAACATTATTCAAAACAATTTCCAAACAAAACACCAATATTGGTCAATAATGCATATATTCCTAAGTAATGAATGTATAAAAAGTAGAAAGGCTTGATGGAAATAAAATATAACATTTTGAAAAAATTGTACAAAAATAAAAAATTTTATTAATACAATTTTAAGTAATTTAAGTATACATATTAATACTTCAATATATACAAACAAGTTTAAAAGATATATTAATTCATATAGAATTATTATTTACACATTATAAAATTAATATTTATTTATTAAATATAATAATCTTCATTGTTGTTGATGAACAGCAACATCCTGGCATTTTGTGGAGACAGTTGGCTTGGTCTCTTTGAAAGAAACATGCCTGCTTTTGAAAAGAGCTGTTGGCATGGAAAAGATTTAGCTGTTATGCAAAGGTGTTCCTCTGCTACTGGTGAGAGCCATGGAAAGTCTTGCCGATTTGTATACCACCATCTTATTGGGTTTTCGTGCAGTAGAATTGAAGGGTTGGGAGGAAATTAAGTTTTTGGTAATTTAAAAATTCGAACAATTGCTTACTGTTAATGTTGAGAAAACAATAAAGTACTAAACAAATATTAAAAGTCTATATAAAATTTGCATTTTAAAGTTTTGACCTTGCCGATTTGGGAGTTTTTAACCAGTTCTATGTAGAGTATATATTATATTATTGAAAAACTTGTTCCTAACAAATTTAAATTGTTAAAAGGCCTCCCAATAATTAGCTCTATACCTAAATTTATGTATGTAGATATATAGCTCATAATAATTACACACAAAATTTTGTAAGCCAAATGAGCTGCTTGAATGTTGTAAACTGTGGCAAAGGTACATTACAAAAATCACCAAGCACACCAAACATTATAAGAAAAGTATTCCTAAGTATAAAAATAAGGCAGCATTAGTGTAACACTCTAAACAGAAAAAAATTTTGTAGATGATAATAATCAGAATCAGTAACTAATGAAAAAATAAAATTAACTTTCAATTTTAAATTATACAAAAAGGTTTAACTAATCAACCTGGTCCCCCTGATCAACTAGCGCTAAATACCCCCCCCTCCCCCCCCCCGTCATAATTTTTGAGTTTTTCTATTTCCATGTGTAAAGCAATGGAACAGTGGAACTGTATCGGTAATTTGGAACTGTTCCATTCGTGGAACGGAACGGGTTGGAACAGCTCCATTAAGTATCGGGAACGACCCATCCCTAGATACAGATATTCTGGCGGTTAGTTCTCCAGTCAACCACCTGACTGTTGTGCACCTCCCCACTACTGATCGTATTAATAAATATAATATTTTATTCAATTATCAATTTTATGTTTCCTTTATGGGTTTTTTAATATATTTATTAGGTTTAAAATATTTTCCTATTAATTAAAGTTATCAGCGATAATTGTGTGGGTCTTGGAAAATGACTTGTTATTCTTAGGAGGTTTCAAAGGTTACAATTTGTTTGAGTGCCTACAATCATTGTCTATTCTGTAAGTTGTAATGGGACAAAATCAGTCTGGTAGTGGAGGATCTGGAGGTGATAAAAAGGACGATAAAGATAAGAAGAAAAAATACGAACCGCCAATACCCACACGAGTTGGAAAAAAGAAAAAGAGGACCAAGGGACCTGATGCTGCTACAAAATTACCTCAGGTAACACCTCATACGAAATGTCGTTTGAAACTCTTGAAATTGGAAAGAATAAAAGATTACCTTCTGATGGAAGAGGAATTCATCAGGAACCAAGAGCGTTTAAAACCTCAAGAAGAAAAAAATGAAGAAGAAAGATCTAAAGTTGATGATCTTAGAGGTACTCCCATGTCAGTTGGTAATTTAGAGGAAATTATTGATGATAACCATGCAATTGTTTCAACTTCAGTAGGATCTGAACATTATGTAAGCATTCTATCCTTTGTTGACAAAGATCAACTCGAACCAGGCTGTTCTGTTCTCTTAAATCATAAAGTTCATGCAGTAGTTGGTGTGCTATCAGATGATACTGATCCTATGGTTACTGTAATGAAGCTAGAAAAGGCCCCTCAGGAAACATATGCAGACATAGGAGGTTTGGATACACAGATTCAGGAAATCAAAGAATCTGTTGAATTACCTCTTACACATCCTGAATATTATGAAGAAATGGGTATTAAACCACCCAAAGGTGTAATATTGTATGGACCTCCAGGTACGGGAAAGACTTTGCTTGCCAAAGCAGTTGCTAATCAAACATCAGCTACATTTTTAAGAGTTGTGGGGTCTGAACTTATTCAAAAGTATCTTGGTGATGGTCCCAAACTAGTAAGAGAGTTATTTAGGGTTGCTGAAGAACATGCTCCATCTATAGTATTTATTGATGAAATTGATGCTGTTGGTACCAAAAGGTAATAGTTGAAACTTTTTTTATTATATAATTTTTATTTTATGTCTTATAAATTCCAACTCGTGTGTGGTTTCACTGCTTTTTGATGTATACGCTATAAAATACATTCTCAATCCTAATAAAATAACATAAATAACTTTATATTATATAAATATTAATTAATGGTAGTTACATTAATCAACAAAAATCAAGAACCTTAAATTTTCATAGAATTTTAAAGAATAATTATCATTTGGGATTTGTATGTGCAAACAATTGTACATTATCCAGAATCCATTGTTAATAAGTCTAAATTTTCTGGAACAGAATTATTTAAAAAAAGTTAGTGCTTATTGATTGCTTGCCAAATCCATAAAATTATTACCTTTTAAACTAATAATTATCCATAAAAAAAAATGTTACCAGTTAATATTACATTATACATGAATTTATTTTCCTGTTTTTTCTTTTTAGTGAGATTGTACATATTTTGTTTTTCTGGTTATAGATATGACTCCAATTCTGGAGGTGAGCGTGAAATTCAACGTACTATGTTGGAACTTCTAAATCAGCTCGATGGTTTTGATAGTCGTGGTGATGTTAAAGTAGTTATGGCGACCAACAGAATTGAAACTCTAGACCCAGCTCTTATTAGGCCTGGTCGAATTGACAGAAAAATAGAATTCCCTCTTCCTGATGAAAAAACTAAAAAGCGGATATTTAACATTCACACTAGCCGCATGACACTTGCTGATGATGTGAACTTATCCGAGTTGATTATGGCCAAGGATGACTTATCAGGTGCAGATATCAAGGCCATCTGTACAGAAGCAGGTCTTATGGCTTTAAGAGAGCGTAGGATGAAAGTTAACAATGAGGATTTTAAGAAATCCAAAGAAAGTGTCCTTTATCGTAAAAAAGAAGGAACTCCTGAAGGGCTGTATCTGTAATTTTTTATCATTTATTTTTATTTTCTATAATAATTTAACTAAAATGGTTTTTGTTATTCTTTAATTGAAGTATTCTGTAATGATGAAAATAAATTTTTTCATATTAATTCAATATTTCTTCATAATAACTTTTCATTTTGGATACAACACTTATGGAAATCGCTTGATGTTGAAGAATCTTAATGAATATATGACAAACTAGATATGTATTTGATTAAATGACTATGACTGCCATTCACTGCTTCTCCTGGTGGCCAACTCTCAGATTGAAAATCTTGGTTCTAATGATGTTAAGTGTGATTCTCAGGAAAAGGGCCAATTTTATTTCCCAGGTCTGCCATCAGCAAGTAATCAAATTGTTGACTTCTGCCTTTTGACATATTTTTAATGTTGCTCTGCTGTCTCAGAGAATATATGTATATATACAATTTTATGAATGTATTTTAGGAAAACTAAAGCAATAGTTTTCTGATTACTGGGGTTATCACTTTCTCATTTATCACTAAGTAATTAGTCAGAACCAGCTTCCATTTCATTGCTATGAATTTTCCAAGCCTTTCCCACAGTAGGCGATTAATATGTTAATATCTTCAGTGTTTGCAAGACCCCTTGTACTGTTTACTGAGTCCATGTTATTGTTTTTAGACATTATTTACTGGGGTTGTGCAAAAAACCTTGAAGAATGAATTTTTATTACCATGTATGAATCGTCCTGATTACCATGGGATACCATATAAATTTGACAGTTTCATGTTAATCAAATTATGTTTTCTGTTAGAAGATAATTATCTCCTTTTTAAATGTTTAGTTAACTTACTTATTCAGAGTTTGATACTATGTGCATTCTCTACAATTCGCGGGCGCAATCGACTATAGGGTGCAGTTTTGCAAAATGTCGGAAGGAACGGGGATAGACATAGTTGATGTGATAGAGATAATTGGTAATTTTAAAAGACCATTAATTGAATGGCAGGCTATCCTTGATGCAAACCAAATAATTGTATGTGGAATAATATCTAGAAGTAAAAAAACAGTTATTTTACAAGCCTTGTGCCTTCAAACAAGCGATCTTAAAGGATTGCCCCATCAAATAAAAGTGGAAATCAAATTTTTAAGCAATTTTCTTGGAATTGTACCTGTAAAGCTGGTAGTTCTGGTAAATGCAAACACATCATTGTAACTTTACGTTTTTCTGTTAGTAATAACATCAATTACCTATTCATACTATCATTGTTATGACAGCTGTCATTTTCATGACAGCTTAGTTTCTTTGTCATATTGTTTATTTATTTGTCAAAACTTTCAGGCATCGCATTGAAAACTTGGAACAATTAAGCTCAACGGATGTAAGACAAAAATGGGGAAAATTAAAAATTAAAAAAGAAAAACAAATCTATGACACTATAGTCCCAATGTTATTTGCATAAAACTAGCATTTTGAAATAATAAAATGTCAAATACTAATATTTACCTGGATAAAAATAGTCACTTTCTTTAAAATGAAGACTACACATCGTCATATGTTTCTTAATTTTACAATCCACCCTTTAGGAAGCTTTTTATTTTTTGGAAATAAATGGAATGACACGTCATTTGATTATCTAATTGAACACTGAGGGACCGAGAAATACCTATCAGACATTTTTCAAATAATTTTTTTCTGAATCGAGTTTTAATTATGGAAAAAAAAATTAAAAACGCCAATAAACCCTATGAATCCAAGGTACTGGCCCGGCTTCTATCCCCGTTTCTCTAGTTCCAGTCAGCACCTTGTGCCCACGAATACGGCTATTCCTTACCAACTAAAAGCCGTCCTAGTCATTTTTTATGTGATTTTTTTTGTATTATGCAATATATACACATTAGAAAGATTTCCCTGTAAATATTATCAGTATATTTGCTAATGTGACCTGCCTTACTCATAGCTGTGAATTACTTTTTTTTTTTTTTTTTTCAAAGCTCAGAAATTATACATGAAGCCCAAAATAAATTATAGAGGAATCCTGAAAATAATTCCAGATTTTTCTTAATGTTAGCATTAAAATATTGAAGGAAAGAATTTAGAAAACCTTAAAATTCATCTTTTTTTGCTTTATTTTGGTCATGTCTGATGGCTTGTGCTGTCATCTATAAACTGGAAGCTCATTTTTAAATAATTAATTAAGGGAATAAAACCAAAATGGTTCAGCCAGATTGGTCAGATTACCTCGTTTATTTATTTATTTATTTTTTTTTGTGGGTTTATTTTTATTTTAATGATTTGTAAAACTATCTAATTACCTTTGTGATTTACTGTCCACCAATAGTTATTTAAAATTTTTATTTTCAAAGGAATACAATACTAAAATAAGCAATTCCAAACACAATGGATATTTATTTTAAGAATTTACAAATGGATATATTTATTGAAAAATTGTTAAACAAATAGTAAAAAATTATACTAAGTGCTATAATTAAATTTACAATTCAACAATCCTGTTTTCAACAAATCATTGAGATAAACATACGATAATAATTAAATTTAAAATCCAATAATGCTTATTGATATAAGTTAGATTTAAATTTCAACTATCCACCATTCCCTGTCCATTTAATACTTCGAAAATTTGAATAAAATCTTGTGGCAAAAGTGAGCATTTATACCAATTTCAAACTTCTTTCAATGTTAATATTTAAA
This sequence comes from Aelia acuminata, assembly GCA_911387785.2. Classification (NCBI taxonomy): domain Eukaryota; kingdom Metazoa; phylum Arthropoda; class Insecta; order Hemiptera; family Pentatomidae; genus Aelia; species Aelia acuminata. Next base: position 27,058,646 of record OU426981.1, on the reverse strand, counting down.
TGCATTTGAAAATTAAACTATTTAAAGAATTTAGTTATTTAAAAATATTATTTTTTTCAGTAAAACTGGAAAATTGGCTCATGGTCTATTTTAACAGGTTATGTGACTGATATTACTATAGCTCCTCATATCATAATTTCCGAAGTACTATCTTTTTTCTTTTAGAAGTATCAGTATAACTCCAATTACGATTTCAAACTAGTAATGTAGAAAGTTATATTAGTATAGTAGACTTATAGTCTTAGGGAAGACAAAGGATAATTGAAAATCTTCATTCATGAAACTGTTGCAGTGTTATTTCATGAATGAAGTTCTAAAATTTAATAAGTATGAATTTTATTAACCAACTAAAGTTCATTGAGATCTATTTTGTTCCTTTCGTATTTTTCTTAGGAATCCAGGAAGGCTAATCAATTATAGCTAGCATCACTAATGTAATCTACTGAAATACATATAAAAGTAAAAAATAACAAAGAATATCATTTTAAAACTAAGTAACAGAGATAAAAAGACAAAAAATAATACGGATAAAATTCACACAGAAACCATTCAATTACATAGATAATCTACAAAAACTATTTATAGCTAGCCTTTTTTCTTTTAAGTTGAAATAAATTTACTAATTCTTCAGCAAATTATAATACCTAATAAAACAAAAATCCACTTTTTAATAACTTATGTGCTTAAATTAGTCGTTTTCCTCTTACAAGAAGAAAATGGTCAAGAAGTTTTTGCATTCCCCACTTGGATTATAGAAGATCAGTCGTACATGCTTAAACCCAGCAGGATTATTGTAAAGAATTCTTTATGAAGTTGCATCTCCAACAGCTAACACCTTTTTAGTGTTCTGAACAAATTCCTAAAATGATCAAGACAATATGCTATAGTTATATTATTATATAATATTTTCTTCAAGATTATAAAAACTACAATGACTACGATAAATTTTTATTTGGCTAAAGTAAAATGTAATTTTAATAATGTCAAAAAGGGAACCAAACTAGTATAATAAGATACTACCATTAGTCCATAACTCATGAAGTAAGGCTTTTCAACTCCATCATTGATTTCACAATCTTCGCAAAAACAAATGAATATTGAATCAATAACCATCTGAAATGAAGTTATTTATGGGTTTATACCAGTGAAGGATAATGTTAAAAATAAATTCTTTATTATTAAATTAATAAAAAATTAGGTGTATACTTACTTCATAAACAGTAATGAAGCAATGAGAAATAAGATATGCGAAAACAGCAAGAAGGGATAGCAATACCCACATATGTTGAATACCCTCCACTCGCTGAAAGAGAATCATATAAATCATAACTAAAATAGAAATATAATTTGTGGGTTTCTTAACATTCTTAAATAGAAGATCAATAAAATAAGAAGCTGTTGATTGTTATCTTCGATCATTTTTTTTTATTTTAACCAGCTACAATAGTACCGCCAGCTAATTAATATAAAAGATGACAGATATGAAAAAAAGGTTTAAGTAAATAAGCCAGTTTATATGGACATAGAAAAGTTGATTGAAGCTATAAAAGACAATAATGATCAGTAAGGGAGGATGGCAGCAGTAAATTCTGTGGATCCGAATATAATCATTATACAGAGCTAAAATAATAAAATTGAAATAGGACTTTTTTAAAATTACATATTCTGTCAATAATTATTGAAACAAATGTTTACTCAATATTCTTTAATGAAATAGATTTAAATTTACCTCAAAGATCAAAAATCCAACTAAAACAGTAAAGGAAACCACAAGAACTTTGCTGAGAAAAAGGACGAAATCTCCAACAGAATTGATAGCGAAAACTCTGAGAGCATTATTAGCAAGAACCTTCACAGCTTGTTCCCCACTCCAACAAAAATTATTACCATATATTGCTGCAATAACAAAAAAAAAAAAAAAATCAGTGTTTCTTTTTGAAAATTTGAGTTAGATTTTATTATTTATTTATTAAGTTTTACTAACCAACTTCTATGTATGCATTTCTTGTCAAATAGGTGAGAAGTTTTTCAAAACAGTACAAACAGCAATGGCAGGCTTTGTATACTGTTTTGCCAATGTCTCCTTTAGCATCTTTTGTCTGTAACACAACAATCAGTTTTGTATTATTAAAACTGATTACCTTAAAAATAACTCTTAAATTATCATTGATATGATCATGCAGTGGGCATTTGCTGGTTAGAAGGGGAAAATAATACCCCTTGTATGCAGCCTTTTATTTATTCATTGATCCAAGTAATATAATAATAATTTGATAAATACATTGTGAGTGCAACCTGCTAGACAGGAATGTACTTTCACTTTAGTAATAAAAACCTGCCAGATGTCAAATGGATTATAACTTAAGAGTGTTCAACCATCTTAATTATAATCTAGCACATCTAGTTATAAATTGCGCTGAGGATAATTCTCACAAATTATACTAATACTTGAAAAGTATCTAATCTAATTATGAACATAAATAAAAATATAAGGATATTATCCTGCTTTAGAAATGACAATTCAGTAAAAATTATTGGCACACCTGGTTGTAAATAGCACTGAGAATAGCTCTCACAAATTGTACTAAAGCTATCAAAAGCGATCCAAATGCAACTGAACCAAGATGGTATCTTATCAATCTTTGAGTGCTGGTCCTTATTGGTTGGCCCAACTCAGATTTGTCCCTTGAAATGAAAAATAAAATATTTTAAAGATATATTGTGAGGATTTTAGCATTTGAAGCGTGGAAATGCATAAGGCTCTAAGTGCCAAAAAAATAAAACAAAGTTTTTTTTTTGCCAAATTGTTATATGTGCCAAAACCATTCTTCAGAAATGGGTATAAGTAATGTTTTGTTATTAGAAAAGAGTTCATTGAACGTATGAAAGATGGCATAGGTGTAAGCATATGCAATCTTTGTATGGAACGTAGTTCACCCTAGAGGGTAAAAGTCACATCATTTATGTAAAAATTTCCTAAGGCACTTATATCCTTATGCATTTCGACGCTTCATTTGTGAAGTTAATATTAAATAATGTTTGTTAGTGTAGTAATTTACATAAATTGGCAAAAAAATAAAATGTTCTAAAAGGAAGAAGAAGGATCTGGAACCTCCTGGAAGGCTACCTGGTATATATATACTGGGTGTCCCAGAGCTAGTGTAAAAAAAAAAAAAAAAAGGTAACACTGTGGGCTAAACGGGGTAGAATGGCGCAGAAACGAGTTTCCTATCTCAATCTGTTGAGAAAAACAAAAAACATTTATTAAAACTTAAATTATTAATAGTTCTTGAAAATTCCTCGCCCCTCACAAGAGTACCCTAGAAGCTGTCAAATTTACTAAAAACTGCGGAATTTAGTTAGCTTTTTAATGGTGTAACCCATGATACAATTGCACTTCACCTTTTGAGTCTAAAAGAAGTTTTTCTGATGAAAAACACGCTAGAGAATAAATACTTCATTGCTTTATATACCTATTAGAAAAACTATTTGATTGAATAAAGGTATGTTATATTCTTGTCGATATGCATGAGGGGTAAAGAGTTGGGAAGGTGACAAGCCCTCCCTCCCCCTCCCCCCCCCCCAAAAAAAAAATAAATAATCTTATTTATAGGGAGTCAAGGGGGCAATTTGCCCACTCGACTGCCAACCAAATTAATTGTGCCTTATGTTGTCAGAATATCCTGACCTCCTCCCCCAGTCATAATTATTTTACCACCCTGCCCCCCCCTAGATGAAATCCTGCAGACCCCCTTGTTTATAAATAGTTCGGTTTTTACAAATTCGGATATAAGACAATATATATCGTATTTATAATATTTGTCACATTGTTAATGTAACAATGAGTTTCCTAGAAATAAAAACTAGAATTTCTAACCTGGTGAAAAACCAATTAGCAACTGCCCCAGCTATCACCATATGCTGACAGCCGATGCAAAACTGAGTCATCCAAAACATAGCAAGAAGGTTATACCATCTTGTGACCTACAATAACAATCAGCAATAAATAAATATATTAGAAATGGTTGGTTTAAAATCCTTTTTAAACCATATTATTAAACAATGTGTAATCGTCGAACAATATATCATGAAACATCGGATGTACCTTCATTGCTGTGTCTTTTTTGTAATAAAAATAAGGTGACCCATCATGCAGATATCCTGAGCTTTCAATCCACAGGGAGAAGTAAAGCCACAGGCAAACTGTGACTGCAAGAGCTATGAAAGTCTAAAACATAACAAGAAAAATTACAAGGCTTATCATGTTATGTTTCAATGATATTTTGAATAAAAAATACAAACTAAGCAAGATTTAATAGATATGTATCGTATAAAAACTTACAGCAATGGGCTGGAGTAATAATAATGGCATTGATGAGACAGCCTTTCCTGCTTCCCTAAAAAGTTGGACGACCAGTTTTATTCTCTTCCTCATCACAAGTATAATTAAAAGGATAATGACCTGAAAAAATAATGAAAAGTAGTTGATTTCCAACAACAAAAATTAAAAATGAAAAAAAAAAAAACAGGTAAATTTACAATAAACCTATAAAAAGCACTAGGTTTTTCTTGATCAAAATATTAGTATAATTACCATAACAACAGTTGCGATAATAGCATAAACAAGATTTGTGGTAGCCATTCTTTGAGATATGTCACTTTGAAGTTCTGCTTTTCTTTTATTGTTCCAAACAATCCTAAAATTGAAAATTTCAATCCTCAAAGCAATGAATTAATTCTATTAATTTCATATAACTGATTTGTAAAAGACAAGGCTATTATTTATCAGGTATCAGAAATTACCAAAACATTTACTTGAGAAACAAGGATTATTACCATAAGTAAATTGCAGCAGCTAAACTCACTATCACTGTACTAACGAGGACCAACCATACAACAGCTCCAGCGACATATTGTAGCAGAAACAGAACCAAGAAAGATAATGCTGTAAAAGTAAAAAATAAAATCCTTAAATCGAATAACATTAATTAATTTTATTAATTTAATCATTATTGTGGATGACCACTCTTGATTTTAAATAATTTATTTTTGAAGAGAAAAGATTTGGCTCCGCCGGGAATCGAACCCGGGTCTTCCGCGTGACATGCGCGGTATGCTTATCCATTACACCACGGAGTCGCTTCCAAACGGTGCCAAATCCTTTGGCATGTCACGCGGAAGACCCAGGTTCGATTCCCGGCGGAGCCAAATCTTTTCTCTTCAAAAAAATAAATTATTTAAAATTAATTAATTTTAATAATTTTTCTGATATAAAATATATCTATGTATTAAACATATATAAAATTAAAAAAAAAAAACAGAAGAGTATAATCATACATTAATGCCCATGGCAATAAAGTTATTTAAAATATGCAAAATTACCTAGAGCAAATAGTGACAACAGCAACATATTTAGCCATGCTAAATGTAAATCTTCAGAAACCTCCTAAAAACAAAAATAAAGTTAAAAAATCTGGTGCGTGCTCGCAACACACAACTTTCACTTACCAACTTACTTAGATTAGAAATTAATGCGTTTTGTTAATTGCCACTTCTCAAATGAACAGAGCGGCTTTAATTATGAACAATGGTCTGTGACTAAAGGCGTACTCCGCATGCGTGGGCTCAACGAGTTTTATGAGTTGACTGAATATTTTTCTTTTTTTCTCCTCTATATGTTTTCTTTATTTTTATCATATCTTATATTTAGCCATTTTTTATTTTTAGGCGTAATCTGAGACAGTTAATTTCTCCATATAAACAAAAACAAAGGTACGGGACGGCCCCACGGTTAGCTCTGTGGTAAGTAACGTAGATGCGGAGGACCTGGGTTCGATTCCCGGCCGTGGTCGAATCTTTTATCTTCAAATAAAATAATTTAAAAATTATAAATTAAATATTTAACCAAAAGACCATAAATAAATACATCATTAAAAACAAAGGTACTTTATAGGAAACCAAAAAACAAATAAACAAAAAAGGCCCCACCCCATTTAAGCCCCCTCAGAACATTTTACTAATGATAAAGCTTACCTGATATTAAAGAAAACCTAATTTTCATTAAACATGATGAATTTGATAAAAATCATTAAAGCGGTTTTTGAGATAAGTGGAAAAAAGGTAAACATTGGAAAAAAAGGTATGAAATAAAGTGCCCCCTCCGTTGGACTAATTTTAATGAAATGTTGGCTTTCACATATTTAGTATATACATACATCAAATACCCAGTTTCATCAAAATCGTTAAAGCCGTTTTTGAGTAAATAAAAAAAACCCGTGAAAATGATATAAAATTTATAAGTAAAGTCCCCCCTCCGGTTAATCAATTTTAATGAAATTTTAACAGTCATATCTCGGGCATATACATTCATCAAATACCCAGTTTGATCAAAATCTTCAAAGCCGTTTTTGAGTAAATAATAAAAACACGTGAAATTGGTACAAAATTTATTAAGTAAAGTCCCCTCTCCGGGTGATCAATTTTGATGAAATTTTTACAGTCATATCTTGGGCATATCAATACATTAAATATTCAGTTTAATCAAAATCGTTAGAGCCGTTTTTGAGAAAATCGAAAAAAACCTAAAAAGTTATTAAATAAAGTACCCCCTCCCTTTGAGCAATTTTGATTAAATTTTTGCTGTCACATCGCGGGCATATAATTAAACTAAATACCAAATTTCAGGTTCGCACGGTTAATAGTTTTTGAGCTAGTCTGTTCACACACACACACACACACAGACCATTTCGCGGGACTTGGTCATTTGGACTCAGGGGACCCCAAAACGTGTATTTCCGTTGAAAACCGGAAGTCGAAATTTTTCACGATCACAATACTTCCACTTACTATATATTTCATATATAGGTAAGTGAAAGTAAAAATTAACAGAAAAAGTGTGTGAATGCATTAATAATTTTTCTAAATCTCCTTAGACAAATCTGGATGTATTTGAGAATAGTTTGAGTAAAGTTAAACAGAAATGCACGACTAGTCTGATTTAATTATTAATTAAAATAAAAATAACAGTAACAGATAATATAATTTTTGCCAAGAAAGTTTATATTTTTGGGGAATGACAATCGATGTTTAACTTTTAATCAATACAACTTAAAATGTTGAACCAACTTGCTGTTAATATAATTTTCGCTGTTTTATTTTAATTTTTCAATTTGTGAAGGGGAGAACAAAACCATGATCATAGCCATTACATTATTTTAATTTAGAAAGCTGATTAAAACCCCCACTACTAATTCACGAAATATATATTTTTTGGAAGAAGGAAAAGATGGAAAAGGCTCTTCTATACACTAATTAATTATATAGATGTATACATATACATACAGTAGGACCTCCATTATCTGGAGCTCTGTTAACCGGGGTTCTGAGGAGCCAATTTTTTTTTCTTTAATAATCTGTTTAATTTGTATGCCATTTATGTTGTATGTATAATATTTATTTTAAAAAATGAATAAGTAAATATTTTAACGATTTCACAATGGTTAATTATCTATTGTTCTTAGAAATTATGAAATAAAATAATAAATGGAAAAACCCGGCAAGGTGGTATCGTATGACAAGATGTTTCCGGTAACTATTACTCCAATTTATTTTCTAGGTACGATATTGATTTCAAGTCTTTCTAGGTAACTCCTCCTCTGCCCTGTTTGACTATAAAACAGAAATATTCTCAGTTGTGATTTAGTCTCCATTTAAATACAAACTAACAAAATATCGCAAAAAAGAAAACCTGTCGTTTCAAGGCTTGAACAGAAATTAACCATTATAAACCGAGTAGAAAAAGAAAAAGTGTCAAAACATTGTCCGCTGAATTATGAATCGGCAAGGAAACTGTTCGTGATATTTTGAAGAAGAAAAAAGACATTTCTTTTGATGAATGACACTTCGTATCATCGTCGGCCCAAACATCGTGTCCTCAGAAAACAATTAAGTACTCTACATTATAAGACGTAGATGAAGCCATTTATCAGTGGTTCATGCAAAAAGACACTGAAGGAGACGTTTGTTGTTAATAAAAGTGATTTTCTCCAATTTTTTTTTTAATTAACCTTCTTTTCTATCACATTTAGTCAATAAAATGTTATAATTTGATTATCCAGGGTTTTCAATTATCCGTGGAACCCCATACCCATTATTACCACAGATAAAGGGGGTTCTACTGTGTATGCATTTTACATATTGACTGTTGTCAGAATTCCAGTCTAAAAAGCCCATTAGATTTAATGATATTATATAGTTAATCTAATATAATGACAACCTAAGTTTAATACATATTAATGATTAAAAAGCCCTATGAATTTCATTGTAGTTTCAAAAATACAGGGCCTAAAAAATCTTCGAGACTGGTATCCTGGGCAAGTGTAGGTACTATATAGTAAAAAGTTATCTTGTAGTTTGGCAGTAAACCTGTTAGCTATAAAAAACTGATTTTATAAATTAAAAAATTAAATTAGATCAGATTTATATATTTTTAAAAAAGGTATCAAAATGATGAGGTGTTTTTCTGATTTTAGTTGTAGTAATGATGTTATTAATAATATAAAACTATCATTACCATTTAAGGTTAAGATTACTTACAAGAAAAAAATCCTTGAGACCTGTTTTGGAGAAAAAACTGTTCACAACTTCAGTGCTCTTCTTGGGAATACATCTTCTCAGAAACTTTCTGCTAGAAGGTAGGCCTGTATGAGTATTGGTCTAGGTATTATATTAATACTAATAATGTTACTTACTATTCTGGATAGGCACTACAATCCGAGACACACTCTTTATAAACATTCCTTGGATTGACTACAAACTTGCCAGCCTCTTTAATCAGCAGGTACCTATGCCGTGTTTAAGCATTAAAAATTAAAAGAAAAAAAAAACAATGCAAAGCAATAATTAGTATGTATTGTTAAATATTCTAATAAATTAATATCATGAAAAATATTCCTTTGTTTGACTTTTAACACTAGGAAAAAAATGATGTTATGATTGTCATTATATAAATAATAGATCAAGTTAAAATAATAAAAAGAGGACCTTTTGGCCTTTAAGAAGATAATGGGACATATTTGCAGAAGTAATGTTGGCGACATTTTTTTTTTTTTTATATCCATTAATGATGAGGCAGCTATTTCATTATTAAAAGATGCATGGAAACATACAACAGTCAGGATCTTTCTAACAATAGAGGCACCAAAATTTATTTAAGAGTTAATCTTTTTATTTAACTGTTAAAATGAGATATTAGTAAGAAATGAATAAAAAAAAAAAAAAAAATTAGATTTTGACACAGGAGCTACATAAGAAGTTAAAACTTCAAAGTATGACCATTTAAAAATTTAAATTTGAAATCCAGAGAAATATTAGGGTTTACTTTTTTTGTGTCATGTCTTCTCCCTTACAGCTGAACTTGGGATCATTTTCCGGTTCATTCTTCATTCCACAGATGTTTCCACAATTATCATAGCCATAAATGACTCTGAAGATATTCCCATTTGCAATGCAATGGCCAACAAGTCCAAACTATAACAATAATAACCAAAAATTGTTGAGCATCATTTTAAAATGATAAAACTGTAAAAGTATATCATTGATAAAATTATATACTATAATTGAGATTTAATTTGATGTTGGAAATAAATTTAAATTCCCCCCCCCCCCTGGTAGGTGGACCATGAAAAATTAATGACCAGCTTTAAGCATTAGTTGAAAAGGGAAGGAATATAATGTTGCTTTACAATACGAAAATATTTCTTGGAACATAGTTCTGAGGGATGAAAAAGACCGACCCTCTTTGAAAGGGAAGTGGGCTATAATTTATCATGAAAGAATGAATAGGTAGAGTTGAAAGTCACTTCCTGCTGATTGTAAGCACTACTGCTCGATACTGATGTTTGTTGATTATTTGGTAAAGGAACTGTATCTAGGAAATATTGTCTGAGGCTGAAGATCAAACCCACAACCTTCAGGGGAACACAAGGGTCTATACTATTCTATTTCCAGTAGATAGCGCTACTATATCCAAATTGGAGGGAAGATACAGATTGATAATGGTGAAAAGGATAGAATAATATGAAGGTCAAAAATCCCAAAATTCTGAAAATGTTGGGGATTTCCAAGAGAGGAACGAGTCAATAATAGAGGTTAATTAATTATAATAGCATAATAGCAGAAAATGAAGGTTGGCCATACTCAATAAAACATATATATTATTGTCAATGTTTATAAATAAAATAAGTTTTTCACTTAATGACCTAAACTATTACTAATATAAGAGCTTTGATATTATTTAATTTTCCACCTCACCATACATTTAAGATGATTAAATGCCTTTACACATGCCAACATAAAATACCACTAATGCAAGTAATATTGTCACCCCTATTCTTAAGTCTACCCAGTCCAATGTGACACAGGGATCTTTGGGCAAGGGTTGTGTGGTAATTAATCAAACTAAGTACTATTTACATCATGTATTTTGTACAATAAATAATCTTACAAGTCCCAACTACAAAAGGGGGGGGGGTACCATAACTCATAAATCACTTGGGGGTACTTGACTACTTCGGGTCCCACTATGCCCCAGGCTAACTCTGCCTGTCCCAGACTTAGACTGCCCCTCACAGACTCAGCCTCCGCTCCAGACTGCTGACTGTCTCTGACTCTCCCAGACTGCCCCACTCTCTCCTGGGCCAGCCTCTTCTAGGAGTTCCCCCTCTCTCTCAGGGCTCCTAGGTTCAATGGACATCTTCCACGTGACAATATAATTGAATAGTATGCTCCTTCTTATTCTTCTATTGGCCCACCTTCTCTTCTTCTCATACACTGTCCGACGGCCTTGCTAGAACAGCATATTTTCATCCCAGGGAAGAAGGTTGCATTCACTACTTCCTTTCACCGGCATACAAAAATGTTTAGTGTCAGTAGTTCTTTTTTGTCATCAGCTGAGGGAGCTCCCTCTTTGACAGGAAGTAGAGCCCAGTCTCAGCAGTTTGGCCTTAAGTACCTCATAGGTGGTGCAGGCAAGAACGGTGTGCTTGAAATATTTCTCTATAAAACCCAGATGTCCCATTAGAATTCGCGGGATCCAAAAGTTCTAGAGGATCCATGTCTTTTCTAGACATTAACCGGAATGGGAATGTAATTTCTTAGTGTAACCCCATTAGGACTCTTCCCACCACCAATTCTCAATTCTTCCAAAGAGTCCTGCGGGAGATCCTCTATCTTCAATTTGCTCAGGTCTTAATATAATCTATCCCGTAATCCCGTAAGTTTGCTGGTAGCAGTAGAGGATCCAGGGGAGAGGCGCGGGGGGGCGCCCCCCCCCCCGAGACATGAGGATATATATAAAAGTTTACTATTTCTATACAAAATGTGCTTTATTTAGCCATTTTTAAGTCCTCAAATTGAAAATGGATTGTATTTAAACATTTACTAGTAATTTACAACGTCACTTAATACCAATACATATTTTAAATTAGGTCCTTCATTTCTCGTGAAATTAAAAAAAAAAAAAAAAAAAAAGAGCGCCCCCCCTCAGAAAATTTGTGGATCCGCTACTTGCTGGTAGATCCACTTAATCTCGGGAACACTTTTACTACATACAACTAAATTGAACATACGAAAGGAGAATTAGAATAGGACTGGCAGGTGGAGGAGATATGTACCGGTATTCGAAAAATCCCTACCTATAACTGATCAAGACATCTTAGCTGTTGATACACACTTCGATATTCGTAAGATAAATATTTAAATAGCCCTGAGTTATTTCGCTAGAATGCTTAATGAGTAATAACATGTTTAATTGAGATGAGCGAAAAATAATGATAAGTTAAATACACATTACTTCATTAAATATGTTTATGGCTAACTGGCTACTTACGAGGCATATAACGAAAGCAGCCATGATGAGGATCCATAATGTATCAGTGCAAGACCGCTTCGTGACAGGACCGTCGATAGCTTCTTTCGCCTAAAATATTTAAACAACAACGGTTTTCATTAAACTACAAACTTCATAAATTTAAATTAAAAAAACATACATAATCATAACTTCAAAATGTAATGTTAAATTAACAATATCGAGATGTTTACGTATTTAATGTCAACATACCTCCGGTTCCACTTTGTCCCCGCACAAGCAGGACCCCATCGTTCAGTTATCTGCAATTAATGGACTCGTTATCAGTTATTACAGTCATCTACAGCCAATGAAATAGCATTATATTTAGGGCTAAGTACATTCATAAATACTGGTGAGTAAAGTACGTTCTAAAGAAGCAACAATAAGAAGATCATGTCAGTTTATAGTTCAGTTTCAGTTTCCGTTCTCGTTTCATTTCATTCCGGAAGAAGGTTTGTTTTTACAAGATCCGTTCAGCTCTCACTTTAGTCATTCAGTCCTTTGTAGTCCGGAAAAGAGAGTACCTACACGTGTTTCGTTTTAAAACAGTAACGCAATAAAAGTGTTAAACAAATATTTTTCATATTGATTTAAGTAATAGTTTAAATTTTGATCGCTTGGAAGAAGACTGCCACAATACGAACATTTTCGCTTAATTTCCTTAAAACATTTCAAATCACATTATCTTTCTTTGAGGAAAATGTATTTTTACTTTCACTCACCTATATATGAAATATATACCTAGTAAGGGAAAGTATTGCGATCGTGAAAAAATTCGACTTCCGGTTTTCAACGGAAATACACGTTTTGGGGTCCCCAGAGTCTAAATAACTAAGTACCGCGAAATGGTCTCTGTGTGTGAACAGACTAGATCAAAAACTATAAACCTTCGATCCTGAAATTGTGTTTTTGTATATGTATGTGCCAGCGATGTGACAGCAAAAATTTCATCAAAATTGGTCAAACGGAGGGGGTACTTTATTTAATGAATTTTGTCTAATTTTTACCTTTTGTTTTGAATTTTTTTAAAAACGGCTCTAACGATTTTGTTTAAACTCGGTATTTGATGTATTATATGCCCGCGACGTGACAGTCAAAATTTCATTAATATTGATCAATTAGATGGGTTACTTTACTAAGTAAATTTTGTCTTCTTTTCAGGTGTTTTTTATTTATTCAAAAACGGCTGTAACGATGTTGATCAAACTGGGTATTTGATGTATGTAAATGCCAAAGATGTGACAGCCAAAATTTCATATCCCGTGTTATTCGCGGGCGCAAGCGACGGTGCTGCTTCTTGACTGGAACTAGAGGAACGGGAATAGAAGCCGGCCAGTACCTGGGATTCCTAGGGTTTTTTGGCATTTTTAATTTATTTTTCCATAATTAAAACTCGATTGAGCAAAATATTATTTGAAAAATGTCTAATGGGTATTGCTTGGTCCCTCAGTGTTCAATTAGAAAACCAAAAGACGTGTCATTCCATTTATTTACAAAAAATAAAAAACTTCTTAAAGAGTGGATTGTTAAATGAAAAATAGATAAGCCTGTTTCGAAACATAAGACGAAATGTAGGCTTCATTTTAAAGAAAGTGACTATATTTATCCAGGTAAATATTAGTATTTGACATTTTATTATTCCAAAATGCTAGTTTTATGCAAATAACATAGATGGTAGATGGTTGGTATAATAGTGTCATAGATTTTTTTTTTTTTAATTTTCCCTATTTTTGTCTTACATCCGTTGTGTTTAATTGTTCCAAGTTTTCAATGTGATGCCTGAAGGTTTTGACAAATAAATAAATGATATGACAAAGAAACTAAGCTGTCAAGAAAATGACAGCTGTCATAACAATGATTGTATGAATAGGTAATTGATGTTATTACTAACAGAAAAACGTAAAGTTACAATGATGTGTTAGCATTTACCAGAACTACCAGCTTTACAGGTACAATTCCAAGAAAATTGCTTATAAATTTGATTTCCATTCTTATTTGATGGTGCAGTCCTTTAAAACCGCTTGTTTGTAGGCACAAGGCTTGTAAAATAACTGTTTTTCTACTTCTAGATATTATTCCACATGTAATAATGTGGTTTGCATCAAGGATAGACTGCCCTTCAATCAATGGTCTTTTAAAATAACAATTATCTCTATCACATCAACTATGTCTATCCCCGTTTCATCCGACATTTTGCAAAACTATTAGCGCACCCTATAGTCGATTGCGCTCGCGTATCAATGATGAAAATAAAAACTTTTATTTAACAATAAAAAATTTATTTTACTTTAGAGAGTAAATACCTGATGCTCAAATTATTTAAACCATTTATGGTGTAAAAAAATATGGTATAAGATTATCTTTAATTAATTATATTTTAATTTAGAAACTTTAGTTCCCTAATAAATTTTTGAAGGCAATATAAAGTGATTTTCGAGGAACTCTACTCGTTCTCGATTTCCAGAAACGCATAAGAGACAAACTTACAAACAACGAGTTGTAAATATACCGCCTATCGATTCATCTACACGATATATTTACTGAAAACAAATCGCTGTACAAAACAACCCAGCAGTAAAAAAAAACTCGACTGTTAATGAAATTTTGTCCCTTACAAAAATAAACAAGCAATAATGAATCGAAAAATACTGAGAATTTCCATGTTTTGCATTACAGACACATTATAACTTATGGAGATATACAAATGTGTAAAAGTTTGGCGTTTACATATTATTGAATCCCGTCGATTTCTAATCTATGTAAGCTCGTAAGTGAAAGTTGTGTGTTGCGTGCATCGCACCAGATTTTTTAATCCAATATTTAACGCTGGAGAGCGGTCAAGGCAGTTTTCTTTATAGTTGAGATATATGAATAATGATCACAAAATATGCTTTTGTAAAAATATACTTTAGATAAATAATAATTAATGGATGAAGACTTATTAAATGGGATTCCACGACTTATTAAAATTTTCATAAAAATCCGAAGGTTTTCAATTTGTGTAAATCGGTAAAAAAAACAAACAAAAGAACGTAGCAAATAAACACGCCTGGGACAAACAGTTCAGTATTCTGCTCAAGCTTTACCCCCACGCTCAACAGGTATCTCGCAGTTATCGTGTATTCGCATTTAAAGAGGTTGTTCTTTCGGTTATGAAAGAAATGTAACAAAAAAAACAGATTAATTAATTTTAAACAGGAATAGTGATCTCTTTTTGAGACCTAAAAGAATATTTTTTTACTATTATACTACAGTATAGTAATATTACAGATTATTCACAAATACTTTAAAAAAATATAATATATAAAAATAAAATAATGTTATCAAACAAGCGTGTGACGATGACGTGCAGGCCGCCATATATTATCTCTATCGACTTTCCTTTTGGTTGATGTCGAATCGGCAGGTTTATAGCTGGGGTAAATTGATGAGGGGTTGTGTGGTCAAACTTCACTTCCCAGCGCTGTAGCAGACAAACATTCAATATTCGCTAAATATTTTTGAATAAGTTACCTTTACAAACCAATTTTTTTCAAACTTTGGATTTATTTAAGATTAATAACACTACCTTATATTTATCAAGGGGAAATTATAGCATATTATACGCGTTGCCCAAGACAACCAACATATAAGTGATTATAGCAAGTTCATAACCACAAGCTAGGGGACATTTAATAACAATCAACATTAATCCCTCACCCTCTCCCCTGCCCCGGGAAACCCCGTTTAGTCGAAATAAATTTGAAAACAGTTCTTCCAAGCGAAAGGCAACACGTGAGTTTGAGACCGAGGGGTCTCGCCTCAATCCCAAATTTTGTGCTAAATCCGCCCCAGATGGTTTTGTCTACATTTGGCATTCTACAATTCATTGGAAAAAGTATGAAACTTTCTGTCGACAAAAGGTTGGTTTCTCAGCGTTAAAAGGAAAAAATATGTACATACTTTTGAGAACATAGTAGAAACATCATAAAATAAATACTTTATTTTTTAATTTCCATAACAATAAGCTACGGTGAAAAGTAGGTAGTACTTTTGTGACATAGGAACAGCAGAGAAACTCGTGGAAAATTCCATTTTTGAAATTCAAACAATGCCTCAGGTCTTATACCGGAACAAAAGTAGTTGTACTTTCATAACTAAACAAAACCAAGAAATTCGAACGTACAATCGGACGCCCATAATCAAAATGTCTTGCCATTCTAAGATATACTCCTAAATAAAAAAAAAATAGACACTATGAATTAACTATAACGACATATTTAGGCTTATGCCCTGGTGACTAAATTATTTTCAAATGATCGCTCTGGATGGTTCAGATATAGTTCCGTGAACGCTGAGCCAGTAAATGCCAGCTCGTCACGAAAGAACGATAAGGTTAGAGTGCAATAACAGAGTCCTTCCAGTCGAGGGTCAACGGACGCAACTTCTCACTGCACGCATTTCGGTAATTATCTTAAATAAAAATATCAAAATGGTTCAGTTTTTCATTCATTAATTACCTAGTATCATTATCCAACAGTGTTTTGCTTTATATGTTCAAAAGAAATATTCAGGGTTTCTTATTAATTACGCACAATAAACTACAATAGTAAAAAATCTGGTACGATGCGCGCAACACACTAACTTACCAACCTACTTAAAGTAGGGTGGCGGGATGGCTGAGAGGTCAAACGCGTTAGTTAATACACGCAGTCCCTGACAGCGTACGTATGATTTGATAATCCGAAGATAGCCATTCAAATTCTGGAGCCAGGGGAAATTTAATGATACACGGCATCAGTCCCCCACCCCTCCTATCACCAGGGAAACCCCACATAGCCCAAACGCCGAGGAAGGGGAAGACAACAGAAACCTAGATAAAGAAAAAATCGGCGTGTTTTGATACTTATGTAAACGTCATTTAGCAACTTCTCAGAAAATAACTTTTTCCATATTTATTTAATTATTTTTGTTTGTCTTCATAAGATAAAGAGTATTATAACCATTGTAAAACTTAATAATTACCAACCACAGCAAGACTCGAACCCGGGACCGGAACATAGGAACACACCCCCTTACTCATTAACCTGACCCGCTTCCTTCCGATAAAATAATTAAAGAAAAATATCTCGGTTGACGATGACTCCAAGATACCTTAGAATTAGACATCGAAGTATATATAGTATCACCTATATATGGAAGTAGACTAGGTATACCTATACATATTTAATATAACAGCGGCATGAGAAAAAAGAATAAAAAAGGTTTACCATCAAGAATATCATACAATATTAAAGAAATTATGAACATTCGTTCTAACAAATATTTTCAATCGATATCAATTTCGCCTGTCTGACTTATTCATAACATGAAATTTAAACGAGGCAAACATTCCTCTTTAGGGACGGAATAGATCATCACTCCATCCTAATCCCCATAATCAAAAAGGTCCTTGCTTTCTTTCCCTTGAATGATGAAAAGCTCATTTTGAGGAGTGCAAAGAATTTCTTAAAGACAGCAAAACAAATTTCGAGGATTCATGATAAATAACACTCATTGGTTAAAGTTGATTTTTTAAAAATAGGAACCGATTTTCCTTTGCCATCAACTTATTGGAGACGATATTGGTTAATTCACATGTTGGAGTCATGTATAACCAATTGGTTAATTTTATTTCGAGCTTCGCAGTTAGTTCTACTAGCTTTTTTAGAAAGTAGGTTCTTCATATTTTTTGAGCTTTAAACAATAATAATTAGGTGGGTAAAGCAAGTCTGTTAAAGCTTACAGCAAGCCTTGTCTGTTAAAGCAAGACAAAACAGGAGTTCGGCTGCCATGACGAATCCATAGATTGTTTGAATGGGGTTCCATCGATGCGTAGAAGAGACGGGGTGATAACAGATCACCCTGCCGTACCCCTCCCTCTTCCACGGACAATAGGGCGGACCACTGATCGTTAAACGAGCATCGCCTAAGTAGTTGATAGTCGGAATTTCTTTTCATTTCGAAATTCTATAGAGTGCGTTATGGAATATAGCACTAAAGCTTTAGAACTGGCTATTGATTTGATCATTATATTTCTTTCAACTTCTCAATTGTAATGAGGAAAAAAGAACTTCCGCAATTGAAATTTTTAAAACGTCCAAATAATAGTTTTCATAGTTTTTTTTTTTTTTTGGGTCCACCCCTTCCTTGCCGTTTAGGCTATACGGGGTTTCCCGGGCCAGGAGAGAGGGTGGGGGATTAATGCCAAGTATTATTAAATTTCCCCTGGCTCCGGGTTTTGAAATAGCTATCTTCTGGTTCTCAAATCATCTGTCCGGTTGTCAGTGACAACGCGTATTTTCTAACGCGTTTAGCCACTCGGCCATCCCGCCACCCCAACTTTCACTTACCTATATATGAAGTAAATAGTATGTGAGTATTGCGATCGTTAAAAATTTTGACTTCCAGTTTTAACGGAAATACACCTTTTTGGGTCCCCTGAGTCCAAATAACTAAGTCCCGCGAAATGATGTCTGTTTTCAAATTGGTCAAACAGAGAGGGTACTTTATTTAATAAATTTTGTCTCAAATATTTACATTGTTTTTTTTATTTACTAAAAAACGGCTGGAACGATTTCATGCGCGGATGCAGCTGGTTGTAAAGGAGGGCTGCGACCCCCAAAGCCCTTCCCCTTGATCTGCCTATCAGCTTTTAACCTTTATGATCCTTTTCTAAAACTAAAATTTTGCTTGCCCTGCATATTATTTTTTCTTGACGTTACTTTATTACATTTATTAAAGTTAAATTAAATTGAAAGTAAATTTATTAAAGGCTGCAGCCCCTACAGCCCCCCCCCCCCTGCATCCGCCAATGAAGAATTTTGATCAAGATCACCATGTTTAATGAGAATCAATAATTCTTTAATATCAGGTAAGTTTTATCATTGTAAAAATGTTCTGAGGGAGCTTAAATGGCGAAGGTAACTCTTTTGTTTTCCTATAAAGTACCTCTGTTATCTTTTGTATGGAGAAATTAACTGTCTCCCATTATGCCTAAAAATGAAAAATGGATAAATATGAAAAAAATTGAGTAAACATATACAGGAGAAAAAAAGAAAAATATTCCGACAAATCATAGACACGCAGTACGCCGTTAAAGACACCAGTGTTAATAAGTAAAGGCGTTCTGTTCATGGGAAATAGTAGTATAATTGTTTTAGAACATAATGGAAATTATTGATTTCCGTGGTAACTAAATGAAGTTTTTTACAACTAAATAGAGAATTATTAGATTGGACGCGATGGAATATTATGCTGGCATTCCCGTATTATCAATAATGAAAATAAAAACTTTTATATAACAATAAAAAATTTACTTTGCTTCGAAGAGTAAATAAATGATGCTTAAATTATTTAAAGCATTTAAGGTGTGAAAATGGTATAAGATGGTAGGTAGGTATAAGATAATCTTAAATTAATTATATTTTAGTTTAGAAACTTTAGTTCCATAATAGATTTCTGAATGCAATATAAAGTGATTTAGAGGAACAGTAATCGTTCTCGGTTTCCGGAAAGGCATAAGAGATAAACATTTTAAAATTAAGTTTTATTTACTCTGAACCGTAAATAAGCCTTCTATCGATTCACCTTAACGATATATTTAAAAGAAGCACCTCACAGTGAAAAACAAGCAAGCAGTGCTCGACTTTTGATGAAATTAGGTCACATAAAAAAAGATAATGCAATAATGAATCGAAAAGTACTGAGAACTTTTAAGTCTTGCAATACAAATACTTTATAACTTATGGAGTATATAAATATAAATTAGTATATAAATGCGTGAAGTTGAGGAATGGCGTTTACATATTATCAAAACACGTCGATTTCTAATATAAGTAAGATACATACAACCTTTACTTACGAACTTCTTCGATCTAAGGGAAGATCGAAGAAGTTCGTAAGGGGTCTCCTGTGTAGTGGTTAGCATAGAAACTTACAATACTAAAGGTCGCGGGTTAGCGTCCGGATTGGCCCTAAAATCCTTGTCTATGCCGTCCTTCGAATAGGACGTAAAATGAAGGTCCCCAGCCTGTACGATGTCAGGTACTCGTTGAAGATCCCTATCCTCTTTATATTTTATAGGAAAAATTTAGGACTCCTGCTGTAGCATCGTCCGATTAACCTTAGTGGCATAAAGTGACGTTAAACAAACAAGTTCGTAAGTGAAGGTTGTGTGTTGCGCGCATCGAACCAGATTTTTTATTATTTCTAAAAGGTTTTTGTTTATCGATACGCCCTATCTTACTTAATACTACATTAAATTCAATGAATTAGGCATAATTTTTAAGATTTTGTTTCTCTCCAGTCTGAAAAATAGACAGATCCCCCCAAAAAATCATTAAAATCGGATCATTAGTAACAAAATTAAAGCCTTTTGAATTATGTTCGTTTTAATTTTCGTAGAAAAAAAACAATTTTTGTTGTTATCTTATACCTTGTGTTTACTTAGGCTCATATTCTGGCTATTAGGTAACTGAATAATATGTTATGTGAATTTTTCGTGCGGGCCAAACAGCCATTGATTTCTTTTTACTAATACATTGGGTGGTTCTTAATCGGACGAGAAAATTATAGTTTTATGGAAAAAAATAGTCTAAATTATTCGATAATTTATCCGCAAAGTTCCTATAATGGCGCTGGTACGCCACTGATGACAACACGACTTGCATGATGATAAGCCATACGAAGTGGACCGGAGTGAGGGCCGAAGTTATTATTCGCGCCATATTGTTCAAAACTTTCTTCATGGATTTTTTTCTCCTAGTAGTGCCTTTATCGTCATGCAGATTGATTGAACATTCAAACGGCCCAATCGCGGCAATTGATGATTGAATAATCGATTACCTGTCTCTTCTTTCCTAGAAATGTATATTTCCGTCTATTGTATACATTTGTTATCCCAATATGTCCATTCCGTCAAGTTTATATAGAACATCCAATGATCCATGTTATTACTTCAGGCTTAAATTATAACAATAAAGCAATAAAATAGAATTTCTCGACGAATTTTTGATTGGTAGGATAATAAGTTTAGTGATTATTGGAACAACAATGGTTTTTATGTAATTGTTCTGTACGCTTGTACCACTGGATTGCTTTTATTGTTGATTTTTTTTTCTTCAGAAGAAGTGATTCAAAGAATTAATTAAGTATTTTATAAACCAGTAGAGTTAAAATCCTGTTTCAAGTACAAAGGTTTTGTGATAATTCAATCATTATGGTATTTGATATCTTTATAAAATCAAATGTTTTCAAAATATCAAATTATCGATTTATACTACATTCTTTTGTTCATTTATTTTTTGTTATTTCAGGATATGAAACAAAAGTCACATTACGGTTCTCATAAAGCTATTTCTTACTAGTCTGTAAGCAGTCCTCCTTGCTGGGGACCTCTAGCATCAATGTCTTTTTCTTTTTTTACAACTTTCATCTATTGCTTTTGAAGTCATCCACGTCGCCATCCCAATCTCATCAGTGCTTTTTGGAATAAGAGGTGCAAAGGAATTTAAATTCCTAAGTTTAAAAAAGTGGGATTAAGGTAAAAACATAGGATCCACACAAAAATATGTAGCGGAAACTTACCAATCAACCAAAGGACTTGGCTAATATTGCTACTTAAGGGAATTGAGGCTTGAATCATCACAAGAGGCCTGTGTGTAACTGGAATACAAATTTAATGGCTAAAACTTACCCTTACGGCACAAGTAATGTCGACATTGGATACCAATATTTTTTTTAAATGTTAAATTCCACTTCTGGAGTTAAGTGAGCAGTAATTTTGTTACTACTAAAAAGGTGCGGTTTCTCCTTGTTTAATTTGCCAAGATCTTATTATCACTGTTTAACAAATTCCCCGAAATGTCCGAGTGGATAGAAAGTCGACGGAGATGATGGGGCCGTTTAGAGTGGTATGGCCCCGATTTCAACTTAGAGGAGCCCTTCGTTGTTCGCTTATCCCTTCTGGGGGAACGAAGAAAGGGAAAGTCAAGAGATTCGACCCTTATTTTAGTTGAAAAGATTTTTAAATAAAGGAATTTCACTAAAGTCGTTAATAGACGATCCAAGGGTGGCGGGATGGCCGAGTGGGCAAAACGCGTAAAAAAATACGCGTTGCCCATGGCAACGTATGACTGAGAATCGAAGGGTAGCAAGTTCAAAACCCGGAGCCAGGGGAAAATTTAATAATACTCGGCATCAATCCCCCACCCTATCCCCTGGCCCGGGAAACCCCGTATAGCCTACAAGGCGAGGAAGGGGAAGACCAAAAAAAAAAAAAAAAAAAAAAATAGACGATCCAAATGAAAGGAGATTACACTCTTTAATACGTCAATACTCGGCCATTCTCGTAATTCCGTCTAGGTGGTGATCATGGAATCTTGACCCGTTTATGAAAAAGCCATACCTAGATTGTTTAACTTTAGGTTTATTTTTTTATAGCTAGGGTGCCCGGCTTCGCTCCGGTAGTTGTGTGGCAGTTTTAATAACAGAAAAAGTTTAAAATTAAAGGAAATATAGAACAAAATTAGCACTTTCTTGAAAGTTTTAACATTGTATCAATATTAAGATTCGAGATCTGCAGTGTCCGCCCAAATAAGGAACCCTATATACTTTATAGGGTGTTAAACTTTGTCGAGTCATGCATCGTTTTTTATGGTTTCTGTGATTATGAATCCTATAAGCCCATTCCAAGCAGTCAGCAGATAATAAGTTATTAGATTATTAGTTAAAAAAACTATATTTGGAGTACAACTTAAGCGCCGACTACTGTGATGGTCCCATTAGATCCAGAAGTTTAGAAAATACCGAAGATTCATAGAAACTTTTTTTGCACAAAAAAAAACACAATTTTTTCATCATATTTCTTTTTATCCTGAACTATGAGCGGCGATAAAATCTTATTGAAAAAATGTATTATTGGAGTCAATTCATCATTTTGCCAACTGGAATGCTCATCATACATAGTAATAAAACCATTTTTCATAACTACATACAATAAGAACACTTCAAACTTGTTATTTTCGGTTTATAATCAGTCTATTCAGCTCTTCCTTTTTGTTTTATGTCTGTTTTTATTCGCTCACTCATATTGCATTAAATTTACTTAAGTATATGTTAAATATAGATTAAATGGAATGTGTTTATCAATTAATTTTATTATGAGAAAATTAATTTTGTAAAGTATCCAGTCGGTTTTCCAATTGATTGCAGTTATGTAAAATCATTAATTTATTTTAAAAGAAAAGGTGAAACTAATTATTTAAGTAATTTAAAAAGAACAGGTGACAAAATATATAACCTTTACAAATATAACGGAATGAATGAACAATAAACATTGAGTGAAACACACCCTAGCGCTTCCTGGTGGTCTGCAGCTCGAACTAAATTTTTCATTCATAAACTCGTATGTCATTCTCAGAGAGGCTAATTACATGTTGCGAGAGGCTTAAAATTCCAGTCCTTTTCTCTTCAATTTCACACCCTTAAGAGAAAAACGGAAACCTTCTTCTCCGTTAGGGGACATACAGTTACACGCTGACATAAATCTCTTAATGTATGTGGAGTCGTTTCTGAGCCTTTTCGGCACGCACATTGTACACTTTGCTTTATAATATATATTGATTATTTTTTTTTCTTATCTGGTGGAAAACAGAATAAATCGTTGATAATTTACAAACAACGAATTAATATTATTTTTCCACCATTCAAAAGTTTAACTGCATAATTTAAAGCATACCTATTTCCACAAATTTAGTTTTCTAATAAAAGTTTCCCCCCTCCCCAGAAAAATGAAGTTTTTATAACATCATAGCATCTTTCTTTACCATTCACGCACATAGAAAGAATTAAATTACCCAACGCCAGCAACAGAGACCTAACGTCAGCTAAACACAGGAAGATAAAGAGGTGTAATGAGCAGGACTGCTGATGGAAGAACAGAGGCAGGCCTCAAAGTGGCCTTACACTTTAGTCCTTATTTCCCAAGGTTGATTATCACCGTGGGAATGCGAGCAAACTAGAAGAAGCAAGTGTACACTCATCCTCGCTCAAATAGTAAATCAAATATAGTATATTTTAAGTATCCAACTTCGATGATTATTTTTAAAAACATATCATTTGCAATAACGTTCAATAAATTATTTTATAACTACACCTACACATTTCCAACTCGCCGTCTTAGCTAATCTGTTTTCTCTTAATTAAGTAATTGGTGATTCAATTCGAAAGATATTAAATGTCATTGGTGTACAAAAGCAGATTTACCAGATTTTTTTTTTATCTGCGTCGATCACGTGTCAGGGGAGAATTAAGGAAAGATAAGAAATGAGTAGATTTAAATGATTTTGAGTTAAAGGGTGCAATATTCCAATTGCAATTCCTTTTAAACGTTAAAGGGTGCAATATTCCAATTGCAATTCCTTTTAAACGTTACACAGATAGCAATGAAGGGAAATAGATGCGACTATGAAATATTTGGGGGAATCGTAAGCGAAGATAAAGATAGCGATATAAAGTCTGAAACGGATGTTAAGTTGGAGGTAAACATGAAAATAGCACCTCTGTCAGCTAAGGAAAGAACGAATGAAACAGTACAGGAAATGGCTGGGGGGTGCGTTCAAAATAATTAGCACAAATATGCGAGATTTACATATTTTATTGTAGCCGACGTTTCGACCCAAATTTTAGGACATCATCAGGGCTAAATAATAAAACCCAAAAAACAACCAATCAGAGAAATTATATCAACAAATATTATATGTATGTGAAACATTATACAAAAATACATAAATTAGATGAAAATAAACATAAAAAATTGTTTAATAAAATTGCAAGTTACAGTTATTAAAGAGAAGCCATGATAAAAGAAATAAATGAAAATGAGATAAACCTTAAAATAGCATATCTGTGTATTGATTGAAAATATAAAAATCTGGTGCGTGCGCGCAACACACAACTTTCACTTACCAACTTACTTAGAATAGAAATTGACGTGTTTTGCTAAACATCATTTCCCAAAGTCACACATTTTTCTACATCATATCTTATTTTTGTTAATCGTTAAAGCCGTTTTTGAGTAAATAAAAAAAAACCCGTGAAATTGGTACAAAATTTATTAAGTAAAGTCCCCCCTCTGGTTGATCAATTTTGATGAAATTTTTACAGTCGTATCTCGGGCATATACATACATCATATACGCAGTTTGATCGAAATCGTTAAAACCGTTTTTGAGTAAATAAATAAAACACGTGAAAATGATACAAAATTTATTAAGTAAAGTCCCCCCTCCAGTAGATCAATTTTGATGAAATTTTTACAGTCATATCTCGGGCATATAAATACATCAAATACCAAGTTTGATCAAAATCGTTAAAACCGTTTTTGAGTAAATAAAAAAAACACGTGATAATGATACAAAATTTATTAAGTAAAGTCCCCCCTCCTGTTGATCAATTTTGATGAAATGTTGGTTATCACATCTCTGGCATATAAATACATCAAATACCAAGTTTGACCAAAATCGTTAAAACCGTTTTTGAGTAAATAAAAAAAATATGTGAAAATGATACAACATTTATTAAGTAAAGTCCCCCCTCCGGTTGATCAATTTTGATGAAATTTTTACAGTCATATTTCAGGCATATGAATAGATCAAATACTCAGTTTAATCAAAATCGTTAGAGCCGTTTTTGAGAAAATCGAAAAAAACTTAAAAAGTTATTAAATAAAGTACCCCCTCCCTTTGAGCAAATTTGATGAAATTTTTGCTGTCACATCGCGGGCTTATAAATACTCTAAATACCCAATTTCAGGTTCGCTCGGTTTATAGTTTTTGAGCTAGTCTGTTCACACACACACACACAGACAGACACACACACACACAGACCATTTCGCGGGACTTGGTTATTTTGACTCAGGGGATCCCAAAACGTGTATTTCCGTTGAAAACCGGAAGTCGAAAATTTTCACGATCGCAATACTTCCACTTACTATATATTTCATATATAGGTAAGTGAAAGTAAAAATTTATACACCACCTTGTATTCTACATTTCATCTTATTTACTTAAGCTTCATTGCTACACACCATTGCAACCTTCTTACATGTTCACCTAGAGTACAATATTACCTCAGATATGCTATTTTAAGTTTTATCTCATTTTCATTTATTACTTTTATCATAGCCTCACTTTAATAACTGTAACTTGAAATTCTATTAAACAATTGTTTATGTTTATTTTCAACTAATTTGTGTATCTATGTTTAATATTACAAATACATTTAATATTTGTTGATATAATTTCTCTGATTGGTTTTTTTTTGGGGTTTTTCCAATTTAGCCCTGATGATAAACTAAAATTCGGGTCGAAACGTCGGCTACAATAACCTATATAAATCTCACATATTTGTGCTAATTATTTTGACCGCACCCCAACCATTTCCTGTTCATCACATCTACGGTCAACTATCTTCCACCATCAGAATGAAACAGAAATATGCAAAAATATTGTCTATAAGGAAACACACACGCGCGACCAAATTTCAGCAACCAGTGGAGGGGTATTGGGGATCACGGGCGTCATCGCCGGGGGGGACAGGGGGGACGCGCCCCCCCCCCCCCCCCCAATATTTTGGCAGGAGAGGACCCAATATAAAAAATACGATTTTACGAATTTATCCGAGTTTAACCAATAAAATATAAAATATTAGTTAATTTCAGCATACCCTATTGTTAAAAGCTAGTCAGGCGAATTGTATATTTGATGAATTATATATTTTTTATTTTACCTCGAACTGTTTTATTTTATTGCTCTACATTTCTTTTTTAAACAGAGCAGCTTGATCCTACTTTCCATCAATTTGATAAAGCTTACAGAAGTTAATGGAAAGCAATGAAATTAGTGGGAACAGAATCAGAAGAAAAACTTGGATAAAATTCAATCAAGAAAATTTGGCCCACATCCTTCCACATTAAGCCTTAACAATTCCCTTTTTTAATGTATAATTGAGGCACAAATTGAGAAGTTTTAAGAGACTATAAAATACCTTTAAAATTCAGCGTTGGAGGATGAATTTAAATGCACCAACAGTTGTTTTTAGGAGTTATTATTTCAACTTTTAGCCCCTCGAATTTCTACCTACCCTATCTAGGAAAGTATTGAGCCGCCCCCCCCAATAATTTAGTACTAGTGATGCCCATGCTGGGGATCGACCCCCCCCCCCTAATTTCGATGAAAAAATCGGTGAAATAAATTTACGCATCTATTTTCTAGTGTAGTAGGATTTGAATTTAATAAAGATCCTATTATTTTTTTAAATATATAACTGTTCAGTTTTTTTATGCCTGATATGAAGATAATCAGTTCAATAAACTAGACTTTCCGCTTAGCGGGGATTTTTTGATAAGATGATTAAACCCATTTGTTATAATACTTTTCAATGGAAGAAATCTTAAATATTCTTTAGTGATAAATTTGAAAAAGAATCATTTACAAGTCGTAATTTTGTTTTTCTATTTTTTGTAGTTGTAATAATCTTAAACAATCAGCTACAGGAAATAGTTTATTGCAGAATTCAAAATGAAAGGTTAAAAAAAAATGTAAAGAAAAATTACGCACTATAAAAACTTTACTTTGCTTGCAAACTTCACATAAATAAAAACTCAAAATGTAGAAAATCGAGTAGTAAAACCAAAATGTTTGAATTGATGTATAAAGTTTATATGAACCAATACACCTGTAGCTTTAACCTCTTGTTAGAAGCAGCAGTCTATGCATCAGAATTATGTGTAGCATCAATTATAATGGTGATTTAACACTAATTAAGAATAACCTAATTTCAGATACAAAAGAAGCCCTTTGTAGATTTAATAACGAACAAAATATTTATTATAAACTTAAAAATGACGAAATTAAAACAACTTGAATTTGAACAAGTCGATATATGATCGATTTCGTGCAGCATTAAATAGTAATGTGTTATTCCATAGATCACGGTCTGATAATCGGTTTAAAAGTGGTACACGCAAGAGAATGAAATAATATGTAAACCGGTTGCCCTTTTTTTTTATATATATATAAAAATTTTGTGAAGTTTGATTCACCAACCGATTCTCGTCAATTTCCACATTTAAAACTACATTTTCCAAAATTATAAATTGTTTGCAAGTTAGTAAGTAGCGCAAGGGGGAAGCAAATCGGTATGAATTCCCCGCCCTTTCCCCTTTACGGGAAAAACCACTGTATAGCCTAATTGCAAGGAATTGATTTTGTTTTTTGGAAGATTCTAATTAAATGCTGGATATCTACATTTTGCTCGATTCCTCAATAGAAATTTCTGTTTCTAAAATGTATATAAGATATGTTTAATATTCAAAGGCACTAAAATTGAAACACGATAGTTGCATTGCTATTAACATGTAGTTTTATGCTTCATAAACTATAAGTTACAAGAGCAATGAAATTCAAGGCTGAAGGAGGTAATTTGTACAGTGTGAAGGAATTTAGAAGGAAGTAAATATTAGGCGATATTTAAAAAGTAGTTTAAGAGCATACGAAGTGTCTCCATTGTTAGTTTATGGTGAAACGGTCTAGTTAGGAAACTGAACTAATCAATGTAATGAGCTTATGCTGTCTTTATTTACAGTTAATGACGATCCCAGGGGGGAGGGGGGTTTTGGGGTAGATCCCCTGCCCTAAATTTAAGAAAAAATTATAGTTGGAATAATTTTACGCAAATAATTTGGTACAAATGTCATAGTTTAGTAATGTTTATGTATATTAATCCAATATAGTTCTTACTATAAATAATTGAGCCATTTTTACGCTTTGTATTTCGAGTTATTTCTTTGCTACTGACCTCCTTCCCCCTGATTTTTTTTCTGGCAACGCCACTGTTTACAGTGATAGTTATATTTCAAAAAAAATGGGACCAGTATAGCGAGAAGCTCCGTGACAACCAAGTTTCATTAGGTTTTAAAAAAAAAACTTCCACGGAAGTGTGACTTTAATGTTTCGCCCGGATCGGACTAGCTAAACTGAAAAATATATTTAAGAAACATTATTAAATAAACTACTACATATGTTAAATAAACATGGCTCAACAGTTGAATACAGAAGATGATTTTCGTAGTGATGCCCGCCCACAGGCAGATAATGCAGCATCCTCCGGATATCATGAGGAAGTTGTTTAGCGTAGTTTTTACTTTATTTTTGCTATGAATAGATTTAATTTTCGTTTACTAATAAATTAAGATGGAACATTTATTAAGGAAGGCTTGAGACTTTTAACATCACAGAACGAACCTTAGAATGGAATAGGAACCTTCCTATGTCAATCACTCTCTTAAATTATAGGCAATCACTACACTCCAAATTACTTAATTACAGTTTAATTGAGGAATTATCCACTATGAATAAAACACTGAGACGACCTGTTGAGCTTATTTGAGTTAATCGAAGAGAAGATTGGTGAAAATTTAGTTGACCGCAATATTAATTATGAGGGGGAGGGGGGGAAGGTAATTTCCAATTACCAATTAATAAGGATTCGGTAGGTAATTTGCGAAAATATTTTAATAAGTGACAACGTTTCGGTCCAAATTTCATGGCATCGTCACTGCTGCTTTTTTCATGGTTTCAGTGCAGACAATGTGTCTTTATCTAGATTACATTATGGATATAACAAGTATTTATTTATAACGAAGAGAAAAATAACTTGAAGTTATCGAACAAATCGAAGATATAATTTACATTTTCTTTAAATAGTTCAAATTATATGTTTAATAAAAAACTTAACTTATTGGTCGCCTTTTAATAATCAAAGGTTCTTCTGTTTATAAAATAAATATATATTCATTCAATTTTTTTTTACGTGAAGTACCATGCATAAACGCTGACAAGTATGAACTCGAGCACTGCTAGTAATAAATAAAACATAGTATGAAATTTGACCAAATATTAACAATTATTTGCAAGAGAATTCACCTTTTTGAAATGACATGTTTTCTGAAATATCATGTTAAAAAAAAAATATGAAAAAAGAACGGTACCTGGACGCTATATAAACAACCTCGGTCACCTTGAACAGCAACACAACTGGACCAACCGACTGGAATAACAACACTGAGGCAGAGAGCGGGGTCCTTGGCTTGGCAGCCCTGCTTTAGAAAGTAGGAATACCAACCGCTTTCCTCTTTATCTAATCGATTATTCTGCCTGCTCGATCCCCAATGCTCTCGATCACTAAGAACTGTTCAAACACGCTCAAGTTGACAAAACAGAACAATCAACAGTGTTTTAGACTAGACTGGGCTGTTTATTCCATGTTTCCATCTTATAATTATTACTGACTTTCATTCTATGATACATAGATGCAAATCTGTCTGAAAGATTGGGGGGGGGGTCCATTGACCAAACATGCGCTGTTACCTTTCTAGAAAATAATGTCACTTTCGAAATTACCCAGCAATACCATAGTAATTTTTGTATAATTTTTTGTGTAATGTATAGGGGTCCACTTTGGACTTACTTGGACAGTCCTCCCAGGTAACCCTGATTTGCTCCTACTCTATAAAATGATAGGATATTGGGTATCAATCTCCCCCCCCCCCCGAAATTTTGAAAACAAAAATTAGTGGAATAAATTTACGTATCTAATTTGTTATTTTTACTATCAACTATCAACATGTATTCAGATACTTTCATTAGCGGATCCAGAGCGAGAGGGCCCCACAGGGGACCACAGTTTACCCCGTTGGGTAAAATGTTTGTCATTTATAGATACAATTAAGTTAATTAAGTTAAATAAAATTTATAAAGTAAATCAAAGAACAAATAATATGCGGGAGCAAGTAGACTTTTAGTTCTGGGAAAGGAACATAAAGGTAAATGAGCTAATTGGCAAATCCGTGGGAAGGGTTGTGGGGTTGCAGCCCTCTCCTTTGGGACAGCAGCCACCTGGCCGGATCCGGATAAAGGTCTGGCCACACATGTCCGCACCGGATCCGCACCGCAGCAATAATATAGGTTATGTTCAGAATATTTTTAATTTAACTTACATATTACCTTTAGTTATGCCTAAAGTGGCCTGTGTCTGACATGTATGGCCTGACCTTTAGGCATGACTAAAGGTAATATGTAAGTTAAATTAAAAATATTTTTGAACATAACCTGTATTAATGCTACGGTGCGGACATGTGTGGCCAGACCTTAAGACGTATAACCTTAATCATAAACCGGGAACTATTTGAAAGTGGCAGCAAATTTACTGGTTATTGGTAGAGATCTGATTTCATTTCAAATATGATAATTTTTTCTAAATATAACCAAAATACCTTCTTCTTTTTTTTAATTTATTTAATTTGATATCAAGATTTATATGAAGGACTATTTTACATATTTAAATTTAACTTTGGTTGCTACATTTATTTTCTTAGTACTAGCGAAATTAAAGTTACAAGGAAAAAATAAAAGATTCGAAATTATTTACTAGTAGGTATTAGGGCATAAAGAATTTCTGAAGGAAAAATCCAATGTTCATAGGATAAATTAAATCTTCCGTGTAAACAATAGTAATTAGAAAGATGAACATATGACGTGCTGGGCACTCACTTCACGTTTAATTTATTGAACTGCTTATTAAATAAAATATGACAATGACTTTTAAATTACATTAATTGTGTTTGTTCGATTTACAAAACTCTTTTATGCCGTTATTAACATCTTAACTTCAGTATACAAAACTTACAGCAGAGAAAGTGGAGTGATTTTGTATCTATTAATGAATTTATACAATTTTTTAATCAAACCACTATTTTATTTGCCCCCTTCCTTGCCATTTAGGCTATACGGGGTTTCCCGGGCCTCGGGGAGAGAGCGGGGAATTAATGCCGAGTATTATTAAATGTTCCCTGGCTCCGAATTTTGAAATCGGGTTTCTAATCATCTATCAGTTGTCAGGGGCAACGCGTATTTTCTAACGCGTTTGCCCACTCGGCCATCCCACCACCCAAAAATGTTTACTTGATGAATATCGAGTACTTCGCACAAAACTTCAATAAGTTAGTTAATAAAGTTACTCACTTAGTTAGTATACTTTGTGAAGTATCCCTTTCATCGTGGACTCTAAATTCCCTGGGATATTTTCAACTTTCTTTAGAAATTAATGCCTTCCTCGCACATCTGTCGATAATTTCTTTAAACCCGTAGTATGGGACATATTCACAAATTTACCAATTTCTCGAGTGATCGGCACTAATTATGAAGACGAATACAATACTAATTTGCCCTCTAATTCGGAAGTTTCTTTTGATCCGTGTCCTATTATAATATTTACTTTTACTAGCTATGTTTAAACTAACAGGTAAGGGAGAGTATTGCGATCGTGGAAAAATTTTGACTTACGGCTTTCAACAGAATCGAGTTCTCCCAGTCTAAATAGCCAAGTCCCGCGTGAAGGTAGGACTTGGCATGGAGCGACCGCGATTGGAAAATGGGTGGCTCAGCGACCGCGACTGTATAGTCGCTAGTCTGCAGCCACCTGAGTGATAATTTTTTATAGGCGTACCCGCATTTTTTTTTCCGCAACAAAGCACTAGGAAAACTAAGTAATTCACAATATTTCTTGCAGTAATGATAAGGTTCCATCCATCCTTTTGAGTCCAGTTCAATCACGGAACATAAGATATCAGTTATAGACTTCCTACAATATTTAATTTCTTTATAAAGATAATTTTTTAATGACGGAAAAAATTTATTTTATTTATTTAATAACAAACGTTTAACAATTATAAATTTGCGATCTGCAAATTACTTGCAATGAGCAAATTTTGCTGGCTGCTACATGAGCGTTCCTTCTGGAAATGACAAATTAGCTCAGCAAGTCTCTTGGCCACCACCTGCGTAGTCGACGTGGTGGGCTGAAAGGGTTGTGCGAACATCTTAAGGCTTCCGTAAGAGGGTTTGTATTGTAGGTCAGTCTTAGGTGAAAGCTATTATAATTTTCTTTGGCTGTTTCCGAAATAGTTCGCATGTCTAAGTCTTTGTGTATTATATCATTGCTAACAAAAAATGGTGCATCAACTATTCTTCGCAACACTTTTGACTGAAAAGACTGTATTCTTTGGATGCTGGACGATTTTGCAGAGCCCCACAACTCTATCCCGTACGCCCATATAGGTTTTAGGAGGACTTTGTATAATGTGAGTTTATTTGTCAAAGATAATTTTGAACGTCTATCAAGTAGTCTGGATAAAATACCGTACCGTTTGTTCAGTTCTTTACGTTTTTGTCTAATGTGAGATTTTCAAGTCAGTCTTTTGTCCAGATAAAAACCTAAATATCTAACCTCATCAGATGGTGGTATGCAGATATTATTAAAATATATTCCTGGGCAGGGGCCACGATTAAGTGTGAAAATGACATGAACACTCTTTTTTTCATTCATTTTTATTTTCCATCTAATGGCCCAATCTGCAATATCATCCAAATGATTTTGTAGGGTTTTGAAGGCTTGAATAGGGTTTTTATCTAAGCAAAGTATAGCTGTGTCGTCAGCGAAAGTAGCCAATAGAGTGTTAGTCTGTTGCGGTAGATCTGACATGTATATGTTGAATAGTATCGGACCAAGGACGCTGCCCTGAGGCACTCCTGCTTTTATACATTTAATGTCCGAGAGGTCAGTTCCTACTTTCACCGCAAAATGTCTGTCTGTCAAGTATGATAGTATTATTAGAAAATAGGTCGGAGGAAGTAAGATTTTAAGTTTGGAAAGCAATCCTTCATGCCAAACTTTATCGAACGCTTGACTAATGTCAAGAAAGACGCTGGGACAATAATGTTTGGACTCTAGAGAATTGGAAATATAATCAACTAAACGATGGCATTGTTGGACAGTTGAATGATGTTTTCTAAAACCGAATTGATGATTTGGAATAAATTTAAGAGTTTCAAGAGAATCTAAACGACGGAGAAGTATTTTTTCGAATAATTTAGAAAAGGAAGGAAGAAGGCTGATTGGGCGGTAGGAATTTAGGAAGGACGGAAAAAATAAAAACAAAAAATTTAGTATTTAAAGTATTGAATACTTACTTTTTACTAGGAATCAATCTTTTGTTCAAGCTGGTTGTTAAAAGAAAATACTTTTATCCTTAGTCGCCTGTATATTTGATGGCATAGAAAAGCAATGAGTGGTAATACTATTTTTGAAAATTATCCAGAGAGTTCATTTCCCCTGCGAAGACTACGAGCTGTTGATTCATACAATGAGGGGTATACAGTTCTGTTCGACCAATCAAGTGAGGATTATAAGGATTAAAATATTCAAGTAGAAGAAATAAACTGCAAGGAATTCAGAATATTCTTGAAAATAAATTGTAAATGGAGTGTCCTCATTTAATACAAAAATTAATACATAATATAATCCTAGAACGATTACATGAATCTGCCATCTTAAAAAGTAAAATTGCCCACCTTTAGTGACTGGTCGCCGCGGCCAGTCGCAGTGGAATCGCGGCCTCGTGGCGCTGTGGCGGTCGATCTATGCGAAATCCCACCTAAATGGTCTATGTGTGTGCGTGTTTGAACACACTAGCTCAGAAACGATTTTTCATACGACTCTGAAATTAGGTATTTGACATAGGTTTATGAGTGTGGTGTGACAATAAAGATTTCGTCAAAATTAGGTAAACGTAGGAGGCACTTTATCCCAACGTCTTTTTTCATCTCCACGATTTCTCAAAAACGGCTCAAACGATTCTTATTAAACATTTAATATAAAATAGGTTTTATCATCATAAAAACGATCTGACGGGGCTTAAATGGCAAAGGAAAAAATGTTCCAATAAAATACTGTTAACTACGTTTGTTTAGTGTAAATAACAGTCCCTAATTATCCTTAAATATAAATTATCAAAGGATTTTACAATGAAATATCCGAAAAAAAAGTGATTTCCCCACAACAATTTCAATTTCCGGTGTTATTTGTAGTAATATAAGTATGTATGATATATCATTAGAAAGCTGTGATTTAAAGAAAGGGTAATATGTATTTAGAATGGTAGGTTTCTGCCACGAAATGAAGGAGTAGGAAAAAAATATTTTTTTTAACCTTCATATTATTTGACGGAAACTATCGGTTTTCATGACAATTAGTAAAAACTTTCTCAAAGCTTGAAGAATATCAATCTTTTTATTATTTTTTTTAATCGAAAACGAAGAAAAATATTTAGACTGAAGCCGAGAGATGGCGAAGTGCAAGTTGCACAAAATATAAAAAAATTCAAATCAATTCCAGTTTCATAGCCACCAGTGAGGTACGAACTTCGAAAGTACGAGTAAAACAGATGATGTCTCCAATTATTAAATGATTACCGATACTGGGCACAGCAAAATATTTCAAATTAATATATATACAATTGTGGAAATATATTTATTATAAATAATACACTTAAATATAATTAGAAAATAAATATACATAATAGAGTACATTCTTATTAGATGTTAAAGTATCTCAAACATTTTGCCATCCCATGCGGAAGTTTAGAATCAGGAATATTCTGATAACATTTCACTGAGTGAAGTAGAGGTGATATTTAGCATGATATATTTCATTAAATTAACTTATATACACCCACATTAAATGAATCTTTATGAAATGAATAGTTATATACACATATTCTTATAATCTTAACTTCTGCAATTTAGTTCTGCTAAACAATTTTTCTACACTTTCTATTAATCTATTTCCACATTTTTCGGACACATAATTAAAAGGAAAATACGGTTAACGTTAAAACGACATTTTGTTTACCCTAAACCAATAGATATATAGTTTAAACTTATATAATGTGATACAATGTATTATAAATGTTCTCTAATCTAAGATTAAAATTTATTATTGAGCCTATGTGAGGTTGCGGTTATTTTGTATTAGATTTGTAAATAATATAAGAATTAATATACATGAAACAGATAAGATTTTATGTAATGAATTATATAGTTTAAGTAGGATTTGTGGGTGGCAGTGTGTTAGTTACCTTAGCAACTATCAATAAATTATGTTTTTTAAGGTTTTATTTTTATTGAAACAATAAATCACATTTTACTCTGTTGAGTTGTTTTATTATATCAGAAGTTGGGTGTTTAATATAATATTCCCTAAAACTTCTTATTCATACATCTTTCCTTTCTGTTGGTAGGTATTTTTTATTTATTTATTTATTTTATCGTGCTTAGAGTGACTTAGATCTTTTAAATAATTTAAAATGCTGTAGTTTTATTTAGTCTAAAGATAAAGTGATTACTAATAAAGTCATTTGTGATAAAGCCCTAAAAAGCTAAATGGGTTTGATATTTAATCACCATTTAATTTATATTTTATGGTATCAATTAGCACAAAAGATAGTTGTCAATTATGATTTCAAGATGTGGAATAATATTCCGTGACTGCACTCTGTCAAATAAATTTGAATCATACAAAATACAAATGAATATACAAATAAAAAATCTTTGAAAGCGTCTCATATTGTCTTGCTAATGAGAAAGTTTGTTTTCTAAATTTTTCAACTATATAAAAAAAAGCTTTTTAATCAGCATGAGCCAAGGGCGTACCCAGAATCAAAACTGGGGGGGGGGGGGGAAGCTAAAATCTAGGGGGGGCAAGCTATGGTCGTTCAGGTAGTAACATGTTACCGCTGAAAAGGTGAATGAAACTAAAATTATGTATAATTATAGCAGTGCTTTATCAACTAAGTTATTACAATTATTTGCTTGAAAAAATTGTATTCTATCATTGCTTCCAGTCTTAAGAGCCTAAAAAATTATTGCTTCCAGCCTTCCAGGGGGGGGGGGCAGCTGCCCCCCGCTGGGTACGCCCATGGCATGAGCAATGACTAAGTATAGCTGTTCATTTTAATCTCACTGTTGTGATTAGTGTATAACTTTTTTGTGTTTCATTATGACAGCTCCTTACTCTATTCTCTAAGTATAATCCATGATATTATGTTATCAATTTTGTTTTCAGATCTAATAACAAATCAAACAATTACACAATCATTTAGAATATTTATGCGTTCTTATAAAATAACATTATTTCGCATAAAAAAAAGTTTTGATTTTCATATAGATAAAACTTCATTAATTTTAAGTTGAATTAAATATGTACCATTTTTTTTTTTTTTATAGATAATACAAACAACTAAAACATGGATGATGAAGAAGAAGAAGAAATCACTGAGTCTGATGCCAGGATAATGTACTTATACCAATATTTGAGTAAGACTTTAAAGTTCAAAGTTGACAGATGGATGAAAATGATGTCATTTGACGATTATAAGGTTTGAACAACTCTAAGCCTAATGTAAATAATAAAAAAACTAATGCCATTTATGTGATTTATTAATTTTTAGGCACTAATAAATAAATTTCTAAATGATGAGGCAATGGATAAATTAGTTATTACAATAAGTGGTGGCGGAATCCTTACACCAATGGCGGAATTTCCCTCAAGTGGTAAGAATAAAGCTGTTTATTTTGTACGGATGGAACCTGTTGTTATTACCGAAGAAAATATGAGAGATGTTTTATTAATCGGAGACATGTCACCCAAACCCCTAGAAGAGTTACAGGCATATTTAGAAGGAGTAAGGATCCATTCAACATATATTATTATAATTTATTTTGAATTCTAACAATATTCATATTACATCTATTTTTTAAACTTTAGTTATGGATTCCGGTATTGCAAAGTGGAATGACAGTCGATGAATGGGGACAAGGTATAATAGAAGAGGTTAAAAAGAAAGCAATTGATATGCGGGATGAGGTGTTTCGAATTAGAGGTGTCATTGATGGTTTAACTCTTCTTCCAATGCCAGAGGGAATAGATAGGATTTTAGATGACCATGGAAATGTAATTTCAGAGTAAGTGTCCCCAAAGTATTATAATCTTAAAATTTCTTAGTAATAAATAATTTGATCCACCAGAAATCTTATTAAATGAAAATTGGCTTATTATGAATAATTATTTTTTATTTAAAACTAAAACCATTGTATTCATATTATTATGAATGTGAAGAAGTATTATAAGTTGGCTTATTTGTGTATTTTGCATATCCTGTAGGAAATAATGAGATTTATTTTGTGGACTGTTGCTAAACAAATATTTACTCAGAAAGAAAGAATTCCATAAGTGTCTCCTTGCTCTACTGACTAATGTCTTGTGGGTCTAAGTGTCCTGGACCTAAGTGGGTTTCAGGATTCACAGAAACAACTAATGAAATTCACCAGTGAAAAAAAAAATTATTTTATATTTCAGTTTTTGATTATAAATGAGTTGATTACTAAAATGTCTCTACTGTCAAGTTGGCAAATACATAAATTCCTGTTTTGAGTAGTTAAGAAGTTGTAAAAGAAATAAGCTTAACATAACAGTTACATAAATATTTATTATTAAGCTTGGTAAGAGTACTAAAAATATTAAGATAGCAATCTTGGTGAAAAAGGAGGCATTTTTCAAGTCAAAATCTGAGTGAGGCTAGAATTAACGACTTCCATGAAACATTTCATTTCTAATTATCTTGAAAATAAATAGGGTTCTTATTATTTAATTAAATTGATATTATTTATAAATTTGATAAAAAAAAAAAAAAAAAATGCAGAAATTGGTATTTCTTGCTTGAGAATTATTAATTAATTAATAGTTGTTTTGTTATTTTGTCACCTAGAAACTGTTTATGGAAATATGATAGGATTTTTCCGTGTATTTATTATATTATAACTTAAAACAAATAAATAAAAGATTATTTTCTTTATTGTTAGGGAGTACCATCCCTATTCTCGTGACGGCGGACCACCCCATTTTCCATTATCACCTTACACCCTACACTTTTAGGATATCTAGTCAGGCCTAATAGTGTTAGGCCCTGAGTATAACTCCAAAATTCCATATTTTCAGGTGACCAAGTTGAAGGACTCCTCTTTAACTTCCCTTCTAATGTGTCTATTCATAATTGGACTATTATACAATGTTTCCACATATCTTGATATTATCTGAGTATTTTATTATTATGCAATTTTTATTTAATTTTTTTATTCGAATAGCTACAGTTTCTAATTTATTAGAAAAATTATATTGTTTTTCAATTACAATTTACTTATCATTTTAGTATCATTAGAAAGATATCATTTTCAGCTTTTGGAATATTGTGTAATTTAGAAACCGTAATTTGTTTTACACTTAAAACCTTACATGTGATTGTTCTCCAGATAGTAGCATATTTATAAATTAAAATATCACACATTTCACTAAAAAAGGTTTATACATTAAATATAGATATATTTCAAATTTATAAAGATATGGAGGTCTCAGCCTGTTTAATGACTGACCAACTCTTGTTTTACTAAATATATTTGCAATTGTTCAATCATTGCAATTTTTGGAAAATAATTAACTAGGCAATATTTTCCAGTTATGATTTTCATGGAGATTTCAAATTGAGGCACAATATAGAATTGGTTGTTCGTAAATGGGGTGAACAAGTGAACAAAGTTTATCAAGACACAGCAAGATTATTCTTTGACAGAGAGAAGGGACCGATTCCCACAGTTGGTAATTTAAATTTTGTTCATATTATATAAAACAAATAAAATTATTTAATGTTTTTTTGCATTTTATTTCATTTAGAAATACTATAAATTTAGCACCAATGTGTCATGCTATGTTGGCCTATTAAGAAACATTTTAATCTGGTGCAAAGTTATTTGTATTTATTCATGTTTAAAAATAATTGTTGAGAGTTATTTCTTTTCAACGCTATATATTCTAAAAATTTCTTATGAAAAAGAGCAATTTACATCAGCTCATTTTAAGTAGGCAATAATTCCCTTACTTAACTTAGGTAATCACATTCATTTGAAGCGGAGTGGTAATATTGTCAATAATCTTTCTTTTTTTTTTTTTTTTATTAGGTATTATTGTTTGTTAAAATAAGTTTCAAATGTTTCTTACATTTGTTGTAGATTTAGCTTTTTGGAGTGGTCGTCTCAAAAATTTTGAAAATTTGTATTCACAACTAAAGGAGCCCAAGGTTAGAAAGATGGCAGAAATTCTTGAAGAAGAAAATAGTCCTTATTACGATATTTTTAAATCAGTTTTCCAAAGCGTTGTTTCAGGTAAGAAAAGTTTTCATACATAATTACTAAACAATATAATTTGTTAATTACATTACTTGTGTTTCATTAAAATGTTCTTTTTAAGTTACTACCATTAGTTGGGATTTGATTTTATACTGTATAGCATTAAACAAAAACATCTATAACATCTAAAAAAGACTTAATAGAAACCCAATGTATAAAATAAAAGAACTGTTTCAATTTAACCCGCTACTTAAGGTCAGTGATCCAGTGATGCTAGAAACTGGATATAATAATCTAATAGGCTCTGAATAAAATGTTCAGCTGGTAAAGTTCTCAGAGTTTTCATGACCTAGGTAGTATAAGGACTAATCCTTTTTTTTTTTTTTTTTTTTTTTTTAATTTTTTATGTACTTTTCCTTTTTACAAAAAAATACTTGTATGACAACGTTTCGGC
Source organism: Aelia acuminata (assembly GCA_911387785.2). Taxonomy (NCBI): domain Eukaryota; kingdom Metazoa; phylum Arthropoda; class Insecta; order Hemiptera; family Pentatomidae; genus Aelia; species Aelia acuminata. The sequence continues at coordinate 27,018,131 of OU426981.1, read as the reverse complement.
CGTTTGGCCATCATCGGTGCTGTAAGGCAAAATCAAGGTTTTATATTATTTACCGGATAAATACAATTTTTTACTAAATTAACTTATTTGTATAACAATCATCTAATAAACCAACAACAATTCATTCAAACCACAACAAAAATTAACTTTTTCCACCACTTAACATCAATAAATTAATCTCTATGCTAAAAACCTCAATGATTTATATAATCCAAAAATATGTACTAATAAATTATTAACATTACCTGAAATGTGATTGATAGTAAACATTTTTTTCTCTACAAATCCACAACTAAACTCAATTTAAAACTCAACTTAATTTTTTCTAGTACTTCACCATAGAACTGGTTTATGTTCCTGGAGTCTGTCTTAAAATTTATGGAATTTTTTATATTTTCCGAAATGTGAATTGCCTCTAGCAATTTCCTCCTTGTACCATTTTCTTCTTTATTTAAGATCTATGCATTTTCAAAATAGAAATCGTGATTTAGTTCTTCTGAGTGTTTAACCAATGCTGATTTGTTAATATTTTTATATATAATTAAATCAAAAGTATAATGTTTAAAGTATCTAATTACTAACAAATTATAAAATGGAAGATAAATTCTGACCAACACAATTTTTAAATCATATTTATAAATGTTAGGAACTGTATGAGGCACATGCTTATGACTAAATCAAGAAAATGAATAACTAGAATAGTATAGTGGGTTTGAATATAAATCACAATTATAAACATCAAATAATCAAGTTATTCTTTTGAAAAAACAATTTACAAAAATTTTGTATATTTTTTATTTCAATTATCTCCTCATAAAATAGCAAAAAAGCCATCAGGGATATAATTAAATTAAAATTTTATAACAATTAGAAAAAACAGCCTTTTATGTGGGGGGGGGGGGAACAGAGTTTGAGAGAATCTGTTTCCGTGTTGGTGGGAAACAAAATGGAGTCCACAGGACTCCAATGAGGCATTAGGAATGGAGGGTGGGGAGGAAATGGCAGAGAACAGAAATACACTTACCTTGACTTCTCCTCCCTTAATATGGAGGCTACTGAAGATTTCACCGATGGCGTTCCTATACTGATGTGGAGTCCTTCAGACTCTGTCCATCAACAGAGAGTTAAGTAGATTACTACAATAATAATTTGGAAAATCTACTTTCAGTATGATGTATTGCTCTCTAAGTAAAGTGAGAAAAATGGTGTCTTTACTTTACATACAGAAAGTTTGGAATTTGTTATGTAGTTAAAAAGGTCTTGTATCACATATATATTTATTTGTATCAGATATAAATTATATTTTATAAAATGAGAGAGAAATGCTTTATTGAAAAGTATCGCTGCCCTACCTTATAGGGTTGCTAGTTACACAGCAATATTATAAAATAATATTATTTTATTAGTTACTTTATTATAAAGTAGTCAACACAAATATAAAATAAAAAATCTGGTGCGATGCACGCAACACACAACTTTCACTTACCAACTTACTTTGATCAGAAATTTATGTATTTTGTTAAATGACAATTACGCTTTTTCCACATTCATTTATTTATTTTTGTTTATACTTGCTCTTTAAAGTACACTAAATTTTTTGATAATTACATAAAAGTTTTTACTTGTGATTATTCGGCAATGCAAGCATAGTACTCCAAGTCGTCTGATTTAATAATTCTCTATGTAGTTGTTGAAAACTTCATATAGTTACCATGAAACAAATAATTTCCGCTAAATGAACAGAACATATTTAATTATAAACAATCGTCTGTCATTAAAGGAATACTGCGCAGGCCTTTTATCAGTTGACGGAAATTTTTTCTTTTTTTCTTCTGTATATGTTTACTTGATTTTTTTTCATATTTCATATTTAGCCATTTCCTGTTTTAGGCGAAACGAGAGACAAATAATTTCTCCATATAAACAAAAACAAAGGTATGGGAAAACAAAAAAGGCACCTTCCCCATTTAAGCCCCCTCAGAACATTTTAATAATGATAAAGCTTATCTGATATTAAAGAATACTTGATTCTCATTAAACATGACAAGTTATATCAAAATTGTTAAAGCTACTTTTAAAAAAATTGAAAAAAAACAACATAAAAATGGAAAAAAAAAGTTATGAAATAAAGTGCCCACTCTGTTTGATCAATTTCGATGAAATTTTTACTGTCATATTGAGGGCATGTAAATACATATTATATACCCAGTTTTATCAAAATCTTTAGAGCCGTTTTTGAGAAAATTGAAAAAAATTAAAAAGTTATGAAATAAAGTACCTCCTCTGTCAATCAATTTTGATGAAATATGTGCTATCACATCGTGGGCATATACATATACCAAATACCCAATATCAGGTTCGTATGGTTTATAGTTTTTGAGCTATTCTGTTCACACACACAGACCATTTCGCAGGACTTGGTTATTTGGACTCAGGGGATCCCAAAACGTGTATTTCCGTTGAAAACCGGAAGTCGAAATTTTTCACGATCGCAATACTTTCCCTTACTATATATTTCATATATAGGGAAGTGAAAGTATTGTGATTGTGATTTTCAATTTGGAGACTCTAAAATGATGATGAAAGGACGTGGGCCCTTTCAAATATTATAAAACGTTTGGTTGTTAATTTTAAGAGTGGCCTAACTCCATTCTTGGCAAGAAGGCGCATAGTATTTACTTAATTATTGCCATTACTTTAATAGGAAATATAAGTTTAACTCCTAAAGATACACCTAAGAAATGTGACTCATTACTATCCTATATATTTTAAATTGCATTGGAATATAAACCATTAAATACTTTTTAAGTATAAACAGACTTAAGCCACTTTCAAAGTGAACAGATCATATAGGATTTTTTTCCTTTTCTTAACTAAAATCATTCATGCATGCAATTAAAATTAATAGCATTATATGATTGTGATTTCAGCTTTAGAAGAAGCAAGGTGTATTGATCGTTACCTATCTACAATGAAAAAGCATCTAGACGCTTTAGATGCAACAAACCTCTTTGAAGCTAGCGATCTTTTTGTACCGTTGATATATAATATTTGTTTGATTTGGATTAATTGTCCTCATTTCAATCAAACTGACCAAATGATAACTTTAATGAAAGAGATTTGCAACTACATCATCTTGCAGGTGTGTAATTATTAATTTGTAGGTACTGTTCATTAATTTTTATAATAAACTGGGTAGCCTGGAAATTAATGAAGGATTTCATTTTTGTTATTTCATTTCATTTTATTGTGTTTTCATTAAATCAAGTCTCTTAAGCTGTTCATGTTTGGCAAATTATTTTTATCTATGGATATCTTCCTTTATTAATCCTTTTGCAATGAAAAAACAATGTTTGTTTACTTCTTTAATCAACAATGGATGATATAAATATTGACAGGTGATAAAATAAGTGTACACCCAGCAGTTTTTATGAGCAAAATACTTTATTAAAACACAGCTCTACATATGGTCACAAGACACAAAACCCGACTCGCATAACAGTTGTGGGGGAACACAGTGTTGCCACAGATGGTGACTTGATAATTTTTGGTTACCATTTAGTTAATACAATAATAATGATATTATAAAGGAATCGCTCCAACATATGATGTGACCCACACACATATAATTATAAAAGGGGGCAATTATATAAATATTATGATGTATATTAATTGTTATTATATTATATTGTATGAGGGCTAGTATATAAATATTGTGTATCTAGATATTAATGAAGTGATTATATATTAGTATAAATTAGGTGCCCAAAGAAATCATTGAGTTTATATAAATATAATAAGTAATAACATAGGGCCAAACTTTGTACCCTAAGCCCTCCTTATTGCCCCACTCTAGCCCCAGTTTCATACCAGTCTCTAAGAGAATTTCCTTCCAGATAGACCTTTAGCTGCCTAGATCCGGCCAAAGCCCACCCCTTTGTAATTAAGGCCTGTATATATTAGTTATATTCATTGTAGGTATATATGTATATATTATCACCAATTATAATTTACTTCCACTGCGTAATTCTGTTTATTTTTTATTGTCCCAATTATTTAGATAATTAAGATCCACAGACCTTAACGGACCTTTATACTAACCCTAATAATTAATTATAATCAGGGACATATATAGCAAACAATAAACCAATTTTTCTTGTATGTCAAAAAGCGTGAACTTCGCCTAATTTTGTTGTAAGTGTTTGGTTCCTACCCTGTCAGAAAAGGGATCAAATGGTAGAAAAATTAACAGTTCTATGAAAATCTTAGGAAGGAGATTTCAGCCTTAAAGACAAGGAAGGTCATGGAAACACTTCCTCCCCTTGATGAAGATATTCTGAGAGCTTTTGTGAAAGAAAATCCAAAAACAACTGATAAAAGAAATTGTAGAGAATCTCTTAGCAAATCACCTGTCGCTGACCACCTCAACCTAGTGAAAAGGTAAAAAAGCTTGAGACTTGGGTGCCTCTTGCATTATTAAGTGTCTGCCTAAATTATCAATTTCATGAAGTTTGCACTGCACTTCTTTGCAGAAACAAAAACAATCCTTTTCTTGACAGAATGGTCACTTGTGATGAAAACTCTTTTCTCTACAATACCAAAGGTTCTGTACACTGGCTCGATAGAGGAGAAGCTGTACAAAATTTTCCAAAACCTTCAACTAATAAAAAAAACTAATGGTTGCTGTTTGGTGGACTTCATTTGCACTTATTGTCTATAGTTTCTTGAATCCTGGCAAAAGTGCTGCAATCTATTGTTCTCAAATCGATGCTGCATACCAGAAATCGGCAATAATGAAACCATCATTGGCTCTATTCTCTTACACAGCAGTGTTCTGCCCATGGCTCTCTTATGACCTTATGAAAATTGACGGGGTTTTGATATGGGACTGCCTCATCCACCTTACTCTCCAGACCTCTCGCTAACCAACCACCATTTTTGGAGACATCTTAACTTCCTTTTAAGGGATAAAAAATTTCATAATCAGAATTTGATAGAAATTATTTTTTAGAATTCGATCATACCAAAGATTCAAAATTCTATTCTTAGGGCATAGAAAAGTTATTAACTTTTTGGCATATATATTTTGAGAATTATGGACAGTATTATGATAATTGAACGATGTTGTACAACATTAATTTTAATTTTTATAGTTATAAAATTATAATATAAGAAATGTTATCCTCTATGATTTTTCATTTTGATAAAAATACATTAATTATTAGATAATGTTTATTGAAGAAGTTACCCAATCTTCAGGTCCCCTTGTAAGGGAGATTGAAGCTTTATAAAACTGGGCCTTTGGGGTTTTATAAAATTGGGGTCAAAGATAGTATAGTTAATGTAAAGTGTGTTAAATTACTCATTTTCTTCATTTCTCTTAGTTTAATCTTATTAATATAAATTTTTTGTTTTAAATAATAGAGAACTAACTTCTAGCTCAAGAATTACAAATGTGTTTAAATGTGGGTCACTTGGAGATTCAGGTTTCACACCACAAAAACATTAGTCATTATGGGTCAATTTATGAGAGTTTCTATATATCAATTTTAACACATGAGTTGATTTGTTTTGTTATACAGGCGGAAAAGTGCCTTGATCCAACAGGTATGTTTGCTGGTGAGGTCGAAGAAACATTGCCAAAATTGAAGCAAGTTATTGACAACATGAAATATTTCAAGTAAATTATTTTTGTTACCTTCTGCTCTATCATTTGAGGTATGTTACTTATACCAGATCTTGATGAGTCCAATTTTTGAAATTTAACAGAAGAGAAAGAAAAACAGCAAAAAAAAAAAAAAAAAATGTCCTAAAAAAGAAAAGAGCATTTAATACATTTTCAATCTTTTTTTTTTAACAGGTTTTGAAAAAGAACATTTTAGGGTTAGAAATATGCAACTGAACGAGGATTTAAATGCCAAAAAAGTAATTAAAAAAAAAAATGTTTTACAGGGTTTGGTATAAACAAGCCTCATTTATTTTTATAATCTATACACTATTTTATAATTGTAATTAATATTATTTCTTTTTTTATTTTAATTGTTTTCTCTTTATAAATTTATAAAATATTTGGATTATTTAGGAGAATTTTTATCCAGTACCAAGAGGAAATTCCTGGTATGTACTTGGAAGGAGAGGAACCTAAACCATGGGTTTTTCATCATGATGTTATTTTTCAAGATACATATGATGATTATATTAACAGGCTTGAATATATTGAGGTAATTTATTTTTTATAGATTGTGGCTTGGTTTAATTTTTATTATCATTTGTGACATTTATAGACGTACAGCTTTGTGAATATACCTAAATTGTTTTATATACAGTAGGATCCCCATTATCCGGGGCTATATTAACCGTGGTTCTGAGGAGCCAATTTTTTTTTTTATTAATAAGCTATTTTTAATTTTTATGCCATTTATTTTCTATGTTCGTGTATTTATTAAATGAATCCGTTAATGACTTTGTCCATGCCAGCTCTAGTTAATTTTCGCGAACTTAAATTTTCAAACCATAATTAATACGGTTTTTTTTTCGTGACTAGTTACCTCTCGCATAAGTAATTAGTCCAAAAATCTTTATTACGTAAGACTAAGGATTAGGGAGGGGGGGCAGGTTTTCTCTGACCCCACCACTATTGCCAACTCGTTGCCCTCACGCTCTAGTTAGCTCTCGCACACATAAATTTTCATTAACTAATTAATATGGTTTTTTTTTTCCTAGCTAATTACCTCTCGCAAAGGTAAATATTCAAAAAGTCTTTATTAGGTGGTGAGTGGGGCTTTCGGAGGCCCCTCAACTCCTATCACATCATGATGAGCTGTACCACAGCGAAAATAACATAACGCATAAGAACATCTCAATGCACCTTCAAATACCACAGGTAGTGAAGTTAATGAAGTTAACCAGCATCGTTCCATTAGTGTTTATGGCTCGAATTTCATATTTTAACTTTTTTCTATTTTAGAAGGATCAGGAAAAAAAAAAAAAAAAAAAAAAATCGCCCCCCTCCCTTACTATCACGACCAACTTTGTCCATGCGAGCTCTAGTTAGTTTTCCCGAACTTAAATTTTCAAACCCTAATTAATAAGGTGAACGATTTGTTGTTGTTAACGTTGTTAACGATTACACAATAGTTAATTATCTATTGATCTTAGAAATTATGAAATAAAATAATAAATGGAAAAACATGGCAAGCTGGTATCCTATGTAGAAATGTTTCCGGTAACTATTGCTCCAATTCATATTCTAGGAACCGTATTGTTTTCAAGTCTTTCTAGGAAACTCCTATTCTGGCCTGTTGGAATACAAAACAAAATATTCTCAGTTTTGATTTAGTCTCTGGAAAACTTTTCATTTGAACGCTTGAACAGAAATTAACTGTTATAAACCGAGTAGAAAAAAGTGAAAGTGTTAAAACATTGTACACTGAATTAGGAATCGGTGAGCAAATTGCTCGTGATATTTTGAAGAAGAAAAAATACATTTCCGACTTTGTATCGTCATCGGCCCAAACATCGTGTCTTCGTAAAACAATGAAGAACTCACATTAAAATACGTAGGTGAAGCTGTCTATCAGTGGTTCATGCAAAAACGCGCTGGGCCAATAGTGAGTGAAAAAGCAGTATGGTTTCATGAAAACTTAAAAATTGAGGATTCATTCTCTGCTTCCCAAGGATGGCCCCACAAATTCAAAAAAAGAGTTTTTGATTATCTGTGGACCCATCATTACCCCGGATAAAGGGGGCTCTGCTGTATTTTGAAATAATTTTTTAAGGATATTACCTATTATAAACCTTCTTTATTTTAATTTAAATAAAGAAACATCACATTTATTTAGCCTTTGATATGTTTTAGAATATCTTTATAACATGTGTTGATTACCTGAGATTGGAAAAAGTTGAAATTGGAGGCTGGAGTGGAGGTATGTTGAGCAAAAGACTGGCCACACTTTTTGAAGAATTTAACAACTTATACAACACTTGGATCAATATACAATATAATCCTACTGATCTTGAAAATGATGGCTTTCTTGAAGATTATGATAAGTAAAAAACATATTTTCTTTGTTTGAATTTTACAGTGATTTAATTTTGATTAATAGCTTGTAGGTACTATGCAATCAGATAATTATTTATCTTAATCTAATCCATAATATTTAATTGAATACTGATTAATTGAATTTTTTTACTCTAAACTGTAAACCTTTATTCACCGCTGTTAATAATAAGTGAATGAGAATAGTACTTAATACAATAGCATGAGTGGGAGGAGTTGTATTTGTAAGATCCACCAAAATTAAAATGTAAATTTAGGTGTCGGTATATAATCTAAAGCTGAATTTAAAGCTCTGAAGTAATATCAGGAATTTTAATATTTCTCTAATCTTTCAATTCACTCTTAATAATTTTATTAAAAATTTTAAAAACGTAAAGCTGTAAGATAGATCACATTGCCGGTACTCTTGGCATTATTTCTCAAAAGGTTTTTTTTTTTTTTTTTTTTTCTTTTTAATAGTAAACAAATCTACCACTTGTATCTGTAATTTAAGCATAATTTTATAATAATAAGCTAATCTTGTTGAACTTAATTACATTTAAACCTTAAGCCTGCTCTAGCCCCAAACCGAACTCACGACTCAGAGATATATCCTGATAAAAAAGAGGAGCTAACAAATTTTTTGTTTTTTTACTTTCATTATTAATTCGCATCTGTCAGCAAAGTGCGGACAATCAGCGAATGAGATCGGGGCAATATGAACTAATGACATGTCAGGCATGAGGAGGGAAAGCAAACAACATCTCCCCCGTCCTGGCTTGATTCAATTACCTTGAGTCTATGAGAGCAGATCTCTAATCCAGCGCCTTTTTAGTCTTCTCATACCCATGCGACCCTCAGCCATATTACTTATTAAACTGTTTGGATGTCAGTACAAATTACTAAATAATCGTTTGTAAAGTGTTGTTATGTGTTGGTCGACTGTACAGTACATACCATAGTAATTAGTTAATGAAAATTTACGTGTGCGAGAGTTAACTTGAGCGCGAGGGCAACGAGTTGGCGGCAGTGGTGGTTCCTGGCGGGGTCGGAAAAAAATTTCAAACATGCCCTTTTAACAATTTCAGTCGACTCTGTTTTATTGGGCCATAAAGGGAAAATTTGTATTGTCCCAATTAGGCAGAGGGCCCAATAAAGCGGAGATCATACACCCACATGCAAATGCATAGAAAAAATGCCTAAATGCGCCTAATCACTATGCTACCGTACAAGTATGGTAATTGATGCCATTAATTGCACATATTTGTGGGAAAACCAACTTAATGGGTGCATTTAGGCGTATGTATTCTCGTCTGTTAATTTAAATTATGTGGTCAAAATAATACGATTAATTAAAATTTTAAAATGTATTTTTATTACCTAGGGGTTCTATAATATGGCAAAATATAAAAAATGACACAAATTAAAACAACTATTTGTGTATAACAAATTATACTTATATAGACAAAAAATTTTTAACAGGAGGGATTCAAGTGTGCATTGTCACACTTTACTTGTAGACTTACAAGACACAAAATTAGCGCACTTTTTTCGGGCTTCTAAAGGACGTTCCTCATTTCCTTTTCCTAAAAAAATGCTACTTAACTTTTCGGTGCAATTTCTTGCTTCTGGTAAAGAAACAGGCCTGGTCTCAGATACTTAGGTTATTCGATTGACACCGGAGCTCATAGTTTTTTACATTATGTTTCTTGGAAAAGTTAAAGTTCCAGAAAGTTTTGGCCCAATAAGCCGATGTTTTGTTCCAATAAAGCGGTGATGTTTTACCTATTTATTTGATTCCGTTTTATTAAAAATGGCTCAATTAAGCGGTAGTCCCAATTATCCGATGACCCAATTAAACGAAGACAACTATATACTGTTATATTAATTATACTCACAATTTAGGCCTTGATTTGGACTTTGAAATAAATCAAAAGTAAAAATGAAGTGTGTGAGCCTCACATTATTAGTTCATATTTATGATTTATCTTCTTTATTTCATTTAAAGCTATGATCAACTTTTTTTTTTTTTTTTTTTTTTTTTTTTTTTTTTTTTTTTTTTTATTTTAACGTACGGTTTATGCCACAAGGGCTAATCGGGACGGGTTATCTACGGGTAACCAACCTCTCCTAATCCATGGCAAGCCACTGAGTCTGTTCAGTGAGGCCGTCACCGAACAGAATCGAGTGGGCTTGGGCGGGATTCGAACCCGCGTGAGAGTCGGAGACGTTATCCCCTCGGCCACCCCGCGGTCCTTTTTTTTTTTTTTTTTTTTTTTATTTAATATATATTTTAACAACATTATTTCTCTTAGCAATACTTGAGTTTGAAACTAATTTAAATTTAATAGAAATATTTTGTTCACTATGTTATTTCTAAAAGTGTATTATTACAGTTGGAAGAGAAGAATATATGATTTTGATGCAAGACTTGCTGCTATAATAAGTATTGCTTTTGATGAATGTACTAACTTTGAACAAATTTTCAAAGTAAGTAAATAATAGAAAAGCTATGTTTAAATTATAATTTAAATACAGGATTATCATTTATTAATTTGTCTTAGTTCATTCATTTGTTTGGACCTTTGCTTGACCGAGAACTCGTTATCAAAGAACTTGACTCCAAGTATGAAAGGATTGTTAATATGTATGATGAAGAACTGGATGATATTAAGGTGAAAAATTATTTAAACATTTTACTGATTTTCATTAATAATAAATTAGTTTTGAATTATTTGTGGCTCTTTTAATGTATATATTCATCTTTATTTTGTGTTTCTTCAAGAGCCTATTTTATCGTTTGGCATCATAATAATTTCCTTCTATTTTAAATAATTAGCTTTTAAGTAAAAATATTAATATTGTGCCATTACCCGTGAAAAATATTTTAAATAATAATGTTGATAATCAATTCTTTTTAAAATTTTAGAAAATATATGATGAGCAGATGAAAAAACTAGCTCTGAAAGGACATATGGAGGTTCCTAACTATTGGCCCCCTATAGCTGGTGGATTGTGCTGGTTGAGAGATCTAAGGAAGCGATTAGAATATCCTTTGGAATGGTTGACAACAATCACTCACAGGTTCATTCATTTTTTAAATATCCAATAGTGATCATTTATTTTTTAAATATTATTGTAGTTGAATTTGCAACATTTGTCCGACACATTCTAGGGTGCCCGGCTTCGCTCCGGTAGTTGTGTGGTAGTTTTAATACCAGAAAAACTTAAAAAATAAAGAAAATAGGTAACAAAATTAGCACCTTCTTGAAAATTCGGTTTTAACTTGGTATCAATATTCCGCAGACTTGAAATCTGCAGAGTCCGCTAAAATAAGGAACCCTGTATAATTTCAGGGGGTTGAAAATGGTAAATGAACAATTAATTTTGCTGCAACTTTGTCGAGTTATGCATCGTTTTTGATGGTTTCTGTGATTCTGAATCATATAAGCCCATTCCAAGTAGTCAGCAGATAATAAGTTATTAGATTATAGTTGGAAAATCTGGTATCTCAATTGAAATGATTATATTTCGAGTAAAACTTAAGCGCCGACTACTATGATGGTCCTATTTGATCCAGAAGTATAGAAACTACCGAAGATTCATAGAAACTTTTTTTTAAGACCTTTCTTCCATTTCAACTTCCCTTAAGATATCCCCCCGTAATTTGAACAGTTTCTGCATATCTCGAATCTTACTACTATTAAAAGTGAAAACAAAAATTTCTTGAAGGCATAATTTTTTCATCCTATTTCTTTTTATCTTGAACTATGAGGGATGATAAAATCTTGAATGCTGTTATTGGAGTTAGTTGTTTTGTCAACTGGAATGCTCATCATAAGTAGTAACCAAACCAACTTCTTTTTCATAAATAAAATAAGAACACTTCAAACTTTTTATTTTCGATTTTTATTAACACATTCAACGCCAACGCCATATTCTCTAGCTGAACCAGGTGGCCAGAGGGTTTTGGGACATCATTGAGCCGGTACAGCCTCAGGCTGTAATCGGCCACCAGAGTCGCCAAAGAGTTTGTTAACCCGCAACGCACCAGTTTAAAGGGCTGTTAGCTTTCATTTCGTTATTTTTTTTTTTTATGTTTCATATTACTGTTATAAAAAAAAAATAAAATAAAAAAAAATAAAAAAATAAAAAATAAAAAAAATAAATAAATGAAAAAAGTGAAGAGTAGTTCCTTTGAAAGTTAAACTCCTTTTCCTTTCCTGTTCCTAAAAAAGTTAAACTTGTTTAACTCTAAAGTTAAACTAATTGTGGGTATGGGAATTTTCATTTAAAAAAATCATCATCAAATTACTGTAACACATCATTATTTTTTTCTTTATAAATTTTATTTTTAAAAAACACATGTATAATAAAAAACTATAAAAAATAAAAATAATAATATATAACAAATAAAAATAAATAATACAAATAATAATAAGGGATTACAATTATAATACATAGAGAAATTGCATTCTTACACCTAATTATTTTAAACTAACTATAATTACACTATTTATAATTTTTTTGTGACAAGAAATCACTCAAATTTATATATACATAACGAAAAAAAATTAATAACTAATATATATATACAATATTAAAAAAAAATAACATATACAATACAATAAAAAATATATACTGGATAATGTAATATAATGATAAAATATAATATAAGTAGTGAGAATAGCTTTAAAATTAGATATTATAAGCAAAATGAAAAAATGGAATAGTTAAAAAAAAAATTAATTATAAAATACTTACTTCTTTTAGATGGCTGTCCACTGGCATTCCTCTTCTTAGGTCCCATTTTCAATTACATTAAATTAAAATTAAAAATAAACCACTTAAATTAACAAAAATTCATGGAAAACTTTAAAAATTCACAACTCCGGCTATAATGCAGCTATCCGGAAATCAAAAACGCCGAAATGACTATCATGGACCAGTGCAAGTGACTGACTAACAAAAGTAAACACTTTCCTACCTGGCCATCGCTTTTAAGTGGAAAAGGTAAAATATACCTGATTACAGCCCTGGGCTGTAATCGGCCACCTGGGCTCGACCCCCGGTACAGCTCAGGGCTGTGACCGGCGTTGAATGTGTTAAGTCAATTCATCTCTTTTTTTATGTCTGATTTTATTCGCTCACTGTACTACTAAGAATTGTTTACTCACATTGCATTAAATTTACTTAAGTATATATTATATACAGATTAAATGTAATGTGCTGATCATATATTAGCCTTCTTGTGAGAAAACTATTTTTCTAAGGAAACCAGTTGGTTTTTTAATTGATTGCAGAGATGTAAAATCATTATTTTATTTTGAAAGCAAAGGAGAAACTAATTATTTTCGCTTAATATTTTAGTAATTTAAAAAGAACAAATATATAACCTTTACAAACCGAACTGGATGAATGAACAATAAACATTGAGTGAAACGCACCCTAGCGCTTCCTGGTAGTCTGGAGCTCGAACTAAATTTTTTATTCATAAACTCGTATCTAAATCTCAGGGAGGCTAATTAAATGGTGCGAGAGGCTTAAAATTCCAGTCCTTTTCTCTTCAATTTTACACTCTTAAGAGAAAAACGGAAACCTTCTTCCCTGTTAGGGGTTATATGGCTAAAAGACGACATAACTTCCTTAATCCTACGTGGAGTCGTTTTTGAGCCTTTTCGGCACGCACATTGTACACTTTGCTTTATAATATATATTGATTATGAAATAAAGCACTCTTTTTTAGATGTTTCAACCATTTAAGTATGATGTCAAGCCTTTGACAGGGTGAACAGAACAACTTTGTTTAGCATTCTTGAGGAGTATTGCATACCCACAAAACTTGTCAGGCTAATAAAAATGACGTTAAAAAGTACCGCAGCTAAAGTCTAAAGTCATGATTGGAAACAGAGTAGGAGATGCCTTTGATATGGTCTCTGGTGTAAGACAGGGTGATGCGCTGGCCGCCACTCTGTTTAATTTGGCCCTGCACTCGGCTATTAAAGACACGATTAAAAATGGAACACTGGCCTATAAAACCTGGCAAATATACGCCTACGCTGATGATTTAGTAATTATGGCCAGAAGTGAAGCAGCCTTAAAAGAGGCGTTCAGATTAATTATAAAAAGTGGTAGCAAAGTTGGGATCAGTCTGAACCAAGAAAAGACGAAATATATGCTGGTAACGGCCACAAGTAATCAAAACAACCCAAACAGGCAAAATAAGAATATCTCTCTGCTCAATTATCAATTTGAGCGAGTAGCTAACTTCACTTACCTGGGCTCCTCGATAAATAACTAAAGAAAACATAATAACTAAAGAAAATAGAATAATGGCTGGTAATAGGGCCTACTAGGAAAACAAAATTAAAATTGTTTAAAACGCTTGTAAGACCAGTTGTTACTTACTCGTCTGAAACCTGGTGCCTACCAACGCCATAATGCCAAAAACTGAGAGTTTTTGAGCGAAAAATAATAAGAAAATATATGGTGCAGTAAAGATGATTGATGGAAGGTGGAAGGTTAAGAGCAACAAAGAAATAGTAGCCTTAATAAAAAATGAGGACATTGTTAACCATATAAGGGCAGGTAGGCTACGTTGGCCTGGTCATGTAGAAAGGATGGAAGAGGAGAGGCCACAGAAAAAAATGCTGGATATGGAAATCCTCAAAAGAAAAAGGAAAAAACGTACAGACCGAGGAGCCGATGGAGAGACGAGGTAAAGAAGGACGCGGCGAAACTGGGCATAAGGAACTCGTGGACTGTTGCCAGGGATTGCGGCAGATGGAGGGAGATAGTCCGGAAGGCCAAGGGTCACATAGACCAGTAGCGCCAGGAAGTAAGTATGATGTCTGTATATGTGCGTGAGGGAGAGACATGATTCAGAGGTGGGATACGGGAGGGCCCGACAGTTCTTACTTACCAGTTCCTAACCCTCCGTATATATAATCTTAAGAAGAACAATCCAGAACTTTCAAGGCCAGCGTAGATAGTACTCGAACAGCATAGTTACAAACATGTACAAACAAAAGGTACAATATAAAATCAGGTTTTCATTATCAAGAGTTTAGATTTCATCAAAAATACCAAAATATTCGCTACTGATTACAGACATTGAAACCAACTGAATAGATCTTATCAGTAACGAGATACTTGTGTGGTCTATTTGTTCACCTTCTGATTAGAAAAGATTCGATGCAAATTATAATAACTCATTTTCAAGCGAACACCTGACTTATTTATTTATTCTGTACAAAGAAACCTGCTTAATGCTTCTTTTTAGCCACTTAACCCATTTTGGGTTTAATTAGAATTATCCCCTTGTAAATCCACAGGGATGGCAGATATATGCATGGTTGAAAGTTAATATTAGAACAATTCAAACGATTTTTACAATTTACTTGTATTACAATCACTTGAAAAACTTTGTTTCTTATACGTCATCTGAGAACGCCTACTGCATAGGGTGATTAATCACATTTAGAGGCACATTGATTCACTTTTCTAAGACTTTTGCATGTGAAAAAAGGTTTAAAAATTTAACAATAATGTACTAAGAACTGCAATGGAGAACAAAATATCCAGATGCATGCATAAAACTCTTAGAGTAACATCCATCTGACCTCCTCCGTCAGACAAGTCAGTAATACTTCGGTTAAAGGTAATATCCATCTCTAATGGGGAGTTAACTTTTTTAATTGGTGAATTTTTGAGGAAAATTATGAGTCTCGCTAAAAAAAAACGCAACAGGGACAACTGATTGTAGCACAATTGAAGATGGAGGTCCCAACCCATAACTAACTACTTCGTGCACTATGTTTCGTGTGAACCATAGTCGCCGGACACTTCACACACAATAACCTTATATAAAACTGTGTTCCATCATGCGAACTCATCTTAACCCAATAATAGATTGCTACGATATTCTTGCAACGAGGTAAGTGAGGCAGTTATTACACCTCTTTATCAAGTACCGCTACATACCCTAGTGCTAAATGTGTTAACCCTATTGGTTCCTTAGAGGGATATTATCCGTAAATGGTTAATTAATCAGATTCATTAGTTAAAACTAGATAAAAATGCCCATTTTTTCTCTCTCAATCTTTTACAAACACACAAAATAAAATAATGATAGTAAGATCGAATATATGTTCTGTTTTTTAAGTAAATATGGTACTTATGTAGTACTGACTCGCCAAGGACTGCTATCCACAATGTTGTTTATAACCTGACACAACACACATACTGATAAGGCACTTTAGAGCAAGCATAAGTCTAAAACTGAGATCTAATAAAGCTAATCTATGCCCTTTTTAACTGAAAAACAAAACAAAAAAAAACGACATGATAGGAGTATTAATAGTTTTCCCTATCATAAAAAATAAGGACGTTGCCAATTTAACAAAATTAGCAGTAATGCAAGGATAATTTAATCAGCCTCAGGAAAGTGATAAAAAGAGGTTATAAAGTAACATGAGATGAGGAGATAGGTTCCCTGGAGTTTCGATACTACATAAGTACCATAAATATTCTGATAATTTAATAATTAAAGCATTAGCTATAAATTTTTATTAATTTAGGTGTACCAAGACTGAAAAGTGCAAGTATGCCCTAGAAAAGGCTTCTCAAATGGGTCGCATTCTTGATGATTTGCAGTATGATTTATATGACAAATGGTGTTCGAACATCGGAGATGTTATTGAAGATAAGCTTGAGCAGTGTTTGCTAAAATTTGACAAAGATTGCCTTCTTGTTCTTAATTTTGATCCAAAAGTAAGGATGTCACCTAAAATAATAAATAACATAGTTGAATGAGCTTATTTGTTAACTGGATATTTAAAGAACTAATGATGCAATAGCTGCAATCATTGGTTGTATTTGCTAAAAATATTTTAAAAAGCAAAACAAATATAGATACATAAAAAACATATGCATTTAAAGGGCTGTTTGGTGGGAAGGATGTCGGTTTCCTTGAAATAGTTATTGCAAATAATATTGAATGATATTGTCAATAAGTGTCTATGGTGATTAGTGACTTTTTATTTTATTATAATGCAAATAGATTTATTTTATAATAATTTAACCATCATTGTGGGTAACCACCCATTTTTTAAATTATTTTAAATCATTTATTTTTGAAGAGAAAAGACTTGGCTCCGCCGGGAATCGAACCCGGGTTTTCCGCATGACATGTGCGGTATGCTATCCATTGCACCACGGAATCGCTTCCAAACGGTGCCAAATCCTTCTTCCTCACTGACACTTCTCCCACGATCTCGCAAGTTTTGCGAGTATTTACGGGAGATGGACAATTTTTGTCCAATTTTGAGCATCTCTTGACGTTCGTCAATTTTTTATATTAATTTAACCATCATTGTGGGTACCCACCTATTTTTTAAATTATTTTGAAATTTTTTTTAAATAATTTAAAAAATTGACGAACGTCAAGAGATGCCCAAAATTGGACAAAAATTGTCCATCTCCCGTAAATACTCGCAAAACTTGCGAGATCGTGGGAGTGGTGTCAGTGAGGAGGAAGGATTTGGCACCGTTTGGAAGGACTCCGTGGTGTAATGGATAGCATACCGCACATGTCATGCGGAAAACCCGGGTTCGATTCCCGGCGGAGCCAAGTCTTTTCTCTTCAAAAATAAATTATTTCAAATAGATTTATTTTAATTAAAAATCATCCAGCTTGTAAATTGTAATGTGCTTAAATTTTTTTTTTTTTTTTGGTATTAATTTTTCATTGTTTTATGATTAATTGTTTGTAACTGATTTTTGATGGTATCTGTAACTATTTACTGTGGTTATTAGTTAAGATCGGTCCTGCGAGAGGTTCGTTACTTGAGAATGCTGGAAGTTCCATCAATTCCACCTAAAGCAGAACAAGTATTTGATCGAATGGAAGAGTTCTATGATTGGAGAGTCAAATTAATGAACATAGTTGAATGGTATGTCTTTTCGGTGTCTTTATTATCTTCATTGATTATATTTGGTACAAGAAAACTGGATTCATGAGCAAATCCACTAGGTTATTTTATTTAAACTTTTTCTAGGTATAATAAAATGATGAAAGAATCTAGACCACAAGAAATAAACATTTTGTCCGATGAGATCAATGCTATAAATAATGAAGTAGAAACAGCGATGGAAACTGTTAATTGGAAAACTGATGGTGATTTAAATTTCTGTTTTACGATATAATTTAGCTTATTGACTTAAATGGCAGTTTTATTTTAAAATGATATTTTTTAAATTAATAATTATAAAATCCCTTGTTCTACTGATTTTATCGCATTTTAAATGCTTATTCATTCACCTTTTTTCATTGAAGGATTCTTTGTCATGAAGTAAAAAACACAAAAATTTCCTTATCAATAAATTTAATCATAGTTCTTTGTAAGGTAAGAAGTATCCAGTTCCTTTGCCTCTTTATTACCCCTGGGGATATATAGTTTTTCTTCAAATCATGTAAATCAAATCAGCCATTATTTTATTTAAAAAAAAAAAATTAGTTTTTAAAGTTTTAGTTTTTTTTTAGTTAGTAACTAATGATAAAAATAGTAAAATATATTTGCTATTAAAAACAAAAGTATTTAAACTATTCCAAGAAATGTATCTATTTTTCTTATTTACCCGAGTACTGATGTGAATAAGAAATATTCTCATGAATTTAGATGTGACTCAAATCTGATTAGGTTTTTAAAAAAAAGTTGCCTCGAGAAATTTTTTAATAAACATAAACTTCAAAAATATAAATCTTACTCTGGTTAGGAATATTATAAAAAAAGGAAAAGAGTTGTAACAAAATAAAAAATATATATATTGAAAAACATGTGTATTAAATTTAAGCTCTGTAAAGTATAATGTGCATTTACCCCTCATTACATTAGCTCTGTCCTCAGTTTTGAATTATTACAATTTTCACTAATCTAAATGATTATTGTAATATTGTTAAATTATTTTGGTTGTGATTATTGTAGAATTGTTACAAGTAGCTACACTTTTTTTTTTTTCATTTTAGCTGTTTGTTTCATTTTATCTCATGAAAGTAATTGGAGGCTTCAGTGACATTTTTTATATCCTAATCACTTATTTTAATTTTTAAAATAAATTGTTGTATTGTAAAATTACAGAATCGGCAGGATTCATCGATTCCTTTTACTTGACTGTTGAGGGTTTAACTCAGAGGGCCCGACAAGCGAGGGAGAATCTGGAACGCATAGAATGGTTGATGAATCAATTCAATTTTATTCCTATTTACCGTAGGATCGAAGATGACGATAACAATTTGCTTGATTTTGTTACTCTATGTTCTGTAGATGCCAGGTAAATTATTTTAATCTGTTTTGTTCAAAGCTTTCAACAATTGTATTTTCATAAAATTAAAACCCAAAAATGTCTATAAAGTTAATATAATCTAACAACTGTTATTAGCAGTGACTCAAAAGTTTCTGTATTCCTAGCTTTTTTTTTTTTTTTTTTTTTTTTTTTTCCTTCCTGGCAATTCTAGCATATGGGGTTCGGTAGAGGTGGGTTAATACGTTGGGTTATACATACGCCCATTGCTACCAATTAAATATACTTTATTTTAATCCTTTCTTATTTTACATAGCTTAGGATACTTTAATTTGGGAACAATTGGGGGTATCTTATCTGCTCTCCATCCGGCCAGTCCTCCCCATCCGTCCGATCGCGTCCATCCCTACTGGTCAACACCCGTTCGGATGGTCCCTCCTACGTCCTCTGGGTCCAGTCCTCCTGGTCCCACTGCCTAGTCTTCTGGTGTCTCGCCGAGATTGGGTGGTGGGGCTCTTCCCAGGGTGAAGTGCGAGGTGCCCACCACCTCCTTCCACCCATATACGATTTCCCTGAAGGTGGATAGTCGTCCTCTTCCACCAGGCAGGGGAAATAGGTCTCGGTGAGGGCGTATAGCCCGGTAATCCTCGACAACCTGGCTCGGTTCTTCCATGGCAGTGCTGTCAACGATGACGTGCTTGGCAGTCTCGGGCACTCCGCACGTGGGGCACCAGGGGTCAATATTCTTCCCATGCCTGTGCAGCTTCCCCCAGAAGCCCCTGTGTCCCGTCAGGATCTGTGAGACCCAGTAGTCCGGAAGGACCCATAAGGCTTCCAGTCTTGAATGGACGGTGGGGAAGAACTTTCTCAGTGTAGAGCCCTTTTGGCTAACTACCCACCGTCCATTACATTCTTCTATTAGGTCCTCCCTCAACATCTTCTTCCAGGCGTTGGGGGTTCCACCTATACTGTGCTGCAGCCTCTCAGGGAGCGCATCAAGCCCCTGCCGTACCTAATTACATTCTTCTGTATTCCTAGCTATCAAGTTTAAGAAGAACTTGTAAATTGCTCACTTATATATATATATTAGGTCCAGTGACTGCTGGAATCAAGAAGTGTAAAGTTTTCTTTTAAAAAGAAATATACATTGAGTAGCTTTTCCCTCTGTAATCATGATCTTAAGAGTCCTTGAAACCAACATATTTATTTTGTTTTTTTAATTAATTAATTAACGTTAACTAGATTTTCTTGTTATATAGTGTGTTTTCCCTAATCACAGGTATGATTGCATAATAGCTGCTGGTAATGAAATATTTGACTTGATCAACCTTAATTTCCGCCTTCTTCATAACTTGCCAATCGAAACTTTTGAAGATGAAATTTTTGAAGAAGAAATTGAGGAAGAGGAAGTTGAGGAAGAAGAATTTGAAGATATTGCTGTGGAACCAGTAGAACCTTTTGAAGATGAACCAGAATTGAAAAAAAGCAAAATTGACCCGAAACTTTTCAAGAGTAGTATGTATAATCTTTAGATCAAAGTTTTGGCAAATGATTTCTGATGAATTATAATGATTAGAGTTTAATATTCATGATTAACATTTATATCTTTCCAACTATTATAGTTTTTTTAACATGTTCTTCTTGTGACTGAGTAGCCATTTAAGAATTGGTTGCTGCACCAGATGGTTTCCCTTGTGGCAGTGGGTGCCGAATTCCAACAGCTGATCCAGCTTTTGCCAGGTCTTACGGTTTTCCTCTACCTCTCTGAGGATAGTACTCATGGATTTTGTGTCTTGGCTCTTATAGTGTGGAACAAATCTCTTTCTAAACATACATTCTAAACTTTTTAGGAGGATTGCCAAGCTAACCCAAAATCTGGACCACCTTGGCAACTCCCACCTCTGTCATTCGCGAGTGAAAAACTCCTTGGGGGCATCACAAGAAGGTGATAATAAGCATTGATAGGGATAAGGACAGCGGAGAGCAACAAAGAGTGAGTACGACACTTTCTTTTTGTGCTCTCTCATAAAGCGAGAAAGACTTTCACACTGTTCTAATCGCTTTAGCTCATATTTGAACAAAATAAAATAAAAGTATCTATTAGTACTCAAAATAAAACATAAGGAACTGTAATATGCTATATAGAATTAGTAATAACATTAAAAATGAGGTTCAACATTAATCTTCCTCGAAAACACCTTTATATCAGACACACATGGGCCGGGATAGCCGAGCGTGTAGGAGCGCGACCCATTGTTGCACGCTCGAGCCGAACGGCGGCGGTTCGAATCCGCCCTGGGAGGGTTGACTTTTATTTCGTGGAGGCCCCACGGAATAAATCTCGACCCTCCCACCATGGTTAGAATAGGTTGGTTACACCTGTAGAGTAACCCCCGTATGCCACACATGGCCAGGTAGGGGAACCGAAAAAAAAAAAAAAAAATATCAGACACACTTGGTTCCAAAACGATAAAAGGTTTTAGGAATAAGTGGTAATTCGGGCAGTAGGGCTAATATTTCATTTATTAAAATGAGATTGGAGAGCATGACAAAACCAATCTCCTATAGCTGCAACTGTGACTTATTCACACAAGGCCACACGCTTAGAGAACTTATTTCTCTTACAGCTCGAGCTAAATTAGCATGCACTGTGACTTGAACAAACAAACATCATTCAAGGACGACATTCTGGAAAAAAGTAGTTGTGGGGAGCATCCGAGTCAAAGTCCTTATCCCTTCTTCTTCTTCTACATGGAGCTACAATCCATTACTGAGTCTTGGCCTTTTCCAAGATAGTCTGCCATCCGTTTCTGTCTTGAGTTGCCAATCTCCAGTTATTGACGCCAAGAAGGGACCTGCATCGCTAGTGACACCATTGCTCCATCTTATTTTCGGACTGCCTACCCTGGGCTTGATATAGATCCTCTCATCAAGTAACCTTTTTGGTATCTCTTCTTGGCACATCCTGGCAACATGACACACCCATCGTAGTCTGCCAATTTTTATATGCCGAACGACATCTATGTCCCTAAAAAGCTGAGCAAGCTCACTGATCGTCCTCTGCCTCCAAAGTTGTCCATCTTGAACGGGATGAAGCTGCATGATATAAGCCTACTCATCATATATTTATGTAGTCTGAAGTAACATCTATTAGCCGCAACAAATCATCTTTTTATATTTAGGATTGCATGTCGTTGTTGTGATCTACTTGGCTCCCAAGATATATAGCCCTTATCTCTGATGTGCAGTAACCCTACCATGACCTAGGACAAGGCCTGCTCGCTATTTCTACATTAATTTAAAAATCGGTTAGAAATATCGTACAACAACAATGTTATAATTCTATTAATAATCACCATCGCCACCGAGGATTTTAAAGTTTTCACCTCACCAAATAGCATGAACTGTACCAAGTAACTATAATTGAGTTGATAGCAGGGCAGGGAATAAAATTGGCTTGGAATCACTAAAGCTTTATAAGTTTGGTGCCAACTTGAAGAGGGAGACTTAGAGACTGTCCTTTCAGAGTTGGGTTTGGATGATGGTAATTGTATAAAAGTGTATAATCATTGATTGACTGTTTAAGCATAGAAACTTCCTGTTTGATATTCCTTCATTTATTATTCAGATTCATGATATCATAGTCTATTATCCATTACTTCTGATCTGGGTTAACTATCCTTTTTTTTTTTTTTTCAGTTTTGCAAGTTGTGGATGAAAATTTAATAGCAGGTGAAGAAGAAGAGGAAGTTGAAGAAGAATTGGAAGCAGAAATTCTAGCACCTATCGTAGATGAATTTGAATTTTTAGATGAAGAAGAAAAAGGTATTAGACTATTTCAAAGTAAAATTGTTCTTCAGTTCGATTTTTAAGTAAGAGTTAAATTAATTATATATTTTTTATCTTTACTCTATTTGATAATGTTGAGTAATAGGTATAAGGTGAATCAGTAATTCATAAGCCTTCATTGAATACATTAAAAAGCCTATTATAAAATAAAAATAAAAACAGTTAAATTATATTTTTGTTTTGCTGATTAACCATTGTAGAGTTTTTAAAAATAATCTCATAATCAATTAGCCCTGTTAATTCCATTTCTATACATTCTGTGCTGTTCGATTTCTGGAGTGTTGGTTGTTAAGGTCTACATAATTTTCAAATGAAAATTGGAATAATTTAATTTATATTTGGAAACAAGAGTTTATTAATTTAATGATTAAACAAATAAGATTCAAAAGAAACAATTGAAGATAATTCAAGGAAATCATTTTAAAGTTGATCCTTGTTGAATCTACTTATTTGATGCTTTTGTGTTTGGCACCACTACTAATATTGATGTATAAATAAAGCTAAATCAGTGAAATACCACTGTATACAGAAAATTTATAATGTTCTAGAACGTAGGAGGAAACAATTAGAAGAGGAAGAAGAAAGAAGGAAAAAAGAACAAGAAGAAGAAGCCGAAAAGAAAAGAAAAGAGGAAGAGGCGATAGAAAGAAGAAGATTAAGAGCTGAAAGAGAGGTTGGTTTTATTCAACATCATCAATGTAATTCTCTCATGATCTATCCCCCGTACTCTTTAGAGCTTTGACTAACTTCCATGATTTCACAACATTGCAGTTTATATATGACATTCTACTTGAAGATCTGCCTTGCCAAATAAACCAGGATCTTGCTCTTGACTGTTTATAGATTGCATTAAATGCTGAATTAACAGACTGTATTTTTTTTTACTTTTTAAAGGATCCCTATCCTAACTATAAATGGACAAGCATAATTAGGACTCCCACTGATCAGACATAACAGCAAAAAGTGATGTTAAGTAATCAATTAAGCACATAAACGATTTTATTTTGTATATAATAAAATAAATTTAAATTAGTAACCACTATATTATAATATATATATTTTTTTTCATATCAGGAAAAAAGGAAAAAGTACTTAGAAGACCTGTTGAGACCAGTTACTCCCAGTACTGAAGAATCAATGCACTTTGAACGACCAGCTCTCCGAGCAAGGTATAGTTTTAAACATTACAAGTAAAATTGTGTGATGATGATTATGAAATATAAAAAATAATAACTTTTTTTTTTTAGAATTATAATGTAATGTACCTTAATCTAAATCCCATTATTCCATAAGTTTACTAGTAGAGTACACTGAGATTTCATCTACAAAAAACCTAGTCATACGTATTTTTGTTTTATCTCGTCCTATTTCAGCAAATTATCTCAAAAATGAATGGAGCTATTATAAATTATTTTGGTTTTCCTTGTTTTTTTTTGTTTTTGTTTTTTACAGATATTTATCGGAGCTATGGAGAGTGACTCGGTTCGCAATTAGACCCCCAGGTAATATAGACTTTCAAGAGGAAATCGAAGAGGAATATTCAAATATAGAAGAGCAAACAATTGAAACAGGAAAATCCATCATGGTCAAAGAGAAAACTTTAACGCCAGCAGTAGCACC
This sequence comes from Aelia acuminata, assembly GCA_911387785.2. NCBI lineage: Eukaryota > Metazoa > Arthropoda > Insecta > Hemiptera > Pentatomidae > Aelia > Aelia acuminata. The sequence continues at coordinate 26,993,323 of OU426981.1, read as the reverse complement.
AAAGCCAAAGGGGCATAAAGAAAAGAAGAAGAAAGGTGGTAAAGAGAAGAAAGGGAAGAAAGGGAAAAAAAAGAAAGATGGAATGCAGTTATTAAAAACAGATGGTCTTCAAAGTCTTCAATACCAGGTTCTTGTTGAGGGGCAACCAGGTGAAGATCCTGAAATGTTAGAGGAAGAAGACTTATATGAAGAAGACATGGAGGAAGAATATTGGAGGCCTCCAACAGCTTCGGTAAGTTGAAGTACAATACTTGATTTTTTACATTTAGTTCAGCAACTGTTTTATTGATAAGTAACTGTAGGACCAAACATATACACAAACTCACCAATTCATATGCACTTATCCTTATATATATAAAAATCTCGTGTCCTGATGTTTGTCTTTCTATTTCTCAGAAACTACTCAACAGATTTTAATGAAATTTGGCTCAATGTATATAGTTTTGGCCAACTTAACGGACCGGATAGTTTTTAACTTGATTAGTGATCAAAATAATTCCTATATAGCGAATTATTGCAAATAGAGTAGGTCGTGTTTCGATTTATTAACATGGCGTTATATGTCGATTTCATAATGTTTTTGTTTATAAGTTTGTAATACAGGTTATCATTATTATAATTTTGTATTGCGTTATGTGAGTGCAGTTATTTTTCCTATATTATTATTTTCCACAGACAAATAGTAATACAAATTTGTATTTATTGTTAATTTTCATTAAAGAATAAATAAATCAAGAAAAGGTTACAATAAATTCTCAAATGTATAGGTACTTTTTCTTCCTTTTCCTTTTTTATTTGTATTTAAATTAAATTACTAGCTAAACGCTGAAACGCTTTGCTGTGGCCCACCTTGATATCAACTTTTAGTAAAGTAAATACATTTTAATAATTTAAATTAGGCTATTATTTGAAATAATACTCTATAAATGTTGTAACAGCACCTACTGTCATAGGTGTAACCTAATAGAAACCTGACTTGGGGAGTCAGTGTTGCCAAAAATTAGTGGCTACACTGCGGGTAACCAGTCGTAAAAACTCCCTCACCAAAAGAGTGTATTTTGATTAGGTGTTGTGGGATACTTGGTGATTTGCTAAAGAATTGCATAATTAAGACTTTAATATTATATTTTCAGTTGATTTATTTAACAGAAGTTTCTTTACGTTCATTATTCGTTTTGTTATTATTATTTGAATACAGTGTTTTTTTATTTTACCAAACCTTTTTAATATTTTTATCCCGTGCTCTAAAATCTAAAATTTAAAAAATGTCAGTGGAGATTTGTAATTCCTACTTTATCAACAATAATTTAAAGTTAAGAAAATTTAATCCTAAGCGAATAGAGGCTGTTCCTTCCTGTTCAGCAGAGTTGCAATTATCTTTATATGTAAAATTTAAGAAATGTCAGCGAAGATTTTAATCCTTTCTTTAATTTAAAGTAGGCTATTATTGGGAATGATATTTCGGTGTTAATTTCACCAGAATACATTTTTTTATTTATCTTTAAATTATTGTTGATTAAGAAAGGATTACAAATCTCCGCGGCATTTTTTAAATTTTACATATAATGATTATTACACCTCTACTAAACAAGAATAACTGTTATTTGGATAAACCTCAAGTTTCAGATTTATCCACCATAAATATTAGAGTACTACTGCAAAATGATCCATCGGCAGATATATTTCCTAAACAATTGTTCTATATTGGAAACGGTGAAATAGAGCTGTATCGAAATTCAAAATTTATCAAATTACCAGAAAATTTCTCCACTGTTGTAGAGACGAAAAATGAACTAATATAAAGTGTCTTTCCTGATATTTTGAACAATTATTTGGACTTTTATTGGCTGGGTAGTCGTGCTATTTTGGCAGCAAAAAATGTTTATTTCGATGAAATAAACTTCCAAAATCAATTGACAATGTTCTAGATGTAAACGAAGCTGTAAATTTCCCATCTGAATTTTTGAATTCCCTGGATATACCTGGGATATACACCCAAACAATCTCCAGTTGAAGATTGGCTGACCGATTATTCTTCTTCGTAACTTAAATCCACTTCAATTGTGCAACGGTACACGTTTGGTCATTAAAAGGATCACAGGAAATGTTATTGAAGCAAAAATGTTGCCTTGAAAATTTATAGGAGATATATATTCCCCTGGAACCGTCAGAATTTTCAATACAATTTAAAAGGCTTCAATATCCTATTCGTTTGGCTTTTGCCATGACCATAAACAAATCCCAAGGGCAAACAATGTCCACTTGGACTTTGAAAATCCGTGTTTTTCCCTTGGGCAATGGCATAACTCACGTGGGAAATGGGTATCGCCTGCTCACGTGTGTGGAAACCATCAAATCTTTGGTTTGTTTAAAAAAAAAAAAAAACAGGTTAACCCAAAACATTTTGAACAAATTAGTACTTGAATAAATAAAAATTCTTAATTGTATTATGTAAAAACCTCTTTAAGAAGAGATTTCTTATCACTCAAATATATTGCTAAATTAAAAGCTTCAACACACCACCCTCCTACCGAACACTTATTTCCCGAAGGGTCGGGAAATCAAGGTCTCAAAGAAATTGAGAAAAACGCCAATCAAAAGGACGCGTTAACCAAGATTGGCATGACCATGAGAAATATTAAACCCGTCGCTAAACTAAAAATACCAAGTTGAGGTAGTGTTAGGCCAATAATCAATAGATCAATGGCTGAGGTTACCAAAACTTACCCGGTAGAAGTTCAGTCATCCTTTTTAAAATTAGTGGAAAAATATAGCAATTTATAGTTAGTTTATACTGATGCATCAAAAAAAGTCGATAGTGTAGGCAGCGCTGTAAGTCGTAAACACAATCAGCTCTTTTTTAATCAAACTAAATTGAAATATGAGATGAAAAAAATAAAAACTTTAACTTTCCTATATTCCTTACCAAATACTTTTAAATGGTGTAATGCTCTATTCTCAATCACGTTGGATTTTGATTAGCTGAAAGGTTTTCATCTTTATTAATGAATATTGGTACGACTGTATTTGTTTAAAAATATTAGGATATAACTACTGAGCCACAGCAACGCGTGGCCGGGTCTGCTAGTAAATTAATAAAATCATTGGTAAGGATGGCTGTTTGATTAATAACTGCCTGCAATAAAAGGTTTTAAAAATAATAATAGCCAACGGATTACAGATGTAATATATTCTTAGTAAAAATAGGAAGAAAAAAAAATTAGAGAACTTGGATGATTTTCGCAGGCCTACTTGTACTTAAGTGAGAAATCTAAAAATAAATTGACCCAGTTATCTCAGTGAATTGCTGGAGATGACATCAGGATATCATCTTATTTATTCCAAATATGGGTAGATGAAACTCAGAGATTATTGTTTATTTTCTAAGATGAGTTTATTATTTTGATCCACAGATGCTTCTCTTTGAGGAGTTCAGAAATAACCCGGAAAAACTTGAAAAATGGGATGATTATTTGGAATTAGTCGACCAGATTGTTCAAGAAGGCCTTTTGCATGCCGTTGGTGGAGGGTAAGCTGCTCAATAAGTTTCGGATTTATAATAAAAAAATGTAGCAATATTTTAATTAGCTAAAAACCTAAACAAAAAAGCAACAGAATAACAGTAAAAAAGAAGAGTTGTATAATATAAGCAAATGTGATATTTATAATAATAATTGAAGATTATTGTTTTAATTAATTTGTTTCAATTAAATTGAAGGGGTCGGTGCAAAATAGTGCCAAGCAACATTTTTAACAAAAATGAACTGGAGCTGCCATCTCTTGAATATTATGTAGTACTACATGTCTATGATGGAAATGCCACCCAAATATGTCTATAGAAGCTTTATATTGTCATATTTAGGTGGCATTTCCATCATAGACACATAGTCCTATGTAATATACCGCAGACTGCAGCTACAGTTTATTTTTGTTAAAAATGTTGCTTGGCACTATTTTTTCCCGACCCCTTCAATTAAGTTCAAAATAAAACATCTAACCAAAGAGTTAAGAATTTGCAGATGATTCTGCATACTTCTCCAAAGCAATAGAAAGCATAAGAAATAGCCGAGAGAGAGAGAGCAGAACTTGAAATTGTCTTAATTAATAATGAGGAATACCAATATAAACTACTACAGCTGGGTTAAAGTCACATCACAGTTCAAATAAATACCTTGAAGAGGTATGGGTTAGTTAAAGGGACAATTGTGAACAAAAGAAAAACATTGGACATAAAAGATATTTATTGACTTTTAAGGTGCAGGGAAATAAAGTATAAATGCAAGTTAAACGAAAAAGAACACAGATTTATTTGGATACATACTCGTACAGTACACACACTCGTGAACCATCACAGGAGAAGTCAATGAGGCACATGCCAACCTGATTACACAAATGCAACAGTACCTCCCTTATCGTTACAACTAAATATAAATTATATAAAACAAATAATAATGTAAATGCGGAATTATAACAATATTGACGACTTACAAATGAACACCTGACTTAAGTATATTCACTATTCACTAAGTAGAAACCACCTCCACGTTTCTTTTATCCTCTTAATCCATTTAGGGCTAAATTCAACTTGCCCACTTATTCACTGAAATGACATTTTCTATTTACCTCACTTGATTATCATTGATAACAAGTTTTAGTGATGATGCATACAATTTAACTTAATAAACAAATGCTTGGCCACCAATGTGCTCTTTGAAAAATTTCATCATCTAGAACGCTGGGAAGACAGGTTTTAGAATTATCCTATTGAGTTAAACTTGAAAGTTCTAGCTTAGGCATAAGCTAGAAATATAAAATTCAAATTTAATAGAACAAAGAAACAAATGAAAAAAAATTAATTTAAATATTTTATTCTTGAAGAGAAAAGATTGGGCTCTGCCGGGAATCGAACCCGGGTCTCCTGCGCGACATGCGCGGATGCCAACCACTGCACCACAGAGCTCGCCCTCAAGCGGAGTCAAACCTTCCTCTTCATTGATACCTACTCCCCCGATATCGCAATTTTAGCGAGTAAGTAGTAGTTTTATTGGCTACTGCTTACTAAATACCAAAAATTGGACAAAATTTGTCCACCTCCCCTTACTACTCGCAAAAATTGCGAGATCAGGGGAGTGGGTATTAGTGAAGAGGAAGAATTGGCTCCGCTTGGGGGCGAGCTCTGTGGTGCAGTGGTTGGATCCTCGCATGTCGTGCGGGAGACCCGGGTTCGATTCCTGGCGGAGCCGAATCTTTCCTCTTCAAGGATAAAATATTTAAATTAATTTTAAAAAAAGGTGGTTACCCACGAACACAGATTAGATTAATACAAAATAATTTAAAATTGACATATGTCAATAAATACCAAAAATTGGACAAAATTTGTCCACCTCCCCTTACTACTCGCAAAAATTGCGAGATATGGGGAGTGGGTATTAGTGAACAGGAAGAATTGGCTCCGCTTGGGGGCGAGCTCTGTGGTGCAGTGGTTGGATCCTCGCATGTCGTGCGGGAGACCCGGTTTCAATTCCCGGCGGAGCCCAATCTTTCCTCTTCAAGGATAAAATAGTTAAATTAATTTAAAAAAAAGGTGGTTACCCACGAACAAAGATTAGATGAAGAAAAGAAAATTAGTGTGACCAATAATGGGGAAGAAGCAAAAAAACAGTTTTAAACTTGATTTCTCAAAAGTTTTAATTTTTGATATACCAGTATACCTCCCAGCATGCGATATGAAATCTAAGTTTAATTAATTGTATATTTTTAAGTATTATTAATTTATTTGTTATCGTTATTTACTTCAGGGTTTCTAATATATTCCTAGTAATAATTCATTTATCCTGAGGATAATCTAATGTTTCCAATGCACTGAATATTTTTCTATTTCCTAATTGTGATTTTTAATTATATTTCAGCGTAGCCTATCTCTCGGATGAGATGGATGAGAGGAAGCAAAGGCCCCCATTGTTCCTAATACAAATGATTATTGAAAATGATGCTATTCAATTTGTCCCATCGATGGTTGATGACGAAAGTGACCCGGAGTGCCTCGTCGGCATTATGTGGTTAATTTTAGAAGATATAAACTGTCAAGCACTCCTTGTTCCTAGAATATCATATGCTGCAAGAGAGAGAACCTATCTTGTAATGCTAAAAACAATATATATATATTTATTTATAATATAATTATTAATCAATTATGATAACAACTTTTCTTTTGTAAAGGATGATATAATGTTGAATGAGGACATAATTGAATTAGAAAAGGATATTAAGGATAAAGTTGCGCAATCTGTGGTGAAGGTGATTTTTTTTTTTGTATAATTTACTATCCGTAGTTAACATCTTTCAGTATTTAATAAGCTTCCTAAATCATTTGAAAGATTCTAAGTGATATTTTTTATTGACAACATGTTCAGCCCCATTAGATATTTGATATTTTTTGGTAGGGCCACTTATATCACTTTATATCAGTTATTTTCATTTATCTTAGTAATGTAACATTTAGATATGCAACATATAAACTTTTTTTTTTTAATATTAACATAGGTAAAACTATTTCCTTTTTTTCTGTTTGATTTGACTCGATGATATTACACCTTTATATATTATTTATCTTTATTTCACTTCTTCAGTGTTTCGAGCCCATTTTGCACATCTTCAGATTATAATTTATCTACTTACACTCAATAGTGTGATTGTCATACTTCCTATTTATTATGTTTTCTTTTATTTTGCTTAAATCAGTTTTCCATTTATTCAGTCATGTTTGCCACTGTGTAACATGAAACAAGCAGACAGCAACATAAAGACACATTTGCTCTGCCCGAGCTTAAAGATTACAAATTATAATATTTTTTGCCGGTTGATAAACATTTTGGGCATCATGAAGCCCTCATTTTCTTTCACAAAATTACTATAAAATAGTTACTTTTTTCTTTTATAATATTTCCAATCCACTCTGTGTCCAACAACTCTGTCCCCATGAGCGCTAGATAGCTCTCGCACATGTAAACTTTCAAACCGTCCTAATTATGATGGTTATTTTTCTTAGCTAGTTACCTCTTGCATTGATAAATATCTTTAATTGGTAGGTGTAGTGGAGGGGATGTGGGGAGTGGATTTCCAACTCCCCCGACTAGCACTGCCCCCGCGAGTGCTAGATAGCTCTCACACACATAAATTTTCAAACTGTCCTTATTATGATGGTTTGTATAAGCTTCAATTGTATAATACTTATATTATTTTAATATTCAAAAATTATGCATTATAAATTTTTTTATATAATTATTATATAAATACTTACTTGTATAGTTTTTGAAGGGTTAGATAATTGTAAAAGTTTCAATTTAGTTTTATGACATTTGAAATTACTTCAAAGGAAACCAATAGTTTCCATTAAATAATATGAAAGTAGAATTTTAATTTTATTTTTTCATCACATCAATTACAATTCTTTCTACCTCTTTTTAAAGTAAATATTATTCTATCTGAGATTCTCAGCTTTCCAGCGATATATTATACTACTCTTATTTACAGATATTGAAATTAAAAAAAATTCTTTTTCTCCATTATGTTAGTAAGAAGTTCTTTTATACTTTTTAGATATTTCTTATCTCTAGTGATATAAACTTATCTCTATATAAACAAAATTAAAGTTACCTTACAGGATGAATTTTACCTCACCTTTAAAATCCTATCATATCACTTATATGGTGACAAAGCCTACTTCATAATGAAAAAACCTAATTATAATTTAAAATGACAAGTTTTATCATGATCGTTAGACCTGCTTTTGAGAAATTGTCAAGACATTATATCGTTTTAAGTGCCAACACTGTTTACTCAATTTTGTAGAAACCTTTGCTGTCTTCAACGGCGTCTACCTACTTCAAATGCCTAATTTCAATATGATTTATCATTTTTGAGTGAATCTGTTCACACACAGACATACGGATACATACATACAATTTTTTGAAACTTGGTTATTTAAAATCAGGGGACCCTAAAACGTGTATTTCTGTTGAAATCCTGAAGTTGAAATTTTCCGTATTTCATATATTGATGGCCTGGAATGATAACATTGTATTCCAAAAAAAAACAACTTTTTTATTTGATAGAAAAGCACATATCTCACATTACGTTTTATTAAATCCAAACTAAGTTCTAATTAGTTATGACAAGTATGCTAGTATTGTGGGGATCAAATAAAACAAAAAAACTATTGATTGTTTTTTTTTTTTTTGTTTTTTTGAGATACTAGGTTTTCGTCTCTAGACCATCGATATAAGTAGGTAAAAGTTAAAACATATTTAAAGCGCTCTTATTTAATTACAAAATGAACTTCACTAAATTCATTGTTGTACCATACTAAAAAATTTGTGAAAATGAGATTAGATTGGTTTCCCTATTTTTTTCCCCAAAATTTGGAGGGGGGAACAAAACCCAATATGTTCTAATATTTGACCTCTTCTGGGTTGAAGTTAGATGGCAACCTTTGGCACACAAACGAATTGGCTGGCCATACCCTCCTTCACCATCTTTACTAATCTTTCTCTACTTCAAGTACATAATATTTTTTTCAAAATGTTTTCTTTATTTAATATTATTTTTACCTATAGAAACAGTCTTGAATATGTATTTCATAGGTTAAAGTTGTTGTTATGGGCTGCGGCGTGGCTGAGGGGATAGCGTCTCCGACTCCCACGCTGGCGGTGCGGGTTCGAATCCCGCCCAAGCCCGCTCGATTCTGTTTGGTGACGGCCTCACTGAACAGACTCAGCGGCTTGCCATGGATCAGAAGAGGTTGGTTACCCGTAGATAACCTGTCCCGATTAGCCCTCGTGGCATAAAGCGGACGTTAAAAAAAAAAAGTTGTTTAATTTTTTCTTTTAAATATTCTTTTATCAATTTGTGATACTAAAAAATTATTTACACTTTTTTATTTCAAACAGGCTCGACAATTTTCTGAGTTTTATCATAAATATGCATACCTTTGGATAGATGACAGAAAGGAACAACTGAAGCAGTTTCTAAAATATGGGCGAGTTCTGGAATTGGAGGAGTTAGAACTTCAGGGAAAAGTTGATGATGAAGATAAACCATATCTTGAAGAAAGGGCCCCAACTCTAGCTGAGTTCAAGACTAAAGTAATCTGCATTTTATCATATGAATTAATAAAAATTTATTTCTTAAAGTTATTACCATTACAATTTTTTTTCCTGCAAATCATTATGAAATGCATGCTACCTTACTCAAAATACAATGTAATGGCATCACAGGGGCTTTGTAAATAATATTAAATAGTGAAAGTAGGCATTATTTTCTATTTCTAAATTAATATTCTGCTATTGCAATGATGCTCAGATCATTAAAAATATGGAAATTTAATATTTAAAAAAAAAATAGCCAAGATCTAACACTATATATTATAATTATTTATTTTTGAAGAGAAAAGATTTGGCTCCGCCGGGAATCGTACCCAGGTCTTCCGCGTGACATGCGCGGTATGCTAACCATTTGGTGCCGTTTGGAAGCGACTCCATGGTGTTATGGTTAGCATACCGCGCATGTCACGTGGAAGACCCGGGTTCGATTCCCGGCGGAGCCAAATCTTTTCTCTTCAAAAATGAATTATTTAAAATAATTTAAAAACAAGGGTGGTTATCCACAATAATGATTAAATTAATATATTATATTTATATTACTCTTTCTCCATAACTCTTTCACGATTTCGCAAGTTTTGCAAGTACTTACGGGAGGTAGACAATTTTTGTCCAATTTTGGGCATCTCTTGACTTTCGTCAATTTTTAAATTATTTTATATTAATTTAATCATTATTGTGGATAACCACCCTTGTTTTTAAATTATTTTAAATAATTTATTTTTGAAGAGAAAAGATTTGGCTCCGCCGGGAATCGAACCCGGGTCTTCCGCGTGACATGCGCAGTATGCTAACCATTTGGTGCCAAATCTTTTCTCTTCAAAAATAATTTATTTAAAATAATTTAAAAACAAGGGTGGTTATCCACAATAATGATTAAATTAATATATTATATTTATATTTCTCTTTCTCCCTAACGAATCGACAGAGTTCTGAGATCTAAGTATCATTTTCATACCAAAGTGAATGGATTCGTAGTTTCATATATTCAACAAAAAATCATCAAATAAATTGCTAAGCCTTTATAATTTCAGTGTCTACTTTCACAATAATAAAAATATTTTTTGTTTTGGGCAAATACAATACTACATTGTTACTTGCACATTTTAGTTTTCATGAATTCATTGTGTTATGGTTATTCTAAAATTATATGTACTTTCTAGATTGACATTTATGAAGAATTAGAGAAAGAATTGGAGGTGATACCAGACTTCGACTTCATAGATACGTGGCTTAAATGTGATCTCACTAGTTTTAAAGAACGCGTATTAACTGAAAATAAAGAATGGGCCAACTTATTCAAAGATCACTTATATAATCTTGTTGTTGACAGGTAAGTAAAGTTGTTGCCCTTTAATAATATTGCTTGGGTATTAGAACTCAGTGACATTAGAACTAGCCTCCTCATCCAATTACCTCCACATTTCTCTTCCTGTGACAACCACCACACTTTATACCTTGCCTTATGCCAAAGATTGCTTGAGAGTTGTTTGTTACATTATGTGACCAACGAAGCTTTGGCCTTCTTCTGGCACCTTAAGTAGCACTTCGCAGCCTTTCTTCCTTTCTCTGCAAAATACTATCTTTCCTACTACAGTAAACCCTCATTATTATTAACTCGGATATAACGAACACCTCGATATAGCGAACCAAAATACTATTCCCCCAAAATTACCATTATATTTCTGCTGAACCCCTCGTTATAGCGAAATCCCTCGGTTAGTGCAAACTACGAACTAAATTTGATGCCTGAGAATTATTGTATTTTGTTATAACGAACTACTAAAATTTTAATTATTTTTTTTTTTTTACTGTATTACGTAGAATGAGCGCGGGAAGACGAAGTAGCTAGAATTGAGGTGTTTTTTTACTCTTAACTAATCCGATTTCCTTTTGCTCTCCCTCTGATTCCATCGACTTTTTTCTCAAAACTAGCTCAGTTCTGTTTCGACCTCTGTATTATTCGAATCAGTGTTCTGTAGTCATTTATATTGTTTTTTTTAATACACAATGAGTTCGTTGGTAAACGTGTGTCACAAACGTAAATCCTTATCAATTGAGGAAAAATTGAAAATTCTCCAGGATATTGAATCCGGAATTCTAAGTAAGAAAAACATCGCAGAAAAATATGGAATTCCAAAATCAACATTGTTAACCATTATAAAAAACAAAGATAAAATAGATTCAACCGCAGCCCAAGGATTAACTTCAGCATCAAATAAACGACTGCGCTCTGAGGCTCATGAATATTTTGAAAAAAATTGATAAATTGCTTTAAACAAATGAGATCTCAAATACCAATCTCAGACCCTCTTATTAAAGCTATGGCTAAAGAACTCTCAAGTGAACTTGGCAGGTAAATTAATGAATCTCATTGTTTAATTAATATGTAGTTTATCTAAAAATAAATTACATACATACGTTTTAATTTAACTAGTTCTAATGAATGAATTTTCTTCTAAATATGATCAAATTAGTGTGGCCATTGGCTTAAAAAAAATTAATCCCTGGTTATAATGAATCTCGTTATAGCGAACTATGAATATCAACCCCCTACCAGTTCGCTATATCGAGGGTTTACTGTAGTATTTAAAGATTACTTTTCCTTCAACAAATTGAAGCAACTGCTCTTTATTTAGAAGTTAGAAACTTATTTTCAGCAAATTATATGGATTAAATTTTTCATCAAAATATGTTTATTTATTTATTTTTTTTGTATTCATTTAACTTAATTATAATGTGGCAAGACTACCCAGCTATCATTACTTATTTATGATGTATCAGTTATATACTACAAAATAAATCTTAATTAAAATGTAAATGATTGAAAATCTTTTTTCTATTCTTCTTATTTAAATAAAATTATTAATTTTTGCTGTAGATTGGTCGAATTGGATGATTTCATTAATAGAGCGAGCGAGGGAATGAGCATAACGCTTGTAAAAGGTGACTACGAAGGTTTGGTAACTGTAATGGGTTATTTGTTCAACATCAGAGATCGGACGGTTGAGACAGATGAAATGTTTGAAGAAATATCTAATATTATGAACCTCCTCAAACAGTATGGAATGGACTTTTCTGAAAACACTTATGCTTTGCTTAAGGTAAATCAGATTGATTTTCATCATTAATTCATATCTAATTAAAAAACATTTACTCCCTTTTATAATATATGAAGTATATGAGTATATGAAGCTAAGTTAAAATTAGCTTAAGTCTCTGAGATAGCAAAATTTTTTTGCTTAGCAAATATTTTAAGATAATCATTTGCCTTTTTGCCCACTTATGCAAAGATTTTGGAAATGCTGAATCGATGCCACTTGGTTTGGAAGGATAGGCCTTTATTTTTATTTGTTACTTTTCAAAGTTGTCTTTTTGTCCTTATGACACATCTTTCTTAATAAAGTATCATATTCAGTTATTGAAACCTTATTTTAATGATTATTATTATTATAAAACTTAATTTTTTTAAAAATTGGGAAGCACCTAGAATAAATTATATACCTAAAGAAAGTTTGTTTTCCTCCAATAAGTCTTGTTTTTTACCAAGATAGTTGGGTCATATTGTTAGGTCTGTAACAAAGTTGTAAATAAATAAATATTAGAAGGTCTCAAACTTATAAATAAATTTAGTTAGGTTCAAATAAATGAGAACGGTTAGACCTTAATAATTAATGAGTAATTCATGAATTTTTTGTTTTCAACTGAGCAGGAGTTGCCGACTCGTTGGGCAGATCTGAAAATACAAGCAACCTTGGTTAAAACTCAAGCAGGGCCTCTAATGCAAGAGGAATCAAACACCATTAGAAAGAGGCTGTCATTCTTTGATATTAGACAAAATCTTTTCATGGAGAAATTTAAAAATAAGGAATTTTTCAAGTAACTTTTTTATTAAGATTGCAAATATAAGTAACAGAACTGGGGCAATTCCACGTCAAATCAACACAAAAATATATCATTTTAAACCTCACCATTTCAGATTTTCTTGAAATTTGGTATATGTGTATTACTTGTACCTACTAGAACAATTGTGAATTATTACTGAGATATGTTTACCTGCTTTTGAATTATTGGTCTCTAAAGCCCTCAAAAATAGGTCCAGAAACAGAAAAAATCATGATTAAAAATAGCTGTAGATGTTTTCCAAATTTGACTAGGCCTATGAGATTGGTGTCGTTTAACAGCGCATTTCATGCCGTTTCATATGACATACAACAATGTATAGGTTGGTGCTAAAGAAATTTTCTTAAAACCAAGTTTAAAAATTTAATGTCAATTTTCTGTAAAAATGGATTTTTTTAAAAATTTTATATATTTTTTTGAAAAATAGGTCACACAGCCTATACCTATACATTGTTGTATATCATATGAAACGGCATGGAATGCGCTGTTAAACGACACCAATCTCATAGTCCTAGTCAACTTTGGAAAACATATACAGCTATTTTTAATCATGATTTTTCTGTTTCTGGACCTATTTTTGAGGGCTTTAGAGACCAATAATTCAGAAACGGGTAGACATATCTCAGTAATATTTCACAATTGTTCTATTAGATACAAGTAGTACACATATACCAAATTTCAAGAAAATCTGAAATGGTGAGGCTCAAGACTGTTGAATTGACGTGGAATTACCCAACTACCTTTTATATAAATTCTGTTTTATGTTAATTTTGCATGAACCAACATAAAGTTTTCCTTATAGTATTTAGTTAGTTATTTTGCTACGTTGATCGAATCTTACTCCCTTCTAAAATGACCAATTTTTCGTTTTTGATTCATCCAATCCTTCATTAGGGAAAAATATTCCATGTATGCAGTTCCGATAAATATTTAAGTAGTATTCATTATTTAAAGTAACCTACATTTTGATCCTGATGCAGGTCTTCATCAGAGATTATGCCTTAAGGAAGAGAGCAATATTGTAAAACTGGTTTTCCGAAAGTTGGGCAAGAGCTATGATAAATTATTATTAGGCAACCACATAAAATAATTATTTTCCTTTAATCAGTCAGATTTTTTCATAAATTCTTTCTTTAATTGTACGTTATGTAAGAAAGCTCTGCATCATGAGTCAAAAAAGTGCTTTAAATAAATAACACATTTTTAAAATTTGTCTTGACCACCACCCTGGACAATCTCTTCCATAATTGTAGGGGAGAGCGGGGTTGGTTGGCAACAGTTTTCACTTTTTTGATTGTTGAGTCGTTCCTGTTAATGTAATCCCAATAGTGTTGATACCACTGTGAACTCCAAGTATTAGAGTACTTCCAGTATTTTTTTCACCACATAATATTTAGTACTAAGATCATAGGAAATTGAAGAATTTGTCAATCCAGAGTATGCCAATTAACCCCCAAGGTGGGGCAGGTTGGCCTAGAAGGTGGGGTTGTTTAGCCATCTCGTTTAAGTAATGCCTGACACATATTATTGTTATTAAAAGCTGCATTATAATGGTATAATAAGTTTGAATCGGTTTTAACAGCTTTTAAGGGAAAATAGAATGACAATAGAAGAAGATAGAAGTTTAGACTGTCGTCACTTTCTGCATAAGAAAAATTGCTCTCATCCTCCTTGCTGGAACTAAAGACAATTGGTAGTTTCACCTTCGTTTATGTTTACCTTGCTTTTGTGAATTGCTACTGCGCCAACAAACCCCAGTTGAAGAGAGCCAACTAACCCCACAGGAGAGATAATATGAAAGATGGCTGCCAGGACAGGGGAGAACAATCAAACAAGAAATTGGTTAGTCGAAAGGTTAGGTTTTTCAAAGGCGTTTGGGGCTATGTGAACAGAATCAAAGTAAAATGTTTTACCATGCCTTTAAACCAAATTTACTTAGAATATAAAAATTTACTTACATGTTGTAAAATCAATCAATGAAGCTCACTCTTCTCTACACTGTTAGCATCGGATTGAAAACTCAGGACAAGACTCCCAAGGTCGAGCGGGTCACATAGTACAATGGTGGGGCCTTCACAACAGGTGTGACAGAAACTATAAGCCGATGGCCAACCTCCCCCTATGCCAACCAACCCCGCTCTCCCCTATAAAATGGTCAGCTGTTATATTTTCGCTGTCATGTCAAACTATCAAATTTGAAAATTGGCTTTTTTAGATTTAATTCTTTGTTATATTTAAGTACTATACATAGAACACATCACAAAAATGATGAATGTTAATACCATATGAAAGAAGATTAAACATAGATAAAAGAATTATAAACACTTGCCTGTTTGGAAATTGGCTGTTTCGGGTTCTATCGTATAATTTTTTATCCTCTTTTCAAAAGTACTGATTTTCACATTCGATAGTTTGACTTGATATTGATGATATATTTGGATGTAAGAAGCCTTAATCTAGGTCCTCCACTGCATTGAAACATTTATCAGTGAGTTTCTATTTTTATATTGATTTATTTTTATTTGATTAATCATATAAGAAAAAAAAATGCATTTGTTAAAAATGCTACTTTCCTTCCAAAAATTAACATATCTAGTAATCATATTTATATTTGATTCAATGGTTTGAGAATGATATCTTTAAAGTCTTAATAATATTACATTCATATATATTTTTTATTTTTTTTTGACACCTCTAGATGGGACTGTCAAGAACCATATGAAGAGATAAATAAATGCGATCTTGAAATATGTGAGTTAGAAAATATGCAGAAGAATTTGTGTGATCAAGCATCTTTGTTTGAGGTTCCTGTTTCTGAAAATCCAATTGTTGCGAATCTCCGAAAGCAATTGTACCTAGTCAAAGTTAGTATCTATTGTATTTTTTTGAAGTACAGAATTGGAGAAAATATTTTGAATGTAGAAAATAAGCTCATTATACATTCGTGAATATTTTTATAGAACAGTGAAATCTAATTAGAATTTCAAATATTTACTAATGGTTTTTAAATACTTAAGATATTTTTCTTTGATGTGCAAGGTAAAGGAAAGATACGCCAATTTTTTATTCACACAAAAAAGAGTCCTATACTATAAAATTTGATGTTTAATTTTTTTTTTTTATTTTACTACCTGTTCTCTGTTTTTTTTATTTTTGATTCTCTAAATTGATTTTAAGCTATTTATGCTAGTCCGAATGACACTATAGAAGAATACGAGCAGATTAAAACTAGAAAACATGCTCTCAACTGAATTTTCTGTTAGAAATGGACTGCGCCAGGGTTAACCTTTTTCGCTGGTACTATTTACCTTGGTCCTGGAATATGCAATCACTGCTATAGATAAGAACTGATCCAGGAGGCAGGGTATATAAGAGAATGACACAACATATTGTCTACGCAGATGATTTGGTGCTCTCATCTCCTAAAATTCCATCTCTCTCTGATGCTTTTCAAGAGTTTGAAACAACAGTTAAACAAATAGAACACAAAGTAAATGATGAGAAAGTTGCTTACATGAGGTCTAGGAAAAATATCCTTCCCACAAACAAATAAGTTACCTTGGGAAATCATACTTTCGACTCATGCCTCTGTTTCAAGCACCTTGGATCCATAGTAAATGGGTAAAATGATGTAACAGTGAACTTTAAAAATAGGCATTAGATGCCCTATTGCATTAAAAAGAACACTAAATATTCCGGTACTACTTCCCCTATTCCCCTGCTGGCTTTGACAGCTGATAAGCACACTGCTACCTGTTGGTCACCATGCGAACTACCATCCCCACCACCTCTCTTCTTAGCCGTTAAAGGCCGATTTTATGGCTAGGTTAGAATTATATTACGCGCCTTTTTTTTACGAGTATGAGACCATGACATCATCTCAACTCTAAACAACTTCACCTATTCCTGGCAAATAAACATCGATTAATCGTACTTTCTGTACATATGATTAATTTTGAAAATACCGCGTCTCCCCACCCTTGCATCTGTAGAATATTACTCTTCATCGAAATGTTATCATTTTTCGAAGTATTAGTATTTTAGAGTCCCTGAAAAATATTAATATTGAATCTATACCGTTCCGGATACAAGTAATTACGTAACTATTCGTTATGTCTATAAGTTCCTTACCAATCCACTTTTTTATAAACAATTTATCCACTTCTTTGTTTTTCTATAACCTATTATCTTTTCATTATGCCTATACTTTTTTGAAGAACTGACATTTACATACTTTACAAAAAGTTAAAGTTAAAAAAAAAAAATTAAGAGATAGGATTTATTTCATTGAAGATGCTTATCTAATTCCACTGTTATAGTTCGAAATACTGATTCTTCGAAATAGATAGAAAGTAAAGTATGATGGAGCAAATGATGGGGAGACGCGGTTTTTTTAAAAGTTAGATAATTATATCGACTGGCACAAAATCGATATGTTCCTTTCAGATGAGGTCAGATAGTGTGTGACGTAAAAATGACGTAATGCTGAGGCAAGGCGGTCATTTTTCAAACAGGAGGGGCAATAGGGGAAAGATGGCGGTGCTAGTAGTTTGCATGGTGACCAACAGATGGTATCGTGCTTATCAGCTGTCAAAGCCAGCAGGGGAATAGAAGAAGTAGTACCAATATTCCACCACTCTCACTGTAAGCCAAAATATTACATTTATTAAAAATGCTTCAAACTATAATTCAGTGGCAGGCGGCAAATCATGGGCGCTGACTTAGAAAAATATAGGTACACAGGTGGGGTAAAAAAACAAATAATTAAGCCGATAGCGGGATCTGGTAACCTACATTAAGAAATGGAGATTAAGATGGATCAGACATGTAGAACGCATGGAAGAGGCCAGAATTCTGTAACTTATGCTTGGAGGAAACGCAGGAGGACAAAGATTGAATGGGAGACCATGCCTGAAAAGGATGGATAATGTGGAGGGTGACCTCTGAAGGAGGGGTTTGAGAACGTGGAGGCAGATTGTTGAGGAGGTCCAGGTGCTCACAGGACTATAGTACCATGTAGTTCGTTAGTTAGCTAAATCAATTAGTTACAAATATGATGTTTTTTATCAGTCCCTTTTCTCATTAAATATTATTATAACAATTAATTTACTATACGATTACTTGGATAATATGGAAGATTGCCATAGTAAATAAGCATAATTTTTTTTTTTAAAAATTTCAAGAATTATTTCAAAGATTTAGAAGATACAGTAGAACCTCCATTATCCGGGGTAATGATGGGTATGGGGGTCCACGGATAATTGAAAACCCCAGATAATCTAATTAAAACATTTTATAGACTTAATGTGATAAAATCACTTGTAAGGTATAATCACTTTTATTAACAAACGAACGTTTTATATACATTAAATTATAATATACAAAAATAACAAAAAAAGTAAATGTATGTTTTTATATATTATGGGCCGAAGATGATACAAAGTCGAAAATGTCTTTTTTCTTCATCATAATATCCCGCACAGTTTGCCAATTCCTAGTTCAGCGGACAATTTCTTACCACTTTCACCCTTTTCTATTCTTTTTATAATAGTTAATTTCTCTTCAAGCGTTAAAACGACACGTTTTCTTTTTTCCGACATGTTACTACTTCGTATGTATTTAAATCGAGACTAAATCACAACTGGCAATATTTTGTTTTGTAGCCAAACAGGCCAGAGTAGGAGTTTCCTGGAAAAACTTGAAAACAATAACATTCCTAGATTATGAATTGGAGTATTAGATACCGGAAACATCTCATAATAGAATACTCGCTTTCTGTATTTTTCCATTTATTGTTTTATTTCATAATAGATAGTTAACCATTGTGTAATCGTTAAATATTTACGTAAACATTTTTTTAAAATATTATACATACAAAATAAATGGCATAGAAACTAAAAAAAACTTATTAAAAAAAAAATTGGCTCCTCGGCACCCCGGTTAATTGGATCCCCGGTTAATCGAGGCCCGAATAATGGAGTTCCTACTGTACTTCAAAAAAAAAAATTATTTTTGATGACTTTAGCAGCTTATTATATCCATGTTATTTTTCCCTGTTGGCTTACAAACTAGCTAGATGTTTAGCTCCCTGAACCAGCTGTTATTACCTCTGCTTATCTTGAGCTACTGCTTACCCATTTCTGCATCATCTTGCTTCAAACTATAATTCAGTGGCAGGCGGCAAATCATGGGCGCTGACTTAGAAAAATATAGGTACACAGGTGGGGTAAAAAAACAAATAATTAAGCCGATAGCGGGATCTGGTAACCTACATTAAGAAATGGAGATTAAGATGGATCAGACATGTAGAACGCATGGAAGAGGCCAGAATTCTGTAACTTATGCTTGGAGGAAACGCAGGAGGACAAAGATTGAATGGGAGACCATGCCTGAAAAGGATGGATAATGTGGAGGGTGACCTCTGAAGGAGGGGTTTGAGAACGTGGAGGCAGATTGTTGAGGAGGTCCAGGTGCTCACAGGACTATAGTACCATGTAGTTCTTTAGTTAGCTAAATCAATTAGTTACAAATATGATGTTTTTTATCAGTCCCTTTTCTCATTAAATATTATTATAACAATTAATTTACTATACGATTACTTGGATAATATGGAAGATTGCCATAGTAAATAAGCATAATTTTTTTTTAAAAAATTTCAAGAATTATTTCAAAGATTTAGAAGATACAGTAGAACCTCCATTATCCGGGGTAATGATGGGTATGGGGGTCCACGGATAATTGAAAACCCCAGATAATCTAATTAAAACATTTTATAGACTTAATGTGATAAAATCACTTGTAAGGTATAATCACTTTTATTAACAAACGAACGTTTTATATACATTAAATTATAATATACAAAAATAACAAAAAAAGTAAATGTATGTTTTTATATATTATGGGCCGAAGATGATACAAAGTCGAAAATGTCTTTTTTCTTCATCATAATATCCCGCACAGTTTGCCAATTCCTAGTTCAGCGGACAATTTCTTACCACTTTCACCCTTTTCTATTCTTTTTATAATAGTTAATTTCTCTTCAAGCGTTAAAACGACACGTTTTCTTTTTTCCGACATGTTACTACTTCGTATGTATTTAAATCGAGACTAAATCACAACTGGCAATATTTTGTTTTGTAGCCAAACAGGCCAGAGTAGGAGTTTCCTGGAAAAACTTGAAAACAATAACATTCCTAGATTATGAATTGGAGTATTAGATACCGGAAACATCTCATAATAGAATACTCGCTTTCTGTATTTTTCCATTTATTGTTTTATTTCATAATAGATAGTTAACCATTGTGTAATCGTTAAATATTTACGTAAACATTTTTTTAAAATATTATACATACAAAATAAATGGCATAGAAACTAAAAAAAACTTATTAAAAAAAAAATTGGCTCCTCGGCACCCCGGTTAATTGGATCCCCGGTTAATCGAGGCCCGAATAATGGAGTTCCTACTGTAATTCAAAAAAAAAAATTATTTTTGATGACTTTAGCAGCTTATTATATCCATGTTATTTTTCCCTGTTGGCTTACAAACTAGCTAGATGTTTAGCTCCCTGAACCAGCTGTTATTACCTCTGCTTATCTTGAGCTACTGCTTACCCATTTCTGCATCATCTTGCTTCAAACTATAATTCAGTGGCAGGCGGCAAATCATGGGCGCTGACTTAGAAAAATATAGGTACACAGGTGGGGTAAAAAAACAAATAATTAAGCCGATAGCGGGATCTGGTAACCTACATTAAGAAATGGAGATTAAGATGGATCAGACATGTAGAACGCATGGAAGAGGCCAGAATTCTGTAACTTATGCTTGGAGGAAACGCAGGAGGACAAAGATTGAATGGGAGACCATGCCTGAAAAGGATGGATAATGTGGAGGGTGACCTCTGAAGGAGGGGTTTGAGAACGTGGAGGCAGATTGTTGAGGAGGTCCAGGTGCTCACAGGACTATAGTACCATGTAGTTCTTTAGTTAGCTAAATCAATTAGTTACAAATATGATGTTTTTTATCAGTCCCTTTTCTCATTAAATATTATTATAACAATTAATTTACTATACGATTACTTGGATAATATGGAAGATTGCCATAGTAAATAAGCATAATTTTTTTTTAAAAAATTTCAAGAATTATTTCAAAGATTTAGAAGATACAGTAGAACCTCCATTATCCGGGGTAATGATGGGTATGGGGGTCCACGGATAATTGAAAACCCCAGATAATCTAATTAAAACATTTTATAGACTTAATGTGATAAAATCACTTGTAAGGTATAATCACTTTTATTAACAAACGAACGTTTTATATACATTAAATTATAATATACAAAAATAACAAAAAAAGTAAATGTATGTTTTTATATATTATGGGCCGAAGATGATACAAAGTCGAAAATGTCTTTTTTCTTCATCATAATATCCCGCACAGTTTGCCAATTCCTAGTTCAGCGGACAATTTCTTACCACTTTCACCCTTTTCTATTCTTTTTATAATAGTTAATTTCTCTTCAAGCGTTAAAACGACACGTTTTCTTTTTTCCGACATGTTACTACTTCGTATGTATTTAAATCGAGACTAAATCACAACTGGCAATATTTTGTTTTGTAGCCAAACAGGCCAGAGTAGGAGTTTCCTGGAAAAACTTGAAAACAATAACATTCCTAGATTATGAATTGGAGTATTAGATACCGGAAACATCTCATAATAGAATACTCGCTTTCTGTATTTTTCCATTTATTGTTTTATTTCATAATAGATAGTTAACCATTGTGTAATCGTTAAATATTTACGTAAACATTTTTTTAAAATATTATACATACAAAATAAATGGCATAGAAACTAAAAAAAACTTATTAAAAAAAAAATTGGCTCCTCGGCACCCCGGTTAATTGGATCCCCGGTTAATCGAGGCCCGAATAATGGAGTTCCTACTGTAATTCAAAAAAAAAAATTATTTTTGATGACTTTAGCAGCTTATTATATCCATGTTATTTTTCCCTGTTGGCTTACAAACTAGCTAGATGTTTAGCTCCCTGAACCAGCTGTTATTACCTCTGCTTATCTTGAGCTACTGCTTACCCATTTCTGCATCATCTTTATTGGTTCCGTCTATTCATCTTCCTTCTTGCCTCCAGTATTATCTCTTTCCTACAATTAAGGCATGCATACTATCAAGGGCCCCCTCCTTCCTAACACTTATATCACGAGATTTATACCATTTATTATGTAACGTGAAACAAAACAAAAAAAAAAATATGGTTTAGAATAGTTACGGACTTGATGTCGGAGGGAACTAACAGTTGCAACAAAGTGTCATAGTACATGTTTCTGTAGTACATGATGTTCGATTACCGTCTATGCAGGCCTCGAATGTTCCGGCTATTAATAAACTATTAACCCTTTAAGCTCTGAGCAGTGCAAGAGTATTGAGGGCCCTGCGGCATGAGACCTTAGACCGGCTGCCGTGCCCAGTGGCCTGAATACTTTTTGCCACATTCACTCTTCTTTATCTCCTTATTCATATTTTTCTTCTACAGTTTTCCATCATCATTGTTCATCCGGACTTTGGACCGGCATTTGTGGATTTAAAAACTTTATTATTTTTTTTTTTTTTACGTAATTTTTTTTTTTTTTTTCCACTGGCACTATGCACCGCGACCTCTTGGGTCTATTGTGCGCCGTGTACGTAATACTACTAATTATTTCGCCCTATTTGACTAAGGAATAAGGTGTAGGTAAAATTAATTTGGAAAAACCCGAAAAGAACCCCATGTCAATTAGTTTACAGCCCTCGGAAATTTGTGAGAAAACCATAAACCTCGTCACTGGGAAATACCGGACGGGCTGGAAAAAGAGTTGGAGAATCGCGAATGCCAATTATGTAAAAATAATTTTCATTAGTCCTGCACTCGTCCTAAATATGAATAAGAAAATGATGTAATAGTATATTATATTATATACTATATTTTTTTTTACGCGTTGTTATTTACCATTTATGAATGTTGCCTTCATATATAATGATACGATAAATTCGAAAGTGAAGAGTAAAAATTCAATTTTTGTTTTAAAAGAAGCCACAAAAAAATCTCTTAAGGTGCTGACTACTGGAGGTTTTATCCTAGTGTAATAGTAAAATGGAAAGATTTAAGAAATCAATTAAAATGTCCGCAGTCTTCTAACGCTGAACTGATATATCAGTCTACAGGGTTAATAAAAATAGTTTAACCCACATAAGTGTTACAATATTATCAAAATATCTTTCACAAAATATTCCTGAATATAACTTCATTAGTTTAATTTTTAGATTATTCTAAACTGGAAATAAGTTTGTAATTACATGAATGTGAACGCCTGTTCTTTCAATACCTAACTTTCCCCTCTTTTTCAGGTAATTTGGGACTATATAATTATGGTACTCTCCATGATAAATACTTGGGAAAATAGTAAATGGAAGACAATAGACTCAGAGAGCATGGATATGGAGTTGAAAAAATTTGCGAAAGAAATAAGAAGTAATTACAATTTTTAAACTATATGCAATATAAACTATATATAAATATATATAATTAATTTGCAACTTTCAATATTCGCATGGCAGTTGTAAATTTATTATTTTCCTGTGCCAGTTCTAATGGAAAATTACCTCTTATAAGGTTATAGTCAATGTTAATACAGCCAATTTAAATTAAAGAATATTAATTAATGGATATATTAGTTATAGAAGTTGAAATTAATAAAGCTTTTTGCCATAGCCTTGGATAGAGACATGAGAAACTGGGATATTTACCTTGAAATAGAATCCGCAATAAAGAACTTGCTAACAGCGTTAAGGGCTATTACGGAACTTCAGAACCCGGCGATCAAGGAGCGGCACTGGCACGAGCTGATGATGGCTACTGAGGTAAATGTTTTCATTCCGTTGTCTTATCATACCGAAAACTTAATTTTCTTTGCTCACAATTTTTATCGAGTGATTCTTGAAATTTCCTACTGATACGTAGTTTTATTCTATTTAATTTTAGTTTTTACTAGAAATTAATAACCTTATGAAAGATTATACAGTCAAACCTGGATAACTGGAATCTCTTGGTGACAGGATTTGAATTCCACTTACAGAGTTATTCCACTTAAACAAGGTTTCACTTAACCAGGGTGCAGGTATCTTATTAAGAGGGCATGTACCACTAAAAGAGGTTTTTAAACAACTTGTAATTTTTATGAATTTTTTTTTAAGCACACTTAAACAACGTAAATCCATAAAATATTGATACAATTTTTTTAATTTTGGCACTTAAAAATGTTTTTTTCCATGTCACATAATTTATCAAAGATTTCATCTTCAGCTCCTTTATTTATTTTTTAAAAAAAAGTCTGCAACTTCTCTATTCAATTTAGTTAATCATTTTTGTTGCCTCTTGTGAGTTGTGACTGGTAGCCTCTCTGACTCTTCTTTATTTTTTTTTATCTTCTTGGTCTGGATCGCCGAAATTTTCATTTTCATCTGGCATTTTTGATTTTTCAAGGTTTTCTTCAACATTCAGCACTCCTGCTGTTAAAATTTCGTCATCTATGTGGGCACTCCGCTCAAATGTTGGAAGCTCCTCATTGGTATCTCCTATCACCTTTTCCCATTGGTTGAACAAAATAACGATAAAGATTGTTTCCCCTTGTTTCCTACAGGGAAACATTTCAGTTAAAGAGTTTATTTAAGGGAAAAATGATGGGACAACAAGTTTTGTACCACTTATAGAGGTATTCCACTTAACCAGGTTCGACTGTATTAAGAAAAAATAATTTAACGGAATATCCAAAAAAATAAAAATATTAATTTTAAGAAAGTAATAGTGAAAGATAACAATGGATCATCTCAATTCTGTTGATTTATCTAAGAGTAATCATATAGATCACCTGAGCTATTTTAGGAAATCATAGTATTGCATATATTATTTCGTTTATTGTTTTGTTTAATGGGCCTTTGAATCAGAACTTCTCCAAAGTAGAAGTTTTATCTTTCAAGATATATGAGATAAATTATACTAATTCAAGAGACAAATGAGGCGTTTGGTTTCAAAACCGGCTACATCCATTTTCAACAATTTTTCCGGACTGATCAAAAAAGAATCAGTTGGAACTGCTTTTGATAAGAAATGGAATCCTTTAGCTTTGATTTTCTAAGGATCTAGACGTTTTTGTAACAAACGCATCTTAACACATATTTTTATAACATTAAAAACTTGAAAAAATTGTTTGGAAAAAATGGATGTAATCGTTTTTGAAACCAAACGCCTCAAATAATCTCTCTATGTTTAATTTTTTTAGAATATTGTGATGATTTTTTTAAATGTGCCTTAAGAGCCCCATTAACCCCATTAACTTACCCCTATACCTTATAATTTCAAAATGATAGCTGATTAAAAGTCCCATAAATCATCATGTCCTTCTCAGGGACTACTGGGCAATTTTTTTTTTTTTTTTTCTTTTTGAGAGAAAGCAATTAATCATGAATGTAGTAGCTATTATTGGTGTTACTATTACAGGTTGCTCTTCAGAAGTATTACAAAGGAACCATGCGACATTATAAGGTTTGATTGAGCGCTTTGGTGTAGATATGCATGGCTTCTTAGGTCTAGAAAACAAGAATAGAATTATAGATATAAAGAAAGTTACTCGTTTATATTACTAAGACACCTGAACTATGAAAGATTATGTAAAAATATTTTCACTTAACGCCTTTTTGTACTTAACAATGGTCCAAGTTTACCTTTTCATAATTTTTCTTTATTCCATCTCATTAATACATCTTGTACTGTCCATTACTTCCTTTTTGCTCAATAATATTCTTTGAAAGCAAGGATCAGTTAAATTTGATATAGTTTATTTGTTTTTTTGTTTTTTTGAGACCATCATAATAATTTGCCTAATACTGAATTATTAAAATGTAGGTTAAGTTCGTAATTGATGATGAAACTACCCTGAAAGACCTTCTTGAACTGAACCTTTACAAGTATGAAGAAGAAGTTAAGACTATAGTCGACAAGTCCGTCAAAGAGCAGGCTATGGAAAAGACTCTTAGAGAATTAGAGGAAACTTGGGCTAATATTGATTTTGAGTGGGAACGTCATGAGCGAACTGGCATTCCTGTCTTAAGAGTAACTGATACGTTGATTGAACAGCTCGAGAGTGACCAGGTACCATGTTTGCTTATGCAACTTAAATTATGATTCCCACTTTCCCTTTATTGTTTTGTTAATAATTTAATGTATATTTTGCTTTTAGAATATCAAAATCAAATAATCTTTATCTATTTTAATCCAGACATGTTCTTTAGCACTTTATCAACATCAACTTTTCTGTACCAAATAGTGAAATATTAATAATACTTTACATTTTTATTCACTTGTCTCTTCAGTATTAATCCATTTATTATCAAATTTTCTTGAAATTTATTGAATAATTTGCAAAAGTATTTTTAAGAGATGTTGACATTTTTTTATCAGTTTATTCATGAATGAATTATATTAAACTAGTTGTACATACTGGTTTCACCCGGAGAATTTCATTTTTTAAATCTATAAAAATTATAAATTGAGACTTTTATCGACTCAAACGGTCGATGTCGTAAAAACCAATGTAAAGCGAGATCAAAACGAACAAACAAACAAAAAGAATTTCATCTTTATTTATATAGATTACTCATGATTATATTAAATAAATATATATTATAATAAATATTAGCCGTGGTGTTTGTTAATATATAAATGATTCTTAGGTGAACCTTCAAAACATGCTCAGTTCCAAGTTTGTTGAACATTTCTATGATGAAGTCTCAACATGGCAAAAAAAGCTTTCAATGGCAGACCAAGTTGTTAATACTTGGAACGAAGTGCAGAGGACTTGGAGTTATCTGGAAGCCATTTTCATAGGTTCTGACGATATCAGGCGTCAATTACCTGAAGATACCAAGAGGTTTGATAATACTGACAGAGCTTTTAAGGTACATTGTATTTATTTTTTATTTTGCCTATAATATTATTTTAATATTACAGTCAAAGTAATATTAAATCATTTAGAATTCTTCTACTTATATGATAAAAGCTTCTATGAATAATAGAAGAATAAATGTATTCTAGAAGATGATTAAAAACTAACAATACTTGAGATGGTATACAGGTTAAATACTCAATATAAGGTTTATTAAAGTTATTCGCAAAAACAGAATATGGTTAAAAACTAATTCTAAGTAATAAAATAATAGGTACTTCTCTCTTAAATGTTATTTGGATTCCATGCTTTTATTGGTTAATTCTTAAATGTTGATTTGGTTACAAGATTTGTTTTTTCTTTGATAAATGAATTTCTTGGTCTTCAGGGTTTGACAATGTCACATTGCTAACAAATGCCATGCTTCCACCCATCATGCTGTGCAATTTTTCAGACCTGGTGAAAGATAGAGATAACAGAAGGGGTTCCCATTGCTCCTTGTCAGAGGGGATGTAGTCAGGTGGATGATGAAGGGGGAGGGGAGATAAAAATTAATCCTTTTGAGATGTGGTGTGTTGGGTAATGTGATGTAATGCAGGGTGCGAGTTTTTGCGAAGTATGTTACCGTCTTCTTTCTTTATATTTTTAGGTTGTTTTATAATTTCAATAGTTTCCCTGTGGCTGTGTGATTGTAGTTGTCAATCACACAGCCAGCTATGGATTTGTTGTCCTGGAAGGCAATTGTGTGTTATCTGTTCTGAAAGGGTTCTGCTATAGCCAATTAGTCAGTTTGTCTTATTTGAAATGTGTCCTTTCAGGCGTTTAGCAATGTTTCTTACTTTCTATCCTATGTATTGTTTACCGCATGAGCAGGTGATTCTATAGAGTCTCTTGAGACTGAGGGGTGTCTTTAGTCGAAACTAGGCTACAGGTTGGCCAATCAAGAATCTGATTGTTATTGGCATGTATGAATTCACTTAGCACATTAGCAATAAGATACATGGACCTCCATCATGCCAGAAAAATAATTGATCTTCACCAGTAAGCACTCTTCCGCTATGTGGATTCTTGAGGCTTGATTGATATGCCCTGAGCTCTCTAATTTCTTTTTACAAATAGAAAAAAGTCACTTTTGTAGTTGAATGAAATTGTTTCCCAACGATAATTGAACTGTTGCTAAATGGTGATGTTAGTTGTAGTGCAGAAGCGAGAAAATCTTTGTTTTCTCATCTCCAATCATTTTTGTGCTGACCATATTTTGACTCATCAGAAGACCCAAGAATGGTTTTGTCCTTTTATACATAACTGTAAGTCTGAATGAATAGCAAAGTATAATTTCTAATTTTGTTTTTCTTTCAATTATTTTTGTTGGGTAACACCTTCATAATTATTAAGCCATCTCTTTCATTAAAATAAGTATCATTATCTATATATAATATAATAATCAATAAACTTTTTAGGGTATGCTGCATGATCTAGCTCAATATCCTAAAGTAATTGAGGGAGCCAACCGTCCAAATTTACTTGAGAATTTAAATGCTATTCAAAAGGATTTGACTAAATGTGAGAAAGCTATGTCTCAATATTTGGAAACCAAGCGCATGGCTTATCCACGATTCTATTTCCTTTCTGTTGCTGTGCTACTTGATATTTTGGCCAATAGCAATTTTCCCGAGAGAGTCTGCAAGTATGTTAACAATTATTTTATGTAATTATTGGATTATACATTATTTTAATTAATATATTATTTTAATAGCTGCTTGTAATTATCAAACTTTTTTTTTTTCTGTCAGCTTTACAGACCTTTTAGATCTTTTGCTGCCTGAATCAGCCTTTCCCACCTTTGGCTTCTTCTTTCGAGTTTTTCTCATACAGTTTTGCAGCATTTTTGTTGATTCTCTCTATTCACCTGCTTTTTGTCTTCATGCGAGATTTCTCGCCTACTATTGAGGTCTTCATTGTCGTGTAGAGTCTTCCTCATTGATTGCTTTGAATTACACGTTCCGCCCATCCTATCCTCACCGCAATAGCCAGCCGATGGCCTTAGGATTTTTAAATGGAGGTCCCGAGCTTTTGTGATGTCACGTACTCATTAAAGATTCCTTTAATCCACATTAATAATATTGCATCATTAGCATTTAAGATTTATATAATATATGATCAAGTAACCATTGATTTCTGGGAAACACAGATCAAGCCTGCTTATTTTCTATCCTCACTCCATGTTGATGAGCTGCATGTGACAAACTGGAAAGAAGGAGACTATGCTAGTAGTTGTTCACTCTACTAAACTACAATATGGCAAACTGTTGAGATGAAGAACTATAGCTATAGTTAATCCAAGCCTATGCTTTATAAATTGTATGGCAATGAAATACTATTTCCAGTAGTTCTCAAGAACTTTACTGGGTCTTGATTGCCATGTGGAAATCTTTGTCTCTTTGCACTCACAGATGTTTAATTACTCCTCCTTGTTTCAATGGTTTTTATTAATAGTTAGATATGAATTGAAGCATAAAAATTTGATCTAAACAAAAATACCATTCTATGAGAGTGTTTTGTATATATAATTTTTATATTTGTAATTATTGATCATGTTGGTCATCATGAGACAGTTGGCGTTGGCGACACTGTTTTGTTTGTTGGCAGTTAACTGTGATGTATATGTTCAGTGTGCACAATAAACGTGGTTATGTACATTAAATGTGTATTATTTGTTTTCCTATGAAACTACTAGTTTATCAAACTTTCTTTCGATACCTAACTTTTTCTTGCCAAAATCCATTGGCAGAGAGTCAGAAAATGAATATCACTACTGAAATTTGAATAATACCTGCATAGCTTGAATTTAATACCTGCCCATTTAACATATTATCCTAGCTGCTTATCTTTTTTTTTTTACCTTATCCATATTATGTAACTATTACTTTAAATTGAAAAAACAAAACATCATAATATAAAATATGGATGGAATAAGTAGATAATTCATCATTCATGATCAAATCAAATATACTTAATCAAATTTAATATATTTTAAGTGCCTTATTTTAAAATTATTTTTACTCAATTATTGGATTTTTTTTTATTATAGAAATTTATCCAAACTGTATGATTCAATTGATAAACTACATTTTAAAATGGAGGGTGGTCAAAAAACAAAATTAGCCATCGCAATGGAAGAGAAGAATGGAGAAAAAGTTAATTTCACCAAGACTTGTGATTGTAATGGACAGGTGCATATTTTATTTGATTTATTTTTGTGTTTTTGTTTTTTCTCATATCAGATATCAAGAATGGTTTTAGTGAATTGGTTTTATAACATTTAAACTTTTTTTTAAAATTTATAATCTATATTTCCCAGTTATTGTATAAAAATGACCACATATAAGTTAATAGCCTCGATCTCAGTACATATACAACCAAAAAATATTTTATTTGAATAGGTTGAAAGATGGCTGAATAATGTAACTGATAGCATGAGAATGACTGGTCGTGATATCATGAGTCAGGCGATAAAAGCATATGATGAAAAACCGAGGGAAGAATGGATGTTTGAATATCCCGCCCAGTATGCTCTACTTGGGACACAGATTTGGTGGGTTACAGAAGTCACGATAGCATTTGCCCAGCTAGGAGAAGGCTATGAGAATGCCATGAAAGATTACCAGAAAAAACAAGTAAAAATTAAATCATATTATTAAAAAAAAAAAAAAAAAAAAAAATTGTTTCAATGATGGGATAGTTATACCTAATTTGTTTTACTTTTAATATTGTAGATCAGTCAACTGAATGTACTTATAAACCTGCTGCTTGGAGAATTATCGGAACATGACAGAGAAGAGATCATGACAATCTGTACCCAAGATGTCCACTCGAGGGATATCGTGGCTAAGTTAATTGCTATGAAGGTTGAAAGCAGCCTTGCTTTCCCTTGGCAGTCACAACTAAGGCACAGGTAATGAGTTTGATGTTAATAGAAAATTTATTTTGACTTCCCCCATCCATTTATTATATTAGGGGAGAGCGGGGTTGGTTGGCATAGGGGGTAGGTTGGCCATTGGCTTATAGTTTCCGTCACATCTGATGTGAAGGCCCCACTATTGTAACATGTGACCCGCTCGACCTCGGGAGTCGTGCCCTGAGTTTTCAATCTGATGCTAACTGTGTAGAGAAGAACGAGGTTCATTGATTGATTTTACAACATGTAAGTAAATTTTTATATTTTCAGTAAATTTGGTTTAAATGGTTAAGGCAAAACATTTGACTCCGATTCTGTTCACATAGCTCGAAACTCCTTTGAAAAACCTAACCTTTCGACTGACCAGTTTCTTGTTTGATTGCTCTCCCCTGTCCCAGCAGCCATCTTTCATGTGATCTCCCCTGTGGGGTTAGTTGGCTCTAAACAACTGGAGTTTGTTGGCGCAGTAGCAATTCACAAAAACAAGGTAAAAATAAACAGAGGTGAAACTACCAAATGTCTTTAGTTCCAGCGAGGAGGATGAGAGCAATATTTCCTATGCAGAAAGAGACGACAGTCTAAACTTCTATCTTCTTCTATTGTCATTCTATTTTCCCTTAAAAGCTGTTAAAAACCGATTCAAAATTATATACCATTATAGTGCAGGTTTTAATAACAATAATATGTGTCAGGCAGTACTTGAATGAGATGGCTAAACAGCTCCACCTTCTAGGCCAACCTGCCCCACATAGGGGGTTATACTCTGAATTGACGAATACTTCAAGTTCTCTATTACTTGGAGTTTACAGTGGTATCAGCCATATTGGGATTATATTAACTGGAACGACTCCACAATCAAAAAAGTGAAAACTGTTGCCAACCAACCCCGCTCTCCCCTTTACAATAGTCTCCATACCTTAACAATCCTAATTTATTATCTTTTTCCCTTCTTTGCAATAACAATGAAATCATTTATTAATCAATTTTTCTCTACGAGATTTGTTGAGAGGATCACTCACCCACTTTCTTCCTGATGGCGACTTGATTCCTAAGTCACATGCCATGAAGGTTATCACTTTCATTATGAAGGTTATATCGATTTTTTCAGGTTATTCAGATAGAGATTCTGAGGCTAGCTATCGATCTAGTAGTGTTAATGTTAATATAATAATAGTTAATTTAACTAGTATTAATATTAATAAATTTTTCCATCCGATTTATATTTGGGACCCCAAGAGAAGTCTCCATATCGGCTTTTTACGAAAAGTTAGAGTGATTGTATCCTTCCTACCACCGTAAGTATATCCTGGCAACCTTCCTTTTCCAAGTTATCCGATCCTGCCGTCCATCATATATCTCCGAACTTTTTCATCCCAAATCCTCGGTACATTCCCGCAATACCCACTCTAGGCCTTCAGATCTATATACATTGGCCCACCGAACGTCAGCTTTTGATAGATCTTTCATTATCCGGTCCACCTCCTTATGGAATTCCATTCCCACTTTCATCCGTAATTCCAATACCATCTCCACCTTTAAATCCCGCCTATATCATCACTTCATAGCCATCCAGTCCACTAAAGTATTGCAACCACTTTGGATCTATTTTAGGCTATGAGCAAACTTTCATAAAAGGATTGTTGAATTGAAAAGCCCACCCATCCTTGGACACTCTGATCGATACAGTTCAAACACCTAGAATTTAGTTCCCATTAAATACCAGGTATTTTTATGGAAATCGGAAACAAATATTAGAAGGGGTCACCTGTGGTGTAGTGGTTAGCATGGCAACCTAAAATACTAAAGGTCGCGGGAT
Source organism: Aelia acuminata (assembly GCA_911387785.2). Classification (NCBI taxonomy): domain Eukaryota; kingdom Metazoa; phylum Arthropoda; class Insecta; order Hemiptera; family Pentatomidae; genus Aelia; species Aelia acuminata. Next base: position 26,960,498 of record OU426981.1, on the reverse strand, counting down.
CGCGTCCCACGGTGGCCCATGGATTTTTAAATATCCTTAGCTATGCTGGTTAGGACGTAAAATGGAGGTCCTTAGCCTATACGATGTCAAGTACTCATTAAAGATCCCTATCCTAATTATACCTGGATAGGCAAAATTTAGGACTCCCACAGTAGCATCGTCCGATTAGCCTTAGTAGCATAAATGGGCGTTAAACAAACAAACAGGCAAACAAATATTAGAATCACAGTTTGATTTTAGTTTGGAGTTTACAGTTAGATTTGGTTATTCTATTTGGAATATTCTAGTTGGAGTAATGTTGATCTTTTTTTGTAGGTTTTGTATATTGTTTAAAAAATATAATTTTAGCAAAATTGTGTATTCATTGTTCAATTCTTTTATCTGAAGCCAGAAATCAAATTCATAATGACAAAAGTTTTATATACATTGGTGTTCTTTCAGATGGGATCTTAAGATTAATGATTGTCTGATTAATATTTGTGATGCGATGTTCCGCTATGACTATGAGTACTTAGGGAATGAAAGGCGACTGGTCATTACTCCATTGACTGACAGGTGTTATATTACTCTAACTCAGGTAACTATTCTCTTAGTTTAATAACAAAATAAATATAACCAAATGGATATTACTAGTTTGTTATTATTCCATTGGTTTTTGTTAAGCTTAGATTTATTCCTTATTTGCAGGTATTCTTTTTTATTTTTTTTTAATTTTTTTTTTAATGGATAAAACATCATAGGTCTTATCATAAGTCAAGTAAGGCCAAGTTATAAACAACTTGCTGCAATTGTTTTTTTAAACCAAATAGTTCCTGTTTTGGAAACATACAAGTACTGGTTATTCAAAAAACACCAAGAAATTTATTGATAATGTGAAAATCGGCCAGTCCTAGGAGTGGTTGGTTACCTTTTTAGGAGAAGCTATTAAGGTCAGGTAGATTGAGGTGAACTAGCTCATGTATTCTACTGATATAACTAAGAGAAATGTTATATTAAACAAAGGAACAATACAAAAAATCTATAAATTAAAAAAAAGAAGACGTTTTTAGAGGTGATAGCGACCATGCAATAATGTTTTTATGCTTCTGAGGAAAGTTTCTTAGAGAAACTTGGAGTATAAACATGATTAAGCCTAATTTTAAGCTTTAAATATGTTCTTAATTTCTATGAAAAATGAGTAGTGTGATTACTTATTTGAAATTTGGTTAATAGAATAGTATACTATACTAATTTTTTTCTATTAGTCCCTCCATTTAGTGATGGGAGGAGCTCCAGCTGGTCCTGCTGGAACTGGAAAAACGGAAACTACCAAAGATTTGGGCAGGGCACTTGGCATGAGGGTATATGTTTTCAATTGCTCTGAGCAGATGGATTACCAGGTAATTCTTCAGTTTATTTTATTTATTTGTTAGCAGCATAATCTATCCCTATAGTATTCATGCTACCACTCTAGGCACTTAATGCTAATTAATAATGCCGTTCCTGTGATGTGACATGTTTTCATGGTCCCTGATACTATCGAGTGAACTTCTGCATAGAAATTATAGAATCCATAAAGTCGATGATAAGTTATTTCATAATTTAATAGCTTAATTTGTTATTTAAAAGTCAGAAAGTTTATGGAGCATCAATACAGCTAGCAGTAAATGCCATAAACATAAAATTGCTAGGATAAGGTGAAGAGAGGTAAGGTAAATGTTTCATATATAATGTAAAGTGCAAGTTCAGCTGAGGATATAAAAACCAGTTTTTTTTTTAAATTAAAACATGTTTTTTTAACCTTAAATTCAATTCTTTTCAGCAATACAGTTATTTTTTCTATATTCTAAAAATTGCTATCAGGGTGAAAAAAAAATGGTTGAAAGCCAACGGATTTGTCCCACCTAAATAGGGGAAGGAATGAACTTCTTCTAAAACTATCACAGAGAATTGATTTATTTTATTTATTGGAGAGCAAAATTAGAGAACTCCATTTACACCCAACTTGAATCAAAAAGTGTGACTATGAAACGTCCCAGCGAGGTTGCTTCTTGCAATAGAGTGTTATATTAGATTGAATATAGAATTCTAATAAAAAGCAAATAATCAATATATAGTGTAAACATACACAATCTTCACTCTCTCAAAAAATGAAGACCACACACTTCAGCTCAAAATCGGACCATCGTCCATTCAACTCGATGAAACCCCAACATATCTTGTTGAATCCTGCACAATGAAGGGCCTTAAGAGACTATGCCTCATGAGAAAGATTACAGGCTCAGCGTGGGGAGCCGATCACAAAACTCTGCAAAACCTCTATGTGGGCTAAGTCAAACCAGAACTGGAATATGGCATAGCCAGCTGGGGCACATCCGCAACCACATAATTACAGGGTCAACGAGGTCAACACCTCTGGAAAAAACTTGAAACCCTTACAAAGCTACCCACCCTCACAGATAGAACAACGGCTCACACTCGGATACTCAGCCCGAATCAAGAGGAAGAGCCCTGTACACCACATCAAAACCCTACAAGAAGAACTGAACATGCAAGAACTACAACTGGCGACATTTGATAGTGCAACCCTTCCCCCACCTTGGGAGTTACCCACAAAGGTAAGAATAGTTAACACGATACCAGGAATAATTAGCAAGAACGAACTTCTACCTATTGAACTGCTAAACTGAACTCTGGCCTTTGTTAACGAGAAGTACCCACCAAAGGAATGGACAAGAGCATTCACAGACGGTTCAGTAGCAGAAAGCGGGAAAGGCAGTAGTGGTTGAGTGATCGTAGAGTTCCCAAATGATACAACTGTGGAAAGGTCTATTGCCACAGGGCTATACTCCAGCAATTACCGAGCTGAGCAAGAAGCCATAATTGAGGCTTGCAAGATCATCTCTTCTTCCTCCTACGACCTCCATAATGTGGTCATATTTACTGACGTCGCTCTGTACTCCAAGCAATGCAAGACAGGATAAAAGCAACAGTGAGCCTGAAAAACCTAGTCTCTGCTATAAAGTTGGTGACAAGCCTTGCTAGAACAGTCATCCAGTGGATCCGGGGGCACTGTGGAATCGTCGGTAATAAAAGAGCAGATATGCTGGTGAAAGCTGGATCGCTGATACCACAGTTTAACCCCTTCTCCATATTGACGAGACTAAGGCACTTGATAAGAGTGTCATCAAGGAACGATGGTCAGACACGCATCCCACACAACGTTCCTATGATGACTATTTCAAATTAAGCAGAAGAGAACAAGTAGCAATACTCAGACTCAGGACAGGACACAACCGGCTCAAATCGCTTGTTTAAGGAGTTCAAGATAGGAGCGAGCCCCTTATGTGAGTGCGGTGAAGGAGAACAGATGGCTGACCACATCCTTTAGTCCTGCAGACTCTTCGATATCACCCACACGAAAATTTGGCCAGAACCAATTTCGCTGGAGAGGAAGCTGTGGGGAAGCTTGGAGAATCTCAAGAGAACAACTGAATTTCTGTTTTTGTTGCCTAGCATAAACATATAAGGATATAAGGGAGGAATGAAGAAGAAGAAGAATAGTGTAAATCAAACTATGCAATGTTTGTGCAAAAAAAAAAAAAAAAAGAGTAAGTACGATCAAGATATTATATGATTTTGTAGCCCTATACCCCCAGACCCCTACCATACCCATAGTAAGGTTTCCAATTTTATGTTAAGGGTGTGATATTGAAGAGACAAGGACAGGAATTTTATGCCTCTTGCGATATGTCATTGGCCTATCTGTGCTTGCCGGTCGGTTAATGAATGAAAAGCTTTAGTTCAACATCGGGAAGCCAGGTAGCACTAGCTATGGTTCATTAACAAGGTTATCACTCATATATTCTGTTTTTTATAATTTTAGTTTCAGCAGTTATATTTAAACTAGCATTCCCGTCACGGCTTTGCCCGCGAGCCTCTAAAATCAATTCTGTGATCATTATCTTGGTATTGATTTAATATAATATGTTATATATTGACAACATATGTTATATATTAACAACATAACAGGGATCAGAGCTTCCGGTAGGTGGAATGCTGGAGGGGGAAGCTGCCGGCCGGTAGAAGAGAGGGAGACGCGCAATGGAGAGAATTCACTAAGACCGCCGAAACAAAAAATTGCTTACTCGTCGTGAACGCTTCATTTTTCGGTTTTAGAACATGGTTTTCGACGCCCCATAGGGGCTTTCGAGTTAAAGTGGTCGTATCAAGATCTTTAAAATGAGTCCAAATTAGATATTTTTTCTCGAAGTGTAAAAATAGGTGTCTAAACGACAATTTCGCCATTTAAATCCCTTACGGGTTACATTTTTGAAATTCCTTTCTTATTGGTTACCTACATCGCGTTTAAAACCTAAATTCCGAACTTCAAGTTTCTATCAGTAGGTTTTGCTCTGTGTTGATTCTGTCAGTCAGGACAAAGCCTCTTATATATAGAGAGATTACTCAGACACATGTTTAAATAATAAGTTTTTCCTAATTATTTTTAAATAAAATTAAACTTAATCCTGCATGATTTTTAATCTGATTCCCATTTCAGTCATTAGGTAACAATTACAAAGGGCTGTCACAGACTGGAGCTTGGGGCTGCTTTGATGAGTTTAACAGGATATCAGTGGAAGTGCTTTCTGTTGTGGCTGTTCAAGTGAAAACAGTTCTAGATGCAATTAAATCGAAGAAAACAACGTTTAACTTCATGGTAATCTTAATGCTATTTTTAGAAATAGTAAAAAATTTTTATTAAAATTTCCTTGTTTATCAATCTGTTTTATTATTTTATTTTCAAACTTAATCTTTGTATAATTAAAAACTGTATTGTTTTAGATGTAGTTAAACTGATTTTTTTCCAGGGCTCTGAAAATTGCCTTAAATAAATTTAAAAAAGGTAAAACAAAAAATTGAAGTCATAATTATCAAAAAATAATAATAATGCCTAATTTTTTTTTTTTTTTATTATGGAACCCAAAACTGTTTATGATAAGTTTTAAAAATATTTATTAAAAATGCATTGCATTTTTGAAAAGTTAACTGTAGTTTTAACCCTTTGCGGACCAACCCTTGATTTCATGAATTGTCCGCACAGTCCGATGCCGGTCCAAGACCGGCATAAACAACCCCCACCATTAGTCAGTGTCTGTTTGTTTACATCGCACTCTGGTGGTCCGTGCAGTTTTCTGCCAAAAGCACATTTTTTTTTAGGGGTAATTAACATGGAAAAAATGCTTATTTATTCTCAAAAATCTATATTTAATCAAATTAAAACATAAAAATAAGTAATATAATTTAATTTATCGATAATTTTTCATAGTATGGGGTACTTCTCAAAACATTCCCCAATAAGAAGAGCCGGATTTGTGGAGCATGTCTTACAGTAAATATTAGTTTCTCTCCTTCCATTTTTCAATTTAAAACTCCAAAACTTACAATGAAAATGATGAAACGGACACTAAAAAGTTTCAAGGTTTAAGAAATAACAACAAACTAAGAAGCCTCTGAGTACTGTAGTTCACAGAACATTTACAGAGCATCTATTGGTTCTTGAGGGTACTATTTGGTACCAAAATGATCAGCTGATCGTCTAGAATTGTGCTTTGTATTCAACTTATGCCAAGGAGGACTTGGCAAAAGTCTAGAGGGACAAAAAATCGATGCCGGTGAGAAGACGGCCTAGGACCTCTAGTGCTATATATATGTGAGCCGGTCCCAGCTCGTCAAAGGACCGCTAAGACTGGTGATGGATAGACACTCGCGGACCGTATGAATAAGGTGTTTATGCCGGTGCCAGGTCGGCATTGGCCCGCAAAGGGTTAAACAATTTATCATAAAATTCAAAATTAATCATTATTTGATTCAACAAGGAATGCACAAGATTGCACAAAATTGTCAAGATCTCCACTTCTAAAACAAGCTGCGATTTTGATTAGATTTGTTGGTTTCCCCAAACTGTAATCCATGTGTACAACAAATGTTTTTCCCCTTGTGAAAAGTTAATATTTCTTTTTTTTTTTTTTTTTCCTTGAGATACATTTCTAATTGTTCATTTTGCAAACAATAATGAACATGGAGACTTTATTGAATTAATAATTGACATAAAATACCTTTTTAAATATCAGTAATTTGATGAGTGTTTATTTACTTTAGTCTTATTAGCTGCCTAAATTCCTATTTTAAAAAATTCAATGTCTATCATGGTAAAAAAAAATAATGAATTATTACATTGTCAGGGGGATATCATTAGACTTGTCGCCACTGTTGGTATGTTCATCACGATGAACCCAGGTTACGCTGGAAGAGCTGAGCTACCTGAAAACTTAAAAGCTCTTTTCAGGTAATTTTTTCTTTCAGTTTCTGTTTTTATAAGTTGTGATTAAAAAAAAAAAAAAATTGAGTATACTTTTATAAATGTATTATTCATTTAGGCATTAATTTTTTTTTTTTTTATTAAAATTCAAATAGAGGTTTTGCATGACCAATAATCAATGCTGAATCAGTCCTGGATTCTTATATGGACTCGGAATGATCACATCCGTAACTATGTATTTTTTTTCCATTGGGTATGTCACCTTCCCTTTACCAGATGTCTCTTCAGAGAAAGTCTCTGGAACCCCTGGATCAAAAGGAGATTGTAAAATATAATACCTGAAAGTAAAATGTTAAAGAAATCAAATATTTCTGATATGGTTGTACAAAGGATGAATGTACCTATTGGTTCATTTTAGAATAATATAGGCATTCATCAACATACTATTTATTTTTTTCACAGGCCTTGTGCTATGGTTGTTCCTGATTTTGAACTGATCAGTGAAATTAACTTGATTGCTCAAGGTTTTCAAGAGGCGAGGCCATTAGCTAAGAAGTTTCTAACCCTGTACAGTTTATGCAGAGAGTTGTTATCAAAACAGGACCATTATGATTGGGGCTTGAGAGCCATTAAATCCGTGCTTGTTGTAGCGGGTTCACTAAAGGTATGAAACATTATGCATTAAGTATTATAACACAAAAGACAGTATCATATAAATATTATGTGAATCCTAATAACTAGAAAAGAAGAACTATACTAGAAAGAAGAACTAATAACTAGAAAGAAGATGTATCGACAAAAAAAAAAAAAAAAATCCCTTTTGCATCACCAATCTGTAGCAATACTATATACAAATATATGAAAATAGGGGGAGAGTGGGGTTGGTTGGCATAGGGGGCAGGTTGGCCTTTGGCGTATAGTTTCGGTCACACCTGTTGTGAAGGCCCCACCATTGTACCATGTGACCCACTCGACCTCGTGAGTCTTTTCCTGATTTTTCAATCCGATGCTAACAGTGTAGAGAAGAGTGTGCTTCATTGATTGATTTTACAACATATAGGTAAATTTTTATATATTCAGTAAATTTGGTTTAAGGGAATGGCAAAACATTTGACTCCGATTCTGTTCACATAGCCCCAAACTCCTTTGAAAAACCTAACCTTTCGACTAACCAGTTTCTAGTTTGATTGTTCTCCCCTGTCCTGGCAGCCATCTTTCATATTATCTCTCCTGTGGGGTTAGTTGGCTCTCTTCAACTGGGGTTTGTTGGAGCAGTGGCAATTCACAAAGGCAAGGTAAACACATAAAGAAAGGTGAAACTATCAATTGCCTTTAGTTCCAGCAAGGAGGATGAGAGCAATTTTTCTTATGCAGAAAGTGACGACAGTCTAAACTTTTATCTTCTTCTATTGTCATTCTATTTTCCCTTAAAAGCTGGTTAAAACCGATTCAAAATTATTATACCATTATAGTGCAGCTTTTAATAACCATAATATGTGTCAGGCAGTACTTGAATGAGATGGCTAAACAACCCTACCTTCTAGGCCAGCCTGCCCCACATAGGGGGTTAATTGGCATACTCTGGATTGAGGAATTCTTCAATTTTGTATAATCTTAGTATTAAATATTATGTGGTGAAAAAAATACTTGAAGTACTCTAATACTTGGAGTTTACTGTGGTATCAGCCCTATTGGGATTATATTAACAGGAATGACTCGACAATCAAAAAAGTGAAAACTGTTGCCAACCAACCCCGCTCTCCCCTACTAATTATGTTGTTTAAATTGGTCACTCTCTCTCTTTTTTTTAAATACAGTTTTGCCTAAAAGTTGATACGACAATGCGTTAATAATATTTATTTTATTGTAGAGGTCTGATCCATTTCGACCTGAGGATCAGGTTCTCATGAGAGCTTTGAGGGACTTCAATATTCCGAAAATTGTAACAGATGACAGGAGTATTTTTATGGGCCTAATTGGGGATCTGTTTCCATCTCTTGATGTACCAAGAAAAAGAGATTTGGAATTTGAAAAAGAATGTAAACAAGGTGCGATAGATATGAAACTTCAGCCAGAAGATAGTTTCGTTTTAAAGGTAAAAATCAATGTTGATTAAATGGATATATCCAATCTGAATCAAAGAAACAAATTTTCAGCATTAGCCATTGATCTGTCAATGTGCTGCAGTTACCTTTTGAATGATGGAATCATTTGTTGCTTTGAATTCATTTTCATGGTTTCTTAAATTTTGTCCATGGCAAACTACAGTAAATTAAATTTGAAAATAAAAGCATTTTGAATTATTAACTTTTTTTTAACATTTTGAAACATAAAAAAATTATATAATGTTGTAGACTCATTTTAACAGTATAAATGGATCTCGCAAATGAAGTAATACTGTCTTTCTAATTAAATTTTGACCAATTCATTGTTTACAAAATAGAGTTCTTATAAAAAATAAGTATAGATCTTTTATGCTAGAGCTAAATTATATTTATAGTTATATAATAATTAAAATGTATCTCTTACCAAAAACTATATTCATTTTATTTTAATGATGTTTAAAGTATAAGCCAGTATAAGGTTCATAAAAAATCAGGAATGATGATTTAATAATTAAGGTAGGAGTCGCGACTGCCTACTCTGTGAGTGAATTAGCAATTGCAGATATGATTGAATTAGTTAGTTAAAAAAGTAAGGTACTTGGTTGAAATTTCTCTTGAATGCATAATAATTATAGAGGTGTAAAATGATAGAATATTTTATTTAAGGATGAATGATACACATTAATTTCAGTTAAAACTATTTCTTTATTTAGACAGCCTATGTTTCAGTCTAAAGGTCGATTTGTCAGGATCGAAACGAAGGCTGTCTAAATAAAGAAAAGTTTTAACTGATAACTTCTGTTTATCAATTATATAATTAACTTAATCATGATAATTATATAAAATAGGTCAATTTTATATTTTTATAGGTCAATATATAATACGCTAATATTGATATAGATGATAACTTATTGTTTCAGATGGTCCAATTACATGAACTGTTCGATGTTAGGCATTCAGTTTTCATAATAGGAAATTCGGGAACTGGTAAATCAATGGTTTGGAAAACTCTCCATCGAACTTACGCAAATATGAAAATGAAACCTCACTATAATGATCTGGAACCTAAGGCTGTAACTAATGATGAACTGTTTGGTGTCATTAACCCGCAAACCAGGGAATGGAAAGATGGTTTGTAACATCTCTCTGGTGTATTTATCAGTAATTTTATTTATTTATTTTTCAGCATAAACATTTATTGTGGTGTATTGGAAGTCCAAAATCCATTGTTTGATTAAATTATTTATATAGTTTATACTCCATATGATTTACAAAATAGTTTTAAATTTTTTTCGCTGATTTTTTAATGAAAGGATTTCAGGATTGCATAGAGGATGAAATGGCCTGAAGGAATCAATACCATACTCATTTTGTGATTATAATGGAGTTGTGTAAACATACTCAATAAGTCATAATACATACATCAAAAAAAGTTTTGCATCACCTGCATTTGCCAAGTTTCACAGATTAATTTGAAGGGAAACTTTATAGTAGGAAAACTACAATTAATACTGAATAAAAAAATATATTTCCCTAAAAAAAATATTTACATGATCATTAAAAATTGAAGTTTGAAAAAAATTTAACTATTTTCAGGAAATGGTTTCCTCATCTAATACTCGGTATTACCTCCCCTTGCCCTAATTAGAGCTTGGACTCGCACAGGCCAGAATTCCATTCTTCAATCCCTGCCTCCCTCAACTCCTGAAGATTGGTTGGAACATTCGGCCAGCGCTGAACAGCTCGGTGAAGCATGTCCCATACGTGCTCGATGTTATTCATGTCTGGAGAGAACGGAGGCCACTCCATTATCTCCATTCCAGCAGCCGCAAGGTAATCCGCCACTATCCTGGCATTATCATCCACTAGGTTGAAGTTATCACCATGCCATTGAGCTAAGGGCGTCACTATAGCTTCTAACACGTCATCCACATACATATTCGCTGTCATGGTCCCCTGAATGGGTAGCAGCTCAGTTCTGGAACCGTGAATAATTCCTCCCCAACATGACAGACCCACCATGTTGCTGTACTCTCTGAGATGGGTACCTAAGCCGACTAGGCCTGCCTGGAACCCTCCATACCCTCACTCTGTTATTCACAGGGACGGGGGCTAGTCTAGTTTCATCAGAGAACAGACAGTTTCTCCGCTGAGGTAACAGCCAATTTTCGTGAGCTCTTGGGCACTGCATTCGAAGTCGGCGGCAGTTCCTATTTAGCAGAGGACAACGCAAGCGCCTTCTTCCTCGAAGATTCATCTCATTAAGACGATTCCGAACAGTCTGGTCACTTATAGTGGTGTTATCGGCCCATTGCAGCTGTCGCCGAAGGTCCTCAGCAGTGGAAAGCGGGTCTCTTCTGGCTGCTAACGTTAAATAACAGTTTTCATTGCTTGTTGTACAGCATGGCCTACCACTGCGAGGTCTGTCTTCAACACTTCCAGTGGTTAGGAACCTGGTCCAACACCTCACAACATTACTTTGTCCGATGTTGAGCTGACGAGCAATTTGTCAGGTTGATTGCCCTTCTTCTTGTAGGACAACAATGCGGAACCGCGTTTGTGTCGTGAGTACTTTTTTATTCCTTTTTAGAGTGCAGCAGAAGCGAAAGAAAGCTCTGAACTGAATCATACAAATGTTGCACTATGAACCACAGGTTACAGTAGGATTACAACTTTAAGGGATTTAGAGCCCAATGTTACCCATGACCTTTGTTGGCCTTAATCCATGTAGTATTAATGTCTGAAATCAGTTTTCCTATAATTTAATCTGATCTATAGTTTTTAGGGTGATGCAAAACTTTTTTTGATGTGTGTAAATAAGTAAACACTTATTTATTTACCCATAGCACACAATAACCATGATGTAGTGTCCTTGATATTAATATTTAATTTTTTTGTACAGGGATTCTCAAAGTTAATACCAGTCAACTTCTCAGATAACTGAGTTTGCGATCTCTTAGTTAACTTTTTGCTATTAGTTAAAATTTAAAAAAAAAATCTTAATCTCAATTGATGGTTATTTAAATAAGTAATTTTAAATCAATTGATGTGTTCTATTATTCTAGGCCTTTTCTCTGTACTGATTCGAGATCAGGCTAATATGGGAGGCGATGGCCCGAAGTGGATGGTCATGGACGGTGATATTGATCCAATGTGGATCGAATCTCTAAACACTGTTATGGATGACAATAAGGTATTCATTGCTTTTAAATTCATCCATGATTTTATAAATAAATATTAGCAATGTATCTTTTTTTTTTTTAGTTTATTTTTAGCTTTAAATATAATATTTCAAGTTGTTTTTGTTTCAATTTTGCAGGTGTTGACCTTGGCAAGTAATGAGCGTATAGCTCTTACGAAACATATGAGACTGTTGTTTGAAATCTCCAACTTGAAGACAGCTACTCCAGCGACCGTATCGAGAGCTGGTATTCTGTTTATCAATCCTATAGAAGTTGGATGGACTCCGTAAGAAATTATTACATTAAAAATATATTTTAAACTTAAAATAAGGTTTATGTACTATGTACATTATTATAAAAAGATCTTTAAATGAAAAAAAACAAAAACCGATTATTGTGGAAAAAAAATTGATTCATAGTTAAAACTTTAAATTTATTTATTTTTTAAATAAAATTTCATGAAAATTTTATTCAAACAGCAAATTTCATGAAGTGAGAAGGTATTTGGATAGGATGGATTTTGATTAAATTCAAGGAAGAAGCATGTCTGACATCAAAGGGAATGCAATTCCAGAAAGTTTTGATGATGTGGGAAGAAGTTACGTCCTCTTGGAAAGAGTATAAATAAGTCATAAATAAGGACTGTTGTTCAAACAAAGAATGCTGATGGAAATTGATCAATTAATATCTGATAGTATGAGGTTAAGATGGGTGGACAAGCCTCTACACAACAATAAATGCCTTAATAGTAGGCAAGAGACCCCGTGGTAGGCACAAAAGCAGATGGATATATAGAATCTGTAGAGTTTTATGGAGTAAACTGTAAAGAGTTAGCCCAAGATGTAGAGAAGGCTGGTTAAGGCGGCTTAGTCTACAAGGTCTTAACGTTAAGATGAACATAAAAAAAAAAAAAAAAAAAAACATTATACAAATTTCTACTATTTTATTTTACAATTACTTTATATATAATATAAATAATTTACAAATTATTATTTATTTTTTAAAGCCCTTTCCGAAGTTTTTGGATTACCTATTTTTCATTTTTTGATTTATGAATGATCAGAAAAAGCTTTATTAATTAATTTACCTATTTTCTCCTCAATTATTTTAATGCATATTTTTTAATATTTTTACATGAATCAAGAATTATTAATTGTATACTGTTGTCATATTAACCCATTAGTGCTCAGTGGCAACTTAAGTTGCCAGGCAGCTTATACTTTTAGTTCTGAGCACTAATGGGTTAATTGATTTCTCTTTTATTGATATTTCAGTTTTTTATTTTTGTATAAGTTCTGTCAAGGAGTGGACAGAACTCAATTGAGGAACTCAATTTTCCGTCATATTTAGGGCTCGAATTTTAAAGTTTATACAATATTCTCCTTCAGTCCCCCTCCCACGACCTCCCTCATATTGAATACATGTTCATTGAAATTTCCTCCTCCTCCTCTCCTCTTTTATTCGCCGTAATTTATAGACCACCCCGCGCCCCATTCGACAACCTTTTTGAATCCTCCCTTGTCAATCTGGTCTCCAATTATTCCAATATCATTATAACCGGCGATTTCAATGTAAACCTACTTTCTGAATCCTCGGAGAAGTCCTTTCTAATTGACCTCCTGTATTCCCTCAATCTTTACCTAGTTCCCTACTATCCAACTCATCACACGCAATACTCTGATACTTGGCTAGACCTGTGCATTTCTGATTCCCCCGTCAAAATCATTTCCTCTTCGCAATGTCCTGTTCCTTTTCTCTCATCACATGACCTTATCCAGATTTCATACGACATCCCCGTCAAACGTTTCTCTCCTAAGGTCATATCATCACGCAATCTAGTCCACCTTTCCTACGAATCCCTTCAATCCGATCTCGACGCCGTCCAATGGGATAACATATATTCGTATGATTCTGTCGATTCCATGGTCTCCTTTCTCACCTCAAATTTGAAATCCATTTTAGATATCCACGCTCCCCTGAAAACCCGAACCCTACGTCGCCCCGCTGCACCTTGGCTGACTTCTGAAATAAAGGATCTGATGAAAAGAAGGGAAGCTGAAAGACGCAAGTTTCGGCGTACCCGTTTGGCAGCTGATTATGCGTCTTTCAAAAAGCTTAGAAATGTGACCCAATCCGAAATCCGACGAGCTAAATCCCTCCACTGCCACAATGCCCTCTCCAATGCCCACGATCCTAAAAGTAAATGGAAAATTCTTCGTCAATTATCCTTCCTCGGTTCCAATAACTCCAGTTCCCTTCCGTTCACTCCAGATGATCTCAATAACCATTTCTCATCCTTCACTCCTTTTTTATCCCCACCTGCAGTTATCAATAATCATAATTTCAATCCGGAAAACTTCTTTTTTTCCCACATTACATACGATGACCTTCTTATCGCAGTCCTAAAATCCCACACTAACGATTACGGTCCTGACGATGTTCCAGTAAAGCTAATAAAGTCCTGCCTTCCCTCACTCATTCCCGTTCTCTATCATATTTACAACTTCTCGTTACAAAACTCGGTTTTCCCTTCTTCCTGGAAAACCGCTCTAGTCCGACCTCTGAACAAAACCTCAAACCCCTCCACGATGAATGACCTCCGTCCTATTTCCCTTCTCTCCAATCTCTCAAAACCGTTAGAACGCCTTGTTCAAAATCAACTATCAAAATTCCTAGAAGAACGCTCCCTCCTAAACCCACTCCAATCCGGTTTCCGATCTGGTTACTCGACTCAATCTGCTCTCCTAAAAATTACCCATGACCTCCAAACTTCTATCGAACTCCGAAAGCTAAATATTCTTATCCTTCTAGATTTTTCCAAAGCCTTTGACACAGTCGATCATAACATCCTTCTTACAAAACTGAGAAAACTCCACCTATCTAGCAGCGCCTTACATTGGTTCAGGTCCTTTCTTTCAGATCGGTCACAGTATGTAGTCGTTCCTGGTCAACCTCCATCCAAAACACTTCCCCTCTCCTGCGGAGTCCCTCAAGGATCCTCTCTATCCCCCACTCTATTTGCTATTTATATTAACGACCTTCCTCTCCTGATTCACCACTCCCAATACCATATCTATGCTGATGATTTCCAAATTTACCTGTCTTTCCCACCTTCCGAGTTGGTGCCAGCGACAAAAAAGCTTCAAGAAGATTTGAATCGGATCAGTCTCTGGGCAGAGGCTAACAAGTTGAAGCTGAATGCAGAGAAAACAAAGGCAATTTTAATAGGCTCCAATCACCTCCTTAAAACCGTCCATAACATCCCACCCCTGTTCCTAAATAACAATCCAATCAAATTTTATCCAACAGTCAAAAACCTTGGGGTAACCTTTGACCAAACTCTTTCCTGGAAAAACCATATCTCCAATATCTCCCGTCGCACCATCTCGACCTTAAAGCAACTAAACCATTTCCGTGACCTTTTCCCTTTCGAAACACGCAGACTTCTGGTCACCTCCTTGATATTACCCCACTTTGACTATTGTTGCACGGTATATGGGGGTATCTCAGGGGATCTCGACGCAAAACTAAAACGTTTAATAAATTGTTCCATCCGATTTATATTCGGGATCCCAAGAGACGTCTCCATATCGCCATGGCAACCTTCCTTTTCCAAGTTATCCGATCCCGCCGACCATCATATATCTCCGAACTCCTTCATCCCAAATCCTCGGTACATTCCCGCAATACCCGCTCTAGGCCTTCAGATCTATATACACCGGCCCACCGAACGTCAGCTTTTGATAGATCTTTCATTATCCGGTCTACCTCGTTATGGAATTCCATTCCCACTTTCATCCGTAATTCCAATACCCTCTCCACCGTTAAATCCCGTCTCTATCATCACTTCATAGTCATCCAGCGTCCTTTTTAAACCAATGGAAGTTCTCATTCTCCTTATATATTCTATTCTATTTTTTTTTTTTTATTATTATCTGTCTTTTTTTCCTCCTTTAAGAAAATATAAATACTATTTAACCAATCTGTAAATAAATGTGTAAATATGTATATATTATTAGATGCGAAAACTAGTTTCTTTCACCTGAGCAGAGGTTCCCTAATTATTTTTAGTTATTTTAATTTGTATCATTTTAATTTGTTTATTTATACTTTAAGGCTCTAAAGCCCCATTTGTATACTATTTACATTAGGGACACTGTCCCAGAACAAATAAATAAAGAATTTATTTATTTATTTGCATAAATTTGGGTTTGTAGCAGTTCATTAGTATAAAATAATAATCTCGTCCCGACCTCTTTGGGCTGAAGACAACTGACAGCTATGAGACATATGACGAGTGACCCAAAGCAATTAATTAGAGTTCAAAATGTACAATTGTGGACGTAAATGAGTGAAAGTAAAAATCTGAGTTCAGTAGTGTAACAGGCCTGATTACATGTTGTAAATATTGTTTTTTGTATGTATGACATTGTTCTTTTATAATTAATTTATTAGTTCTGTAATAACGTTATTAATTTTTTGGTTTTTCGTTATTAATTATAGGATATTAAGTTTCTTTATGCTATTTATCTATTTTCTAATATTCTTTTAAGTATATGTATTTATTTAGTAATTCATAATCTTTATAATAAATATGTTTATTGAGTGACATGGCTATTTATTATCTATAATAACCAAATATTAGGCTAAAGGTTTTTCATTATTTATTATTATTATTATCATTATTTGGCGCTACGACCCTTGGAGTCGAGTCTTGGCCTGCTCCAACATCGACTGCCAGTGATCTCTGTCCAGTGCTGCTGCCTTCCAGTTACTGATATTCAATATGGTTCGGGAGTCCGAAGCTATGCAGTCCTCCAACCGAAGTCGTGGCCGGCCTGCTCTTTTCACTCCAAAGATCTTCTCTCTCAAAGCTATGGCTGGTATTTCGTCCTGCCCCATCCTAATCAAATGTCCAGCCCACCTCAGTCTCACCAACTTTATAAATTGAACTATATCAAGGTCCTTATAAAGTAGTTTCAGTTCGTTGTTGGGCCGCCGCCTCCATTCTCCACTCACTAGTACTGGACTATATATCTTCCTGAGGATAATATCCTTTCCTTTCATATCGTAGCAGAGAGGTTTCGTGCGCTTGGGTCGGTTTTTCATTATCAAGTATTTAAATTTCGTCAAAAATGCCACGATAATGGCTACTGACTATGCCCATTAAACCAACTGAATAGATATTAGATATGTCTAATTGTTCACTGATCAATTACTACTGATTTAACTCAAATTATAACAACTACATTTCAAATGAACACTTGATTTATAAACTTTTTTACTATGAAGAAACCATCTCCGGGCTTCTTTTCAGCCAATTAACCCATTTTGGGCTTAATTCAACTTAGCCACTTATGGACTGGGATGAGAGATTTACTCGTACACTTAATTTTATTTTTAATATCCCTTTACTGGATCAGTATTATCAAATAATATAATATATAAATAAAATAACTACATCATACCATTGCATTTTAGATGTGCTGCCAGTTGGGTGGATACTCGACAAGATGAAACTGAGAGAACTATGCTACAGTATTTAATAGATAAATATATCCCATCAACTTACGAGGTAACTAAAACAAGATTCAAGAAGATAACACCAATCCCTGAAATAGCCCATATTCACATGTTATGTTCACTTCTGGAGTGTTTGCTCATCCCAGCTAATGTTTCCGCCGACAGCCCTCGAGAATGGTTTGTAATATAGTTGTTAATGGTTGCATGAACACCTCTATTTGTAAAAGAGTAAATTTAAAAATTTCTATTTCAACTTCCTATTCCAATTGTTTCAGGTATGAAACTTATTTTGTGTTTGCTGCTGTATGGGCATTTGGTTCAGCAATGTTCCAGGATCAAGTGAGATTTTTGTTATTAAGTTTTAAACCTCCAATTTATTAAATCCTTATTTTATTTCCCTCTTCTTTTTTCTAGCTACTTGATTGGAGAAATGAGTTCACCAAATGGTGGGTGAGCGAATTTAAAACTATCAAGTTTCCTCCTGATGTTTATAAAGGGACAGCTCAAGTTTTCAGTTATTTTGTGGATCAAGAAACGAAAAAATTTCGCCCATGGTCAGATCTCGTTCATAAGTTTGAACTAGATTATGACATACCTCTTCAGGTGATTGATTTGACATCTATCTTTAGTTTTTCCTTGAGGTCTTAACCCTTTAACTGAGGAGGTAGCAGGGCCTGAGGTGGTCCGCCGTTGCGGGTTAGTAGGCACACCGAGTGGTCCCGCTGTGCGGAGTACTTTTACATCTTGTATGTTTTGCGATCTTAATTAATCCTACACAAAGCTCTTCATCCTCACTTTTCAATCCGGACTGTTGACCGGCACTGGTGGAGTTAAAAACTTTTTAAAAATTAAAAAGCTTCCCCATCAATATATTGAGCACCCCCTAAGAGCTCCTAAAGCTCAATACTTTCTCTTTATGCATTTTGTATATATTGATTAGTAAAACAATTGTTGAAGCCTCACAGTTTAATTAATAATAATTTCACAAACCTTTAATGTGTGAAAGTTGTTTTTACATATTTTTAACTTCTTTTTTTTTATATTTCTCAATATTAATTTATGAAACTTTCTGATTGTGACATTTAATTTGAATTTTTATATGAATCTTATAATTTGAAATTATTTATCATAAGTAATGCATTTTAGTCTACCCTGGTCGATACCTCTGAAACTACCCGTATCCGTTATTTCTTGGATATGCTGATTGAGAAGAGGAAAGCTATAATGTTGATTGCGCCAGCAGGAGCTGGAAAATCTGTAGTAATTTATGAAAAATTAAATTCTCTATCTGAGGATTACGCTATCACCAACATTCCTTTCAATTTTTATACAACGTCTGGTAAGTTTCTAAATAATTTAAGAAGAGCAGTTTTTATACATTATTATTTCTTTTTTAATCAGTTAGCCATTACAATTTTTTCTCATGGAAATTAATTAGTTGGTTCCTAGTAACAAGTTATTGAAAATTCTCAGTTTTATCCATTCCCCTATTGGCACAAATCAATTCAATATTAATTAATAAATACAACTTTTTCAGAAATATTGCAGAAAATTTTAGAAAAACCGTTAGAAAAAAAAGCTGGTAGGAATTATGGACCGCAGGGAAGCAAAACAATGATATACTTTATCGACGATCTTAACATGCCTGAGGTATGTTATTTTAAATATATTAATTCTGAAATACTGGATGAAAGGGAACTTTGTTTTAGATTGAATTAATCAATGGTAGATAATGTATTTACAGATCATTTGCCTAGTGATGGATATTCATGTTTAATTTGGCTTGTGTTGATCTCTTTCATTGTTATAAAGAAAAGGAATAAATGTTAAGGAAATGCCTGAGTTGTGCCTTCAATAAATCTTTATTTTAGCCCACATGACTAATAAGAGTTGCAGAATTGTAGATTCTTCAAATGAAGGGGCAAAGGCATTTAACACGTTCAGTGCTGCACGGGGTCATTTCGGATAGTCGTAACTAACTATCTACCAGTACGGGTGGGTTTTAAAGTAAACTGTCAAAAAAACACTTTGACTGTTTTTGCTTTATACTTTTGAATATAATTGATAAAAGTATGTTTATGAATTTCAAAGCCAATAAAAATGTCGTATATCATTGAAAATTGCATGCGGCTTTATGACCCCGTGCCGGCCTGGAGAGTGATATTTGGCCCGCAGTTGGGCACAAAGTCATAAAGCCCCGTGTTTTATCTGTGAATCACATATTCCCAACTTCTGTAAGAAACAAAACACATAACTCCAATTTCAGTTTAATTTTTGCTGTTGGTTCTAATTTGTTTTTCTCATTTTCCTGTTTGATCTTGATAAAATAATAAACTTTGATTGTTATGTGTCCTAATTTAATGATAATTCATACTCACCCATCTTTATTCATACTTAAAGAAAATTCAAATCCTTTGCTGACCATCCAAATTATCGCACAAAGCAGAAAATAGTTCCTAATAAGGTACAAAGTGTAATTTAAATATTCATTCTATGTGATGTATCAAATTACGGATGGAAACATGGCCTGCGGCTGTCATATATTTGTTGATGTCCAAAGAGTAGGAAAATATTCAATTATACCAATTTAGTTTATTTTCCGAGAGGTTTTATCATTTTAAATGGAGACACTTGTGGATAGTTGCACTAACGGGTCAATTGACCCCGTGCCGCACTTATGGATGGGGCCCTTTTTTGCCGTCCGCACTGAATGTGTTAAAACAGAACTAAGTAAACCTTTTTATATAATTTTGTTTTCTAAGAGAAAGAGATTGGCTGCAGCCCGGACTCAAACCCGAAAATTCGTATCTCCATTTTAGTGCATTCCATAACTCAGTGTTTCACAAACTTTGACATGGCTGTTTTCTTATGGGCCATGGAAATTTTCCTACACAAACCATTATATTAATAATATCACTACTTCATAAAATGGGTAAGGAACGACAAGCTCACCCATCCCATTAATTATTTTAATATCCAAAATATAAATTATTTTGGAATTTGAAAATGTGTTTAATTTATTTTGTTAACCAACAAAACCATTTAAAATATGCAGTTTAACTGCGTTTCGTGGCTATTGCGTGTTTGATTAGCACCAATCTTTTCTCTTCAAAACACAATTATTTAAAATTAATAAAATGAGCAACTATAATAAATTATTATAAAAAATTGACTGATGATCAATCTGATACTACCAATTGGACAATTTTTGCTGCCACCAAATACTTCATTAAATCATGGTGAGATTGGTGGTTACAAAGAATCAGTTAAGATAATAGATTGACGGAGTCCTGAACAACAAAATTACTTAATCTAGTTTAAAAACAAAATTATTTAATCTTAATATAACAATAGATTTTAATAGATCTCTATATATATAAGAGGCTTTGTCCTGACTGACAGAATCAACGCAGGGCAAAAACTACTAATGATAGAAACTTGAAGTTCGGAATTTAGACTTTAAACGCGATGTAGGTAACCACTAAGAAAGGAATTTCAAAAATGTAACCCCTAAGGGGCTTAAATGGCGAAATTGTCGTTTAACTTTTAAAGGAAATCTATTGTTGAGATTTTAAACCATATGTTTTTTATTTAAATATCGATTTAACGTTACAATAGTATTAAAATAGACATTCACATAAAATATGGCTACTGATTATTTAAATATTAGTGGTAATCAAATTATGCACACTGTGATTTCCATGATTGGGGATGGTGCGTGTTTATTTCGATCTCTTCTCCGTATATTTCTCCATATATATATACTTCTCCATATATATATATACTACTACATATATATACTTCTCCATATGTATAAGAGGCTTTGTCCTGACTGACAGAATTAACGCAGAGCAAAAACTACTTATGATTAGAAACTTCGGAATTTAGATTTTAAAAGCGATGTAGGTAACCACTAAGAAAGGAATATCAAACATGTAACCCCTAAGATTATCTAAAATGTAAATGGCGAAATTGTCGTTTAACTCTAACGGACATCTATTTTCGAACTTCGAGAAAATATATCTAATTAGGACTCATTTTAAAGAATTTTATACGACGAGTTTAACTCGAAACCATGTTTTCGGGCGTCGAAAACCATGTTTTACAGCCGAAAAATGAAGCGTTCACGACGAGTAAGTCATTTTTTGTTTCGGCGGTTTTAGTGAACTCTCTCCATTGCGGGTCTCCGTCTCTTCTACCGAGCCGGCAGCTTCCTCCTCCAACATTTCACCTACCGGAAGCTCAAATTCTACTAAATCTCCTTAACATCAGTTAACATATTATATTAGATCAATACCAAGATAATGGTCACAGAATTGATTTTAAAGGCTCGCGGGCGAAGTCTGCTAGTCTTTTATATATTGCAATGGAAATGGATTATAAATAGAAATATAAAGCTTATATTTAGTAATGTAAATAATAAAAATATTTGGATTAATACTAATAATGATTGATGATAGGAGGAAGGTAATGTGTGCGGAAAAAAAAAAATTGTAAATTTAAAGCTTTATCATTTTCTAGACAAAGTCATCATTACTTTTGATCCTTGGTTGTTGCAAGTTTTCCTCACCAATCTAGTCTCTCTTAAGAATGCTTACAATTTTGGCTAATATGTTGCCTCATTTATAACATTAAACATATTCCTGCACTTCAAAATCTTTAATAATATAATATTGCATATTATTCCTGTAAGTCATTAAAGATGAAATACATTTTTAAATTTTTTTAAGAAACACCAAATAAGCCTGAGAATACAAAGCTTGATAAATACTCTTTCCAAATTTATGCCTCACTTAAACCTGCCTACTAGCTATAACTCATCTTAAGGATTATAATTTCATAATAAACATGTAAGGCTTAAGTAAATACATTAAAAAAAAAAAAAAAAAATGATATTGTGTCAAAGTATAAGTCAATACTTGTTTAAATTTTAAACAACTAATTTATCTTGATAGTATTGAACTAAAAAAATAAATTAATTTCGATCCCTCTGATGTGAAAAAAACTGAAATGTGAAAACAACTTTATCTTTTTTTATTTCTGTACCTTTAGGTCGATCTTTATGGAACTGTTCAGCCACATACCCTGATTCGTCAATACATGGATTACCATCATTGGTACGATCGGCAGAAGCTTACATTGAAAGATATTCACAACGTTATGTTTATGAGCTGCATGAACCCAACAGCAGGAAGCTTTACAATAAATAGTCGACTTCAAAGACACTTTATGACATTCGCTCTAAGGTATTTATATATTTTATTTTATATTTTCCTCATATGAAACATAATACCTACAGGTATCTTATGTCTTAGGGTGCTTGGCAAACTAGCGAATATGCAAAAACTCAACTTTTCAGGAAGCTAAAAAAGAACAGTTTCTTATCTTAAGTGCTTTTTGACGCCTGCCCTTTTGATTTTTAGATATTATTTTATATGATTTTTGGTGAGGAATCTATTGGTCATAATGTCGTTGTTTTTGAATTGCCTAAAAGATTACCAAGATCACAATTTATCGGTATCTACAAAGGAATAAAGATTTAATTATGAAAATTTGATAGGTTGTAAAACATATAAAGTGCAAACCATATCTCAAAACCATATTTTTTCAGATTCATCAGTTAACCACTCACCTGATCGTATGTAAGTTATGGCAAAGTTATGAGGTTAGAGGAAAATTTTTAATCATATAAAAAAAAAACACACCAACTATAGACAATAGAAGGTTATTATTTCTGTGCCATGATAAAAAAATTATTAATAAGTCATTAAAAAAAAATTAATTGCATGTTTTCCTCCATACATCTGTCATTTATCTTGCACCGTAGTTCCCCTAGTCATTCATGTAAAATTTATTAGCATTTTTGAACAGATTCTTAGGTGTAGCAAAATTAATATTGACATGATAGAGTGCTCTTCATATCTAATTTTTAAATATAACATATATTTTCACAGTATACTCAATTCAACATGAAATATGGAAAAAGATTAATTTTAACTGTTATGTAAAAAATTAAATATGCGCAGTGTATTAGAAGAGCCCTATGGTATTTGTAAGAACAAATAACTATAATTTGTTTCAGAACATTGTATAGAAAATTGATGCCTATGTGATGCTATTATTAATTTTTAAAAATTAAATTAATGAATTAATAAACAAATTAAAAATTAATGAACAGTGTTAATTTTAGTTATTTAACACGTTTGATTTAAGTGTTACATTACTCTTAATCTGATATTAACATCACCAAATATTTCTTATTGTATTTTTTTTTTTAGAAGGTAAAAGATTCCACTATTATTTACAATTAAAATTAGCTTGGCTGCTATTCGAAATCTGTTTATTTATTTTATTCTTTTTTTTACCTCTTTAACTTTCTTAATTTTCAAGGCTTTCTTTATTTTCTAATTTACCAGCCTATGGAAGGCTGGCGGAATTGGTGGATTAAAATATGATTTTTTTTGATCGCCCACCGCTGCCACAGATGATAATTAAGCTTCTATTTTTGTTAGTATAGTAAAAGTATAAAATATTAATACGTCATTCTAATTTAGTTTTCCAGAAGAATCAGCCTTAATTCACATATATACTTCGATATTAAACCAGCACATCGGAAGTGCCCTGAACAAGTTTTCGGTCACAGTCCTAAAATCTGTCGACATGGTAGTGAAGCTAGCACTTCTGTTTCATTCTAAAATCGCAGCCACATTCCTTCCGACTGCTATCAAATTTCATTATATCTTCAATTTAAGAGATCTGAGTAACGTCTTTCAGGTAATTTCTTTTTCGTTCCTTTATTTTTTTAAATAATATAATAATGGTGATAATCATTTTTTTTTTTTTTTTAAATTAAATGTAGTCAGTCATCTTGACTAATGCAGAATGCATAAACAGTCCTGGAGCTTTTGTAAGACTTTGGATGCATGAGACATTGAGAGTTTACCATGACAAATTGGTCGACCACAATGATCAAGAAACATTTAATAAAGTGCTATTGGAGATAGTTAGGAAAAATGTTTCAGCAGTAAGTTATAAACTTGAACTGATTTGTAGCTCTTAAGTTTATAATTATTTCTTTATCATTTTGGACCTGTGCACTGCTATATGTCAGTGTGCTCGTTTTAGCCTTAAGAAAACTGTAAGACTAGCTCTAGTACCTTTCTTTAACACTAGAGTTCTTTCTTGTCACTGGAATTCATAGAAATGCATTCCTAGAAACTAAAGATTCTCATGTTTTTGTTACCTGAGTGTACACTTTGTAATTTTAGCTTTCATCCTGTTTTCTAGCTTTGAGAAATTTACTATTTCACTTAAAAAAGAAGAAAGATAAAAAATATTTGTAAAGAATGTTATAATTTTTTTTTGGGTGCTTTGCGGTAGTGTGAATACTCCTTTAATGTGAAGTGGGGAAGAGAAAAATTCTAGCGATAGTCTTTTTTTTTTTTTTTTTTTTTTTTTTTTTTTTTTTTTTTTTTTTTTTTTTTTTTTTTTTTTACAATACCTTTTGCAGTTATTACATCAAAATTATTAGAAACAGATAATATTTACTTCTTTTTAAATTTTAGTATACATTTTAGAATCATCATTTGGTTTTAGTTTAAATTTTTCTGTAAATATATAATAAAAATGAGAATGTATCTTATCTACAAAATTTCAGTTTACGCTCCATTATTTTAATTAAATGGTAATGTACTTATTTGACAGTATGCCTAATTCTTATTAACGCTTGATAAAATGTTGATAGGAAGGTAGAGGAGATAGAGTGTTTATGGAGAAAATAAAATATTCTGAAAAATATGCAGATGTACTTTTTTTTTTTAATTTCAATCAATTTGTCAATAAAATAAATTTTTTAAATAATTTATTTTTTTGAAGAGAAAAGATTTGGCTCTGCCGGGAGTCAAACCCGTGAAACTCCATGTCAGTGAAGAGGAAGGATTTGGAACCGCTCGGAAGCGAGCTCTGTGGTGCAGTGGTTAGCATACCACGCATGTCATGCGGAAGACCGGGGTTCGACTCCCGGTGGAGCCAAATCTTTTCTCTTCAAAAAAATAAATTATTTAAATAATTTAAAAACAAGGTGGTTACCCACAATCATGATTAAATTAATATAAAATAAATTTTTATGTGAAACACAATAACAAAAAAGAGGTAAAAAAGAAACTATATAAATACAAGTAGGTATGGTTGCTAGCGCATTCGTATAGGTGACTCTTATTTTACAGCATTTTCCTATCATATTCTGTAATCTGGACTTTTCAGTAATCCAAACCACCCTTCTGGAACAATTAGTTTGAATTACCGAGATTACACTTTATTTATTCCACACAAAAAATTTCTAATACTATTATACAATAAATATTATTTTGTAATTAGTTCTATAAAAAACTTATTAGATGAGCCATAATCGTAAAATAGTATACTAAATATGTTTTATCTTTAAAAATCAATAGAAATTTCCTTACCATTGTTATTTGAATGAAAGTTTCCCGAAGCGAAAAGTTCTCTTTTTCCAAAAAATCATGGATCACTCATGATTATTTTTTTATGTGTATCTTACTGGACTAGAGCTTTCCCAATTTTGGAAGTACATCAATGTTTAATAAGCTAAAATTTGCTGCCAATGAAATTATTATATTTGATATTTAGGCACACATAAAATTTGTGTATTTTTTTAATCAGTGCTTATGTTTGATGTAGTAATTACTTTCTAGTAGCATAGCTATTAAAGGTAACTGAACTTTTATTATTCTAAATAAATGATTTCTGTTATTTATTCTTTGTTCATTTTTTAAATTATATTTTATGTTCAATATTGCTCATTCAGGACAATAATTATGATTATGAGGTAAGGATAGTATAATTTTGTAATGCATGAATAGATTATCTTTTTTATATCGCTTATTATATAAAATTTGATAATAAATAGCAAGCCTGCTGAAGTAATAAATAGACACTAAACTATTATATATAAATAGATACTACTATAAATGTCACGGCAAGAGTCAACTCTGATGTCGACTCTGGCCGTGACATCCATCCCTATCATAAGCCCTGAGGAAGACCTGCATAGTTGGGTCGAAATGTCGGCAACAATAAAATAGTTTTATACTATTTTGTATTTTATTGACCGCCTCCCCGGTCTATTTTCATCCTTATAAGTGTATGATGTGATATGAAACAATCAACTCAGCTTCACTTCCTGTTGTGATCATATATTTTAAAACAAAGGATTTGATGTTTGTTATTTCTAATACTCACTGCTTCATAGATCTTTAAAATATTTTTATACAACTGGAAACAATTGAACAAGAATACTTGTTTACAAAATTAGTCGTCTACTTTCTACTGATCCACAGGAAAACAATCTTATATAAAAATAATTTCATTTATGTAAAAACCATGGATGTTTTTTACTAAACTCTTCAAAGCTATAAGAATATCATTTAACAATATTTTACTTGAAATTTAACTTTTTGAAGATTTTTAGTATCAAAAAAGTTTCAGTGATTTTTTTTAATCAAAATTTAACAGATATTTTTTATGTTTTTAGTAGTTTTAGAATTTTGATTTGTACCATCTTGACTAGCTGACATCTCATTTGGTTGAATCTAATAATTTAAAAAAAAATTATACTAATTTGTAACTTCATGTTTATTCCAATGGCAGTCAGACTTTTTTAAAGGTATAATTAATTTAGGGTATACTTGCTTTTTGTAAATCTGTAATATTTAATTCAGGATATTGGAGAACATGAATATGTGGTAGACCCTCTGATATTCACTCACTTCGTGGATGGTCTCGGTGACCCTAAATACTTGCAGATGACCTCCTGGGTGAAGCTCAACAAGATACTAGTTGATGCTATGGGTCAGTACAATGAACTAGTGGCCAGTATGAACTTGGTTTTGTTTGAAGATGCCATGGCACATATTTGCAGGTAAAACATTGATATATATATTTTTTTTATAATCCTATTGTAAAAAAGTCTGAAATTTTTTAATTGTTTAAGTATTCACCAAGTCCACACCTGTGAAAAAATATTTAAAATGGTGGGATACCCTATGCAGTATACTACACTGCAGAATTTTGTGGGTTTCAATCATTATACAGTTAACAATGATCATTGTGCTGAGTCGATCAGCTTCTCAACATAGCTGAACATCCCCACACAATATTTTTGGAGATTTTTCTCCTTAGAACTTTAAGTTTGATCAAATAATTTTAGACTCCATTCTATATTTCAGATGCACATGGTCAAGTAATCATTTATCTTTGATTCCAATTCATTGCTGATGAAATCAATAGGGAACAGCTTGTAATATTATTTACAAATGATTTAACTTTAATTTAAGGATAAACCGGGTCATGGAAATGCCAAGAGGTAATGCTCTACTCGTGGGAATTGGAGGCAGTGGAAAACAGTCTTTGTCGAGGTTATCAGCTTTTATATCTGGTCTTGAAGCATTCCAGGTACAACTGAAGAAGGGCTATGGAATTGCGGATTTGAAGGTGATTTTAAAATTTAATTTTTTACTTTCACTTACCTACATATATAATATATAGTAAGTGGAAGTATTGCGATCGTGAAAAATTTCGACTTCCGGTTTTCAACGGAAATACACGTTTTGGGGTCCTCTGAGTCCAATTAACCAAGTCCCGCGAAATGGTCTGTGTGTGTGTGTGTGTGTGTGTGAACAGACTAGCTCAAAAACTATAAACCGTGCGAACCTGAAATTGGGTATTTAGTGTATGTATATGCCCGCGATGTGACAGCAAAAATTTCATCAAAATTGCTCAAAGGGAGGGGGTACTTTATTTAATAACTTTTTATGTTTTTTTCGATTTTCTCAAAAACGGCTCTAACGATTTTGATTAAACTCAGTATTTGATCTATTTATATGCCCGAGATATGACTGTAAAAATTTCATCAAAATTGATTAACCGGAGGGGGGACTTTACTTAATAAATGTTGTCTCATTATCACGTGTTTTTTTTATTTACTCAAAAACGGCTTTAACGATTTTGACAAAACTCAGTATTTGGTGTTGGTATATGCCCGCGATGTGACAGCACAGATTTCATCAAAATTGGTCAAAGGGAGGGGGCACTTTATTTCATAACTTTTTTTCCGATTTTTACCTTTTTTTCGATTAGCTCAAAAACGGTTTTAACGATTTTCATCAAATTCGCCATGTTTAATGAAAATTAGGTGTTCTTTAATATCAGGTAAGAAATGAATGTGGAAAAATGTGTAACTTTGATTGAAGTGGCATTAACACAACGCATTAATCTAAGTAAGTGGGTAAGTGAAAGTTGTGTGTTGCGCTCACGCACCAGATTTTTTTAAAATCTTAATAAGATATATCTAGTTTACTATGGCTAGAATTATCCTTTTTTGTTTTTTCTTCTTTTTAATGTGGCCATTTGCACCTCGACCACCTTGGGTCTATTGTGTGCCCAATGTAATGCCTGAATCTTAAAAGTTATTCTTAGGATATCAGTAAATTTTATAGAGCTTGTTGGATCGACCAGATCGTTAGAAATCGATCACACCATCAGTAATATGATCAGCTGTCTCACTCTCATTTCAACAGAATCTACAAAGGTGATTATGCTATCTTGAGTGTGAACATATGACTTCCGAGTTTATACTTGTAGATTAATGTCACTTTTTTACATGCATTCAGGTCAAGATTGAGTAAATTGTAGTTTCTTTTGACTGAGTAGCTATCAAGGATTGGATGCCACCAGGTGGTAGCAGTGGCAAAGTTGCACCAGCTGACCCAGCTTTCATTAGGTCATTAGGTTTCCCTCCGCCTCCCGCAGCCTCCTTGGAGATAGTGCTCATGGTTTTTGTATCTTAGCTACCAAGCCAGGTCTTACAGTGTGGATAGAATCTCGTTCTACATTTATATTTAAAACTTCCTAGGAGGATTGCCAAGGTGGCCCAGGATCTGGACCACTTTTGCAACCCCCGCCTCTGCCATTCGCCAGTAAGAACCTCCCTGAGGGGCACCACAAGAGAGAGGGTGACAGTAGGCGTTAATAGGGATAGGGACAGCGGAGAACACAAAACAGTGAGTATGGCACTTTTGTTTAGAGCTTTCCCACGAAGCAAGAAACTCTCTCACACTCGTCTTATCGCTTCAGCTCAACCCTTACACCTCCATTTACCCCCCCCCCTTTAGAATTCTGACATCAGATACCGAGAGTTTTTTTCCTAAAACTCAAAGTAAAACAGTCAAAGTTAAAAATGATATTAGAGAAACATTTTTATTTTTAAAGTCTATTCATCACATGCAATTAATTAAGTAAACCATTTTCTCTTATGATTTTAGGTTTTTCAAAAATAAAAATTGTATATGTTCATTAGCTTTGTGAGAGGTGAGTGAAATAAGAATTTCATGGATGATTGTCAGGAATTGATTTTCAGTCACTAAACATTTTCTTTATTAAACAGCCATCATTTCAAACAAAACATGTGGGTCTTCATCAGGGCTAGGTGAGAACTGGAGCGTTACCAAAAAACTCTGTGTAATTTAACTATTTTTGAGTTGATACATAGACTGTTTAAATTATGAAAATGTTTTGCTACTGAAATTCCTGACTATCGATCTTCCTTGAGAATTTTATAGAAAAACAATTGACTATTCTACACCTAATAAGATTTAAATATAACTTAGCTAAGAATTATTATAACTCTATTACAAATGTTTATAAAAATGGAATTTAACAAAATTAATAAATTTAAAATATTTATAATTTATAAAACTGTTCAAAATATAAAATTTTTAAAGTTGAGATATTATTTTAAAAAGAAAAATAACAAATGATTAGAGGCTTACAAAAATAAGTTGAAAAACTTAATTCAAACTTGAAGATAAGTTTTCTTGGGCGTGTCTGGGGTTATTAAAGTCCTATTACTCACTATTTTAAAGACTGAAAACAAATGCTATTTGATTTTTTTTAAAGAAAATCTTGAAGAAAATCTGAAAATCTTTAAAGAAAAAGTTGAGAGACTGGAATGCAGACGTAAGTACATGTTGATAACTGACAGGATAATCATTCACACTTGATAAGAGTACTTTAACACTGAAGACTTATCTTTAACCCAGATCAGAGCTCTGAACATAATTAGAGTAACTAAGTCAAGAGAGCTTTATTATATTTTCAATGGACGTTTTGTGTGGTGCCAAAAGTTTTGGAATTTTACAGTTAATCCATACTTATTTCCTCCTTAACTTCCTTTTTGTTATGTTTCAAATATAGTTTTTTAACTAAATTACAACTTTAATTATCAAAAAGGCGATAATTTGTCATATCTACCACTTACTTAAATCAGTTGTTATGTTATCATATTTGTTAGCATTTTTAGATATATTTATTTGAAATCTTATGAAAATAAGACAAATATTGTTCAAAAAAGGTATTATTTTGTAAAAAAGGTTTTCACAATAATTATTCTGGTTAAAAATAGTTATTTAAACCTATCAATTCGATTCACAAACAATACTCAGTCTGTAAGACAAATAAGAATTATTTATATAACATTTTTCACATGTTACCTTACATTATATAAATTGACTTGGAGTTATAGTGGTTAGTCTTAAAGTTTTAGTTTTAATAAATATTCTAAAATTAAAATAAGCTAAAATAAAATATCGCTACAGTTCTTACTTAACAATGAATATGTTAAAGCAATAGTTCACTTAATATTTTTTGTTATTAAACCGTTCAACGTGACCGTTAGCACACATTTCATCAACAATGGTTAATTTATGGACCTTAACCCTTAAATACTCACGTCAGGTCATATTGACCCATACCAAATTTGATTTCATTCTATTTACACCTTTTTGTCATTGAATGATCACCAAACTTTGACATATCCTTTGTTTTGGCTCCAGTTACATCTTGGCAGTGTCTGAAAAATAAGGGAGGTGTTCATTTTATCTAAATCTATATTTTGACCCAAGGTGAGTAATTGTGTAAGCCATTTTTTTGTGTCCGATGTGGGGACTAAATTTGTATAAAACCACTCATTTCTTATCTGTTTTAACTGCAAAGGTTGTTCGTAGAAATTTTTTTAAATTTAAATCAAAAGAAATTAGCTTAATAATAGTAATGTTAAGGAGTTTCTTTATTTTAGTACTTCACTTCAGACCTATAATTCAACATGTTATTCATATTATAAAACTTTCATTTATAGTATACATAAATAACTATATATTTTCAAGCCTTCTCCTGTTGGTTAAAATTAATATCTTACACCCTAAGGTTGTTTAATTTTTTTTTTTTTGTTCTGGGTCATATTGACCCGAGGTGTGTAGATAAGTAACATTGATTCAGGTGAGTAGTTAAGGGTTAAATATGCAAATGTGGAATATGATATATTGTATGATTTGTATTTTTTAGGGTGATTTGGCTGGATTGTATTTAAAAGGTGGGTTGAAAAATATGGGAATAATGTTTTTAATGACTGACAGTCAAGTAGCTGAGGAACGTTTCCTAGTCCAAATTAATGACATGTTGGCTTCTGGTGAAATACCTGAATTATTTGCTGATGATGAAATGGAAAACATCATTCAAGCAATAGCACCTGAGGTATTGTAGATATTTAAACATTATATCGTGTTAATTTTATCAATGTTTACTTAATAATAAATTATTCCTTGAATTTATTATTAAGTAACCACTAACCATGGGCTGAATCTAAAGGATTGTAATTTTTATTAAATTAAATTGTTTAAGCAGTATCCAATCTAGAAAGCTCAGAATCAAAAAGGTTCTTAAACATGACTTAGATCCGCTGAGTGGATTGTTGAGCTAATTATAATCAATTTTTTTTTTCAGACTAAAGGAGCTGGTTTGCCCGACACCAGAGAAAACTGCTGGAAATTTTTTATTGATAGAGTAAGAAGAAATTTGAAAGTAATTCTATGTTTCTCTCCCGTGGGTTCCACATTGCGAGTGAGGGCTAGAAAGTTTCCTGCTTTGGTCAATTGTACCACTATAGATTGGTTCATGGAGTGGCCCAAAGAGGCTCTTGAAAGTGTCTCTTCCCGATTCTTATCTGAGGTGGAAGTATTGTCGGTATGTAATAAGTTAAATGCTACGATTGTACATATTTTAATCAGGGTTTGAAATCGATAATTTTTTTTTTTCAAAATATCATCTTACAATTATTTTTTCTGATTTTTAATTTAAAAATCATTCTTGATTTATAAATAAAAATTTAAATCGATCTTTGATATTTATTATTTGGGTTATTTAAAAATAATAACACTCATCGAGTGATATGGTATTAAATAAATGATAATGATTAAATTGCGATCAAAAAAATATTGATCAGAAAATAAAAATCACTTTTTAAAAGCAAATTAATTTATTATATCATGTGGATTCCAAATCTGGTGCTATTTTGCTTCTCACTTCAATAATGACCGAATTATGGCTCCTCAAAGCAGGTAATTGGCTTTGAATCAAAATGGCGGATCACGATAAAGAGGTACTAGGATTGTCCCCGGATGAGCTTGGACCTTGTGCAAAATTGTATTAAAATTGGCAAAGTAGCTTTAAATCGGCGTACAGCGGACGGACGAATTTTTTTAATCAATTTTCGGATTCTACGCATCTTGAAATATAATGTCAAATTTTTATGGGTGGGTGGCAGTGTAAAAAAACGTATTATTATTATTATTCGGAACGTCACAATAATAAACTAAAAATTTATATTTCTGATTTATAAAAGTACTAGCTAGGGTGCCCGGCTTCGCTCCGGTAGTTGTGTGGTAGTTTCAATAACAGAAAGACTTTACAATTAAAGGAAATATAGAATAAAATTAGCAGTTTCTTGAAACTTTTAACATATTATCAATATTAAAATTCGAGATCTGCAGAGTCCGCCCAAATAAGGAACCCTATATACTTTAAAGGGGGTTGAAAATGGCGAATAAACAATTAATTTTGCTGCAACTTTGTCGAGTCATGCATCGTTTTTGATGGTTTCTGTGATTCTGAATCCTATATTTCTATATTTCCTATATTTCTTTTTATCCTGAACTATGAGGGGTGATAAAATCTTATTTAAAAAATGCTGTAATTGGAGTTAGTCATTTTATCAACTGGAATGCACATCATACATAGTGTCTGAAAAATAAGGGAGGTGTTCATTTTATCTAAATCGATATTTTGACCCGAGGTGAATAGTTGTGTAAGCCATTTTTTTGTGTCCGATGTGGGGACTAAATTTGTATAAAACCTCTTATCTGTTTTAACTGCAAAGGTTGTTCGTAGAAATTTTTTTGAATTTAAATCAAAAGAAATTAGCTTAATAATAGTAAGATTCTATGCATCTTGAAATATAATGTCAAATTTTTATGGGTGGGTGGCAGTGTAAAAAAACGTATTATTATCATTATTCGGAACGTCACAATAATAAACTAAAAATTTATATTTCTGATTTATAAAAGTACTAGCTAGGGTGCCCGGCTTCGCTCCGGTAGTTGTGTGGTAGTTTCAATAACAGAAAGACTTTACAATTAAAGGAAATATAGAACAAAATTAGCAGTTTCTTGAAACTTTTAACATATTATCAATATTAAAATTCCAGATCTGCAGAGTCCGCCCAAATAAGGAACCCTATATACTTTAAAGGGGGTTGAAAATGGTGAATAAACAATTAATTTTGCTGCAACTTTGTCCAGTCATGCATCGTTTTTGATGGTTTCTGTGATTCTGAATCCTATATTTCTATATTTCTATATTTCCTATATTTCTTTTTATCCTGAACTATGAGGGGTGATAAAATCTTATTTAAAAAATGCTGTAATTGGAGTTAGTCATTTTATCAACTGGAATGCACATCATACATAGTAATAAAACCATTTTTCATAATTGCATACAATAAGAACACTTCAAACTTTTTATTTTCGATTTATAATCAGTCAATTCAGCTCTTCTTTTTTGCTTTATATCTGTTTATTTCGCTCACTGTACTACTAAAAAATGTTCAGTCATATTGCATTAAATTTACTTAAGTAGATGTTATATATTGATTAAATATAATGTGTAAATCAATTAACCTTCTTATGAGAAAATTAATTTTGTAAGGTATCCAGTCGGTTTTCTAATTGATTGCAGATATGTAAAATCATTATTTTATTTAGAAAGAAATGGTGAAACAATTTTAAAAGTAATTTAAAAAGAACAGCTGAAAAAATATTTAACCTTTACAAACTGAACGGAATGAATGAACAATAAACATTGAGTGAAACGCACCCTAGCGCTTCCTGGTAGCCTGGAGCTCGAACTACATTTTTCATTCATAACCTCGTATCTCAATCTCAGAGAGGCTAATTAAATGGTGCGAGAGTCTTAAAATTCCAGTCCTTTTCTCTTCAATTTTACACCCTTAAGAGAAAAACAGAAACCTTCTTCTCCGTTATGGGTTTTATAGCAACACGCTGACATAACTCTCTTAAACGTGCGTTGAGTCGTTTTTGAGCCTTTTCGGCACGCACATTGTACACTTTGCTTTATAATATATATTGATTAGTCGAAAATTATTATTGTTAATCGAAAAAATTTAATTCAAAAATAATGATCAGGTTATGATTTTTTCACTTTTGATCAAAAATAAAAATCACTCAATAAAAATCATCAAATGATTTTTAAAAATTCAAGATAAAATTTTTGCTCGGATTTGATTTTATTTTTATTTTAATAATTATCTATTAATGCTGTGAATTTTTTTTAAATTATACAAATGCTCTATATTTGTTATTACTAAATACTATTTCATTATTTAGCAACAGATTATTTTGCTGTCAGATTAGAAGTTTTTGGCAGTAAAATAAATTTTTATTCCAGAATAAAGATTATTTTCCATTTATTTTAAATTGCAGAAAAAGCTAGTAAAACCATTGTCATTCTTGATGGCATTCATGCATACAACTGTCAACCATATGTCACAACAATATCTGCTCAATGAACGAAGATACAATTATACAACACCGAAATCCTTTCTTGAGCTGATAAGCCTATACTCGAAGCTTCTTACAGGGAAGAACAGAGAAATCAATGAGAAAATTGGCAGGCTTCAGAATGGTTTGGCGAAACTAGTTAGCTGTTCTGAGCAGGTAAAATATGTGATTCATTTCCAAAATGTCAGAAACTTTTAAAATATCAATAATAAGGTAAAATTAATATAAAGATATGATCTTGAACATACATCCATGTTTAAATAAAATATTATAACTGTTATTGCTTGCAACTTCAATACTTTGTAAGGTTAATTCCAATAAACAGTCCTGAACTTTCAGACATTTAGTTCAACTACTTTGCATATCCGGTTCTAAATTGGGAATCATCTACTTGAAGAAAATAAGTAGATCATTCCCAATCTGCCACTGGAGTGGGGGATACTGACTATTGTTTGATGAAATTTACTTGATCTCATTGGGTTGAGAAAAGGGAATGATTGGGCATGCCTGGATCTCTGGGTATGGGATAATGGTTTTCCCGATATAAAAGTGGTTTGCCATTTGTTAAACAGTGGCTCTTAGTCAAACCTCAAAATTAGTGTATTGTACTTGAACTGCTTTGTTGGAACGAATATATAGTTACATTATATTATATTTATATTTGTATTATAGGTTGCAGTATTGAAAAAACAACTGGCAATACAGGATAAGATTGTACAGCAGAAAAATGCTGCAGCATCTCTCTTGATTGATGAAGTTGCTGTAGAAAAAGATAAAGTTCAGAAAGAACAAGCTATTGGTATGTCAATAGATTTTAATATTTATGAGAATAGTCCGGGGTGGTGGTCAATAAATTAGTATTAACCTTTTGCGGGCCAACGCCGATCTGGGACCGGCATAAACAAGTTCTTCATACGGTCCGCGAGTGTCTATCCATCACCAGTCCTGCCGATCCTTTGACGAGCTGGGACCGGCAAACATATTTA
Source organism: Aelia acuminata (assembly GCA_911387785.2). Classification (NCBI taxonomy): domain Eukaryota; kingdom Metazoa; phylum Arthropoda; class Insecta; order Hemiptera; family Pentatomidae; genus Aelia; species Aelia acuminata. The sequence goes on along the minus strand of OU426981.1, from coordinate 26,924,414 downwards.
ACACTAGAGGTCCTAGGCCGGTTTCTCACCGGCATCGATTTTCTGTCTCTCTAGTCTTTTGCCAAGTTCTGCTTGGCATAATTTGAATACAAAGCACTATTCTAGATGATCAGCTGATCATTTTGGTACCAAATAGTACCCTCAACAACCAATAGATGCTCTGTAAATGTTTTGTGAACTACAACACTCTAAGGCTTCTCATTTTGTTGTTATTTCTTAAACTTTAAAAATGTTTAGTGTCAGTTTTATCATTTCCGTTGTAAGTTTTGGTTATTTTTGGAGTTTTAAATTGAAAAATGGAAGAAGAGAAACTAATATTTACTGTAAGACATTGGGGAATGTTTTGAGAAGTACCACACAATGAAAAATTATCGATAAATTAAATTTTATTACTTGTTGCTATGTTTTAATTTGATTAAATATAGATTTTTGAGAATAAATAAGCATTTTTTTCCAATTTTATTACCCCTAAAACAAAATGTGCTATTTGGCAGAAAACTACACGGACCACCAGGGTGCGATGTAAACAAACAGACATGGTCTGATGGGGGGGGTTGTTTACGCCGGTCTTGCACCGGCATCGGACCGTGTAGACAATTCATGAAATCAAGGGTTGGACCGCAAAGGGTTAAACTATTTTATTGTAGCCAACATTTCGACCCAACAATGCAGGTCTTCGTCAGGGCTAAATGAACAAGACACAGACATTTAGTCCTGACGAAGACTTGCATAGTTGGGTCATATCGTTGGCTACAATAAAATAGTTTAATACTGTTTTGTAGTTTATTGACCGCCGCCCTGGACTAATCTTATAAATATTCAAAATCCGGTCAACCATCATTTATCCAATAGATTTTAATCATTTCTTTCATCTAATACCCCTTACAGAAACCAAAAATTTCTTGTATGAAGATTATACAGATATATAAATTTGTACAGCTTAATTTGTAACTTATATGCATTGCAATTTTTGTTTCAATTTAAATCTTATCAATAGGCTTTTTTTTTTTTCACATTTTCCACTTGGTGATGTCTTTCTTGGTTATATCTAACCACCAAGTTTTTGACCTTCCACATGATATCCATGTAGAGGAGGAGCATTGGATTTAGAAACCCATCATAACCTATGATTTTATGTTTTGATTTGCAGAATAAGAAACATTTATTCTGCACATGTTGTGAAATTATGGTTTTTTAACTTATAAAATGTTAGTTTTCTTAAAAAAAAAAAAATAAAATAAAATAATCAAAGAGAACAAAAGAAAAATGTTTTTATTGTAATTAAAAGAATTAGAAACAAACATCAATAACCTTTTTCTTTTTTTAATAAAATTTTTTTGTTTGTTTTTTTAATTAATAGTGTAAATACCTTGGTTATTATGTATTTTGCTCTCAGAAATTTATTTTCTATATCATTAATATGTTCATATTTATTTTTATACACTATATATAAAATGTAATACGAATGATAGAATATACACCATGAGCCTTTTTTATTTTTTAGTTTATCTACAAATGTTTAATTTCTTAAGATTTAGATTAATCTTAAAACTATTAAGATCTAGTTAAAACCCAGAATGTACATAATTTTTCTTTATTCTTGAGTAATAAAATTCTGAGAAATTAAAAATCTGGTGTGGTGTGCGCATCACACAACTTTTACTTACTGCTCTCTCTTCTTTGAATAAAAATAGGCGCTATTTTTTGAAAATGGCGTACTCACATGTTACCGGAATGGGAACATAGAACTTTTTTCCTCAATGACAATAGTTTTTTCTGTTGCCAAGTGGGATACAGTCATCAGTAATTACCAAAAATGAAATGAAAAATGAAAAAATGAAGTTGGCTCCATTCCAAACTTTAGTGCTTTTTTTTTTTTAGTAAAAAAAAAAAAAAAAAAAAAGGAAAAATGAGACAAAATTTATTAAGTAAAGTGCCTCCTCCGTTTGACCAACTTTGATGAAATTTTAGATGTAACATCACAGGCACATACATACATCAAATATCCAGTTCGATCAAAATCGTAACAGCCGTTTACTTGAGTATTTAAAAAATACACATAAAAATGAGACAAAATTTAATAAATAAAGTACCCCCTCCTTTTGACAAATTTTGATGAACTTTTTGCTGTCACATCTCGGGCATATACATACACCAAATACCCAATTTCAGGTTCATACCATTTATAGTTTTTGAACTTGTCTGTTCACATACACATACACAGACACACATGCACAGACAGACAGACACACACACATGCACAGAGACCATTTTGCGGGACTTGGTTATTTTGACTCAGGGGACCCCAAAACGTGTATTTCCGTTGAAAACCGGAAGTCGAAATTTTTCACGATCGCAATACTTTCCTTACTATATATTTCATATATAGCTAAGTGAAAGTAAAGATACTTAGTTGTAGGAAGAAGAGTACAATTTAATAATAATTAGATGTAATAATCATATAAAGGGACCATCAGTTTTAACTTAGCATCATTTAAAAGGGACCCATGATTATTTAAAAAATCCAATGAAAATGTTCGAAAACTTTTTATTCAAATGGTTATCTAAGATAAAAGATGTCCAGTAAATTTAAATCATTCTTTCAAGGGAGGATGCAGTTATCTTTATTTGAAATCTTGAATAATAGATAATTTTATTAAAAAATCATTATCTGTTGTGTTTGATAAGTTTTGCAGACTCTCCCCCTTTACAATGGTCAAAACCATTGCTGCATGTTATAGGTAGATTAAAGAGCATAATAAGGTCCTCATTATCACAGAAGGAGTTTAAATGCTTACTATGTTTTGAACTCTTGGATATTTTTTTCGGGAATTGTTTTTCTGATATATTTTCAATCAACATTAAATTTTGCTCTATTTTAGCTACCGAGGAAGCAAGAAGGGTTCGTATTATTGAGGAAGATGTAACGATAAAGCAGAAGGTTTGTGAAGAGGACTTGGCCAAAGCAGAGCCTGCCCTGGCTGCTGCTAAAGAAGCCCTAAATACTCTTAACAAAGTTGGTTATCTGTTATTATAGCTTTCTCCACGTGACTTATAATAACTATAAATAGTAACATTAATATTGTTCATCATAATAACTATAACTAGTAACATTAATATCGTTCCTCTTGTTTAATTTTATAGAAGATTGTTTTATGGTACCTTCTATTTAATTTTTCACTTTTTCTCTCGTACATAATATTATTAATTACTTGTTTTCCTGAAAAGACCACTATAATAATGAAGGAAGGTTCCAAAAATTATAAGCAGGTAGGGTCTCAAAATGGTCATTTTTAGACCTCTATTAATTAAAAAAAAAAAAAAACTGTGATATTGCTGTTTCTATGAGTTTTTTATTAATTGAGTATGAATTTAATTTTTCTTTTGAAATATCTATTTAGTTAGACACCATCGGATATCATTCCCTCTTTATAGTTTTAATACCACCTTGTGATTACTCTAGCTCAATGCATTAGCAAGATAATAATTACAGGATAGTTTTTTTTTTTTTTTTCACTACCATGTTACTACCGTACTCTTTTTTTATGTACTAGTTCTAATTATTGTTGCCAAATGACATACACTTTTTTAAAATTGTGAACTTTTTATGAATTTTGTTGAAAAATTGATAAAATTAAGTTCCTATATCTGTATTGTTGTTTACTCATACTGTTTTTAATTGTAAAAAATCTGGTGCGTGCGCGCAACACACAACTTTCAGTTAACAACTTACTTAGATTAGAAATTAATGTGTTTTGTTAATTGCCACTTCTCAAAGTTATACATTTTTCCACATTCATTTATTATTTTTGTTTTCATTTGCTAAAAAAAAAAACAATAATTTCTTTTATTATTAAATAAAAGTTTTTACTTGTGATAATTCGGCAATGCAAGCATAATACTCCAAGTCGTCAGATTTTATAATTCTCTATGTACTTGTTCAATATTTCATTCAGTTCCCATAAAAAAAATAATTTTCATTAAATGAACAGAACATCTTTAATTATAACGCATTGGTTTGTCATTAAAGGCGTACGGCGCATGCATGAGCTCAAGGTGTTTTATGAGTTGACGGAATATTTTTCCTTTTTTCTCCTGTATATGCTTACTTGATTTTTTTCATGTATCATATTTAGCCATTTCTTATTTTTAGGTGTGATGAGAGACAGTTAATTTCTCAATATAAACTAAAACAAAGGTACTTCATAGTTAAACAAAAAAGGCCCCTTCCCCATTTAAGCCCCCTGAGAAAATTTTATTACTGATAAAACTTACCTGATATTATTGAACACCTAATTTATTAAGTAAAGTCCCCCCTCTGGTTGATCAATTTTGATGAAATTTTTACAGTCATATCTCGGGCATATTAATACATCAAATACTTAGTTTAATCAAAATTGTTTGAGCCGTTTTTGAGAAAATCAAAAAAAAAGTTATTAAATAAAGTACCCCCTCCCTTTGAGCAATTTTGATGAAATTTTTGCTGTCACATCACGGGCATATACCTACACTAAATACCCAATTTCAGGTTCGCACGGTTTATAGTTTTTGAGCTAGTCTGTTCAGACCATTTTGCGGGACTTGGTTATTTCGACTCAGGGGACCCCAAAACGTGTATTTCCGTTGAAAACTGGAAGTCGAAATTTTTCACGATCGCAATACTTCCACTTACTATATATTTCATATATAGGTAAGTGAAAGTAAAAAAAGTTAACCACAATACTGTGATTTTTTCCCTTTTTTGGTCTTTTTAGATTTGAAAATGCTCACAGACGAGCGAAACGTCAGCAATAATACAATATGACTGTGACTCTATAAAGGTCATATATAAATTTTTTTTTGAGTATTTCAAATTTAAATACTTACTTATGATTATAATTTTGTGTTAAATGTTTTAATTTTTTTAAGTTAGTAAGTTTATTGCTAATTGGCCCTGTTTGGGTGGTGCCAAATATTGTAATTATCGCATTTTATGAAAACAGTTTTTTTTTATTTAAAATAATTTCATTTGTAGAACTAAAGCTTTTTAATTTTAAGAAAAAGGTAAAAATTATATTCACATTAACATTTTGGTTAGAAATAAAAAGCATGAACACTTTACCTTCTATATATTTACTGATCACTGAATTAGTTCTTAATTGATTTTTAATAATAATGTCACCTCTCTTCAAAAATCCAGGTATAATTAGGATAGGGATCTTTAAAGATTACATGACGTCGTATAGGCTCGGGACCTCCATTTTCCTATCCGAGGGACGGCATAGCCAAGGATATTTTGCTCCCATTAAAAAATCTCAGGGCCACCGCGGGACGTGAACCTGCGACCTTTTGTATTGTAGGTTGCCATGCTAATCGAAGTTATTGAAAATAAATATTTAATTATCGCTCAAAATGTTTACATATTGTAAAAACATATGGCATATATAACATAAGGCATGCTCCAAAAAACTATTAAAACAGGTCGATAACTAGCAAACTGCGCATGTCCTTCCTCCATTTATCATGATCTGTAAACAAGAGGCATACGCGTGTAAAAAAAAAAAAAAATACTAAGATTCACAAATTCCATTGGTTTTTACATGAACAAATATTAATTATTTTAATTAATATTAACCTATACACAATATTTTCGAGTCTATATATTTATTGATGGGCATATAAAATTTATAAGGATTATAGCTGAGCTATAATATACACGTGGCTATAAATGCCATGAAGGCAATTAGGTGACAATGGCTTCCTGTGGTGACTATATATTGTGCTATAGCCTGTAGGGGGGGGGGGGGGGTTACAGTAAATATCTCTTATGACCGTCCATTCTATATCCGTCCATCCAAGTCCATCGTGACACAGGGATCTTTGGGCTAGAGTTGTGTGATAATCAATTAAACGTAACACTATTTACATCATTTATTATCGTACAATATACAACCTGGCATGTTCCAACTACCAAAGAGGGGTCTCATAAATACATAAATACTTTGGAATACATCTAACGGATTCTCTTCCCTCAGACCCCCTGTCCCCCAGTTCCGACTCGAATTCCTTCTACTCGCCTAGGGCTGCCTCTTCTAGAAGTCTCTCTCAGGGTCTCCTAGGTTCAATGACCTGCTTAGCTTTTCCGTAGTAATTGTGCACGTGACAATAACAATTTTTAACAATAACATGAGCAATACACAATTTTGTTGATTGCTGAGATCTTGATTGGATATGTTGAACACTGAGATTAAGTGTTCTAATTGACAATGTACCGATATTACTATTAATATTCATATTATACTAACATATAATATAATTATTAATCAATAAAGACATTACTATGTAGAGATGAGGGTTGACAAAGACTGGAGAAGCTGATGAGGTAGGTTTTGTAGAGATTCAAATTTTGATACACATCCAAAAGTGGAAAGAGTTCTTCACAGGCCCACTCCTCGCAATCAACTAGCCTATTTTAAATTGCATCATAATGTATTTGGACAAATTTTTCCAGTTTGGAAATGATTAATATAAAATATTTGTATTTTTTTTTACTTTTCGTTTGTATTAGACATGTTATAATATAAAAATTTGTATTGATAAACTGATACAGTAATATTTTCCATTGTTTGTAATAATAATGAAATCCTATTTTGTACTTGGATATTTGTTCTTTCCATTTTACTGTTAATTTTTTTAAATATTTTTTTTTTAAACCAACGCTTCCATTCTTAAGGTTTCACGCGAAACACATAACTTTTAAGTTAAAACAAAATTATATAATGTTTTATGGTGATTATGGATGAGATGATCTCAGAGATACACGCGCCTGACAGCGGAACATTCTTGACGCGCCTGACGGAGGGTTAAATTACAGGACAGAAGTTTTGATTTCAAATTATGGTTACTATTTATATTTTTTGCTAAAACTACAATACAACACTAGTATATTGTTGCTCTAAAGATTGCTGAAATGATGATACCCTCATTTTAAGAATAAAAAAGCAAAGTTGAACTGGCTTTTATGTGAAATAATGTTTCTTCTCTGTAAGCAAATGGAGATTCACTAATGTATTTTTTTTTTAATATAAATTTTCTTTTTTTTAGACCAATTTGACTGAAATGAAATCCTTTGGTACTCCTCCTGAAGCAGTAGCCAGAGTTGCTTCCGCTGTCATGGTACTTCTAGCCAAGAAGGGAAAAATACCCAAGGACAGAAGCTGGAAAGCTGCCAAGGTATTATCTTTCACATTTTTCATTGGATTATGTTATATTATTTAGGACATTTATTTATTTCATTTTTTATTTTAGGCCATTATGGGATCTGCAGATTCTTTCCTAAGCACTTTGATAAATTACAACAAGGAAAATATCCATCCAGAAATAGTGAAGGCTATTCAGCCGTACATCAATGACCCCCAGTTTACTCCTGAGAATGTAATCACCAAGTCCAGTGCTGCTGCTGGTAATTTTATAAAATAATACAACAATAATAAATTGTATTCAATGATAATTGTCAATTAAAAGGGGTGGCAGGATGGCCGAGTGGGCAAACACGTTAGAAAATACACGTTGCCAATGGCAACATATGATTGGGAACCCGAAGATAACAACTTCAAAACCTGGAGCCAGGGGACATTTAATAATCCTTGGCATTAATCCCTCATCCTCTCCCCTGGCCCGGGAAACTCCGTATAGCCTGAAAGGCGAGGAAGGGGAGGACCAATAAAAAAAAAAAAATGTTAATTAATATTTATATTATTGATTGGAAACTGTAAATAAATTCGGAGGACTGGGCTAGTTTAAAGTTAGATAGGCAACTTTTTGCTATAACGAGGTGTCTAGCGTAAAAGAAATGCATGAATTTTTGTTAGTGGGATACATCTGGGAATTTTTGTCGGTTGGAAATATGCAGGAATTATACAGACATTTTTAATTATGAACCAGAAATGTTGGAATTTCATTCAACTATTTTTTTAAAACTTATTTTCAAATGAAATTAATAAAAATCTCTGCCAACAATCGATCCCACTTTGTAACCCCTTTCAAGGATTGAAATACGAAGTACGATTGTGACATAATTTGCAAGTTCTTACCATTAAGTTGGGATGGGTATAGTCAGCGAAAACATCAATTTATACTTGAGAAGAAAAAAATCAATGTTTTTTTTTTATATAGGTAAAAAAAGAATGAAAATTGAAAGAAAAATCAGTGATCCACAGCAAATAGGTTTTCTTGTTTTGTTATTGTCAAGCCCTTTGAATTATGAAGAGTTCTACCGCGTTACCCTGTCCTGTATAAGTTTTTTTTAAATGGGTTTTCTCAATTTTTCTAGCATTATTGATTAAAATGGTGATGTTTTTGGGTGGCTTTGATAATATTCTCACTTCTACTAAGTTCAAAATTAAACATAATCAGCTATATATTAAATTAAACTGGGGATACAACTTTTTCCATCAAAATTCATATCCATCATTTTTTATACAAACAGATAGAAACTGAAGCCAAGAGACAGTCCTGGATTCCACTTGTAATATTAAAAAGTTTAGGTCATCCATAACTATACAATTTTTTACAAAAAACTTAAATGTGATGAATTATTACCATACAGATGATGGTTCACCAAAATATATGCATTTTATAGAAACCTGTGGGGGCTTATTGATGACCTTTTAACCAAAAAATTATGAAGTCCCCAAAAAACATATATTTTTTTCTTTTAGTTTCTGATACTCCAATGAAATATATACTTGATTCCAAAATATTATAACAAGTAAAAATTTCTTCAAATGATTTTTTACCATTTTTATATTCCATAATTTAAGCTTGGAGCAAAAGTAGGCATTTTTTATTTAATTCACTATTTATATATTGATATAGGTGCTCACAAACCTAAGTAAGATATTGTTAAATTTGACAGGGCTTTGCTCATGGGTTATTAACATAATGAAGTTTCATGCCGTTTGGTGCGTAGTACTGCCGAAGAGGAAAGCTCTTGCAGCTGCTAATGCTGAGCTTGCTAGCGCTCGTCAGAGGCTGCAAGCAGTTAAAGAAAGAATTGCGGTGAGTAGCCTTTTATATTTTATTAATATCATAATTTTTCATGATTGAAAAGTGATTAATAATTGCTAAATTATTAAAGAACTCCTCTAAGGGTTCTGAACCCAATAATGTCAAAGTGGTTAGCTTAGACCAAAAAAAAAAATGTTTTTTCTCCAGTTCCATTTGTATCTGGATGGGAAAAATAAAACAGTATTAAAACTTTTGTTGATAATAAAATCTGAAATTTAACAACTTAGATTTCATTTAAATTACTTAAATCTTAACCTGTATTTAAGGATAACATGTCATTTTAGGTTTCCATATTATTGGTTTTCATTCATATTTAAAGCTGTAAATGAACCGTGGATCTCCATAAATCTCACTTATTCAGTAGAAAGTCTTTATTATCAACATTTTGTCCTCATTGAGCCATTTTCAACATTTCTATGCACCATAGTCTGATTGTTTAATTATTTTCATTCATTTATAGAAAATTGTCACTTTTATTAATTTCATTTCATTGATCCGGCTCTCAGATCTGCCTTCTATCCTTAACTAATGACGACTTAAATTATTGGTTTTGTAAAACTTAAAAAGTATATGATACAGTGGATAGGAGATAAGAATTAATGATCTGCACGGGTAGGCAAATTGAGAGGCATTATTTAGTTTAAAAGTTTTTAAAACCCCTCACAATCGAGGAAATTCTGGCCTTCATTAATTTTACTATTATTTGTTGATATTGTTCTTTCCTCAATGATGAAGCTCAAATTAATTGTTTCATCTCAGGTTTTAGTTTTCTAATTGACAAATAATCTCTCTGTTGTTCAGTACAATTCTTACATATATCAATTAATATTGAAAGAAAGAAAGAAAATAATTTTTATTCCGGGACATTTAGTCCCCTAAGAATAATGGAATATGGTCAAATCCAGAGCCATTTGTCTGGTTACTTTAAAATAAAAGCGGAAATGTTAAGAATTAAGATATAAGTAAACATAAATAGAAAACACTGATCTAAAATATCAAATATATATATATGTATGTATGTGTATATATATAATTTATTTTATGTTGATTCCACTGAGTGAATATTTTCATTAATAAGTCTATTTGTGAGGAAAGGGTATACATCAGGTTTTGTCTAACTGTAGGAATACCAAAAGGCCTTATTCTTTGATGATTTCTCCTTTCATAATTGGGCATTCCTTTTATTGTTAATTTTATCTTTATTATCTTCTAGATTTTTTTAATCAGTTTTTGTTTTAAGTATATTTTACAAATTACTTATATAAAAAGTCACATTTCGTTCTTAGATGCTGGAAGAGACGTTTGGCAAACTTATGAAAAAGTACAATACTGCCATGAGTGAAAAGAGAAAGTGTGAAATGGAAGTGCAGAAAACTGCCGAAGGTATCGATTTAGCCAATAGGCTAGTGAATGGTTTGGCTTCTGAAAACACCAGATGGCGTCATTCTGTTTCTAGGTAATCCGTCTTTGAACTATTCCTTCCGAATAGATATGTAGTTACCTCTCAATCAATTGTGTATTACATTAAATAATTAAAAATTTTATGGCCAACAAAAACATGCCCTGCAAAGCTGCTCGCACTTTATATATTTATCATGTAAAGGCTAAGAAGAATGTATGTAATAAATAATTGATAGTTAAAATCATAATATACTACAGATATTTTTTATTATCGATAGGTTTTTTATTATAATTATGAAATAATTAAAACTTTTTTAATTACGATTGCTTGAAATTTAAATATTATAAAATTTCAGCCTTAAAGTTCAGCTGGGTACCCTTCCTGGAGATATTATTCTTGTAACAGCTTTTATATCTTATGTGGGCAGCTTTACTCGAACTTACAGAGAGGACATGGTTCGAAATTATTGGATTCCACAGTTGCCAAAGTATAATGTGAGTTGTTTTTGTGTTTAATATAATGAATTAAATATAAAATTGAAAAAAAAAAACAATAACTCTGTCAATAGTAATTGTTTTTAGACACCCATAAAAAATGGAGTACTAATTGTAGCCATAGTATGAAATTATATTTGGTGCGTCCTAAAAAACAAAGAAACAAACCAAAACTGCACTAAAATAGCTGTAGCACAACAATCCATGAAAGGCACATTGTGAGAAAGTACTGTTTCTTGACCAACTGTTTAAAGGTGATGATCTGGCCAGGATCACAATTTATCATTTCCCTCTTCAGCCAAATGAATTAGATTATAACCAATAATTGCTTATAAAATGATATTCATATAATGTAAATTAAATATTTTACTTCTTTAATATCGGCTATGTACATCAAGTTAATATGAAGCTATTTGATGTTGAAACAGTGCAGTTTTAACAATATTTTCACCTTAAATTTATAGTTTTATTATGGAAATTCATCTAGGATAATAATAAATATTTGCTTTAAATTTGTTCATGGTGAATATTTTTTATCATTTTAAAAAAGATAAAAAGCTAACATTTAGCATTTGATTAATACCTCTATTAATGTGAACTATTTCAATAAATTTTACTTAAGAATTAAAAAATATAGTTTTAATTGAAACAAGTTTTAATCTAAGATTTATTATAGCCTCCGATTCCGATGACTAAAGATTTGGACCCAATGGGTATGCTAACGGATGATGCACAAATAGCTGAATGGAACAATCAAGGTCTGCCAAACGATAGAATGTCTTCTGAAAATGCAACGATACTCATCAACTCTGAAAGGTGGCCCCTCATGATTGATCCTCAGGTGAGCCTGGGTTAAAGGTTTTGGTTAAGTTACTATATAGTATGGTTTGAAAATATATAAATACTAGCTAGGGTAGGAAACTTCGGTTTTAACTTGGTATTAATATTAAGATTCGAGATCTGCAGAGTCTGCCCAAATAAGGGACCCTATATACTTTATGGGGGATTGAAAATGGTAAAAGAGTAATTTATTTTACGCAAATCAAGCCCCCATTTCTTTACCATATTCATTTTTATCCTGAACTTTAAGGAGTGATAAAATCTTATTGAAAAAATGCTGAAATTGGAGTTAGCCATTTTGTCAACTGTAAGGCTGTCATACATAGTAATCAAACCAACTTCTTTTTCATAACTACAATAAGAACACTTCAAACTTTTTGTTTTGATTGATAGTCAAGTTATCTCTTTTTTTTAAGTCTGTTTATATTCGCTCACCGTCCTATAAGAAATGTTCAATCATATTGCATTAAATTTACTTATATTAAATGTAATTTGTTGATCAATTAGCCTTTATATGTGAATAATAATTTTTTAAGGAATCCAGTTGGTTTTCTAATTCATTGCAGAAATAATTTTTTATTTTTTTAACGCAAAGGAGAAACTAATTATTTACGCTTAATTTTTTAGAAATTTTAAAAGAACTGTGAAAAAATATACGAACCGAATGAATGGACAATAAACATTGAGTGAAACGCACCCTAGCGCTTCCTGGTAGTCTAGAGTTCGAACTAAATTTTTCATTCACAGACCCGTAAAGGTAGGCTAATTATATGGTGCGAGAGGCTTAAAATTCTGGTCCTTTTCTCTTAAATTTTACACCCTAAAGATAAAAATGAAAAACTTCTTCACGCTTAGGGGTAATACTGCTACACGACAACATAGCTTTCTTGGTCCTACGTGCAGTCGTTTTTGAGCCTTTTCTCAAATCAAATCAGGCACGCACATTGTACACTTTGCTTTATAATATATATTGATTTTTATTAATCTTCATTGGTATCAATAAACAAATATGTTATTAATTACTTGAAGAGAGGAATAGGTGTTTATTTCTTTGGAAACAAGTGAATGTAATTCTTCCTCAATAATTCTTATACCAAATTAAAAATTTAAAAACCAAATTAAAACATATTTAATAAACTATATTTTGAGTCTTATTTAAAAAATATATATCCTACACATATCATTACCTTGTTTTTTTATAAAATTTATTGAAAGTGCCTATCCCACCTAATGAAAACTGTAGCCCTAATCAATGGCCAAAACTTCTTTTTTGGGGCTCAGAGAGATTCAAACTCTGATCAAAATGTTTTAAAAAAATAAAATGGTCTTGTGGCAATTTAAATTTTTCAAAATTTACATTCACGAAAAGCTATTGTTCTGCTCTGGAGAAAAAATATTTATATTTTAGGGTAAATAAATTAATATATATAGGTAGTGTTACTATAGTTGTGAAAATTTGGCCACTCAAAAAATCACAAAGTAAAAAAGATTCCTGACTGTAGAGATGGAGTTTTGGAGATTGGCATGAATTTCAGCAAAATTTTCTTAAGAATATATCAAATTAGAAATGAAGCTATTAGAGGAAGGGTGAAGGTTAAAAATAATATACACTGTGTAATGGAAAAAATTAGTTTAAAATGGTATGGCCATGTTGAAAGGATGAATAGTGAATTCCCTAAATGATATTTGAATTGGAGGTTCGAAGGAAGAATTAAGCTGCATCTCAGGCAGAGAGATGTGGCTGAGAGTGATGTAGCAGGCTGAGCTCTCAGGGAAGAATATAAAATAAAAATTCACATTCCCTGAGTGTGAATAATTTAATAATATGAAACTAATTATATTTGTAGATACTATAAATAATTATTTATTTTAAAGTTGCAAGGTATAAAGTGGATCAAGGCTAGATACAAAGATGCCTTGAGGGTGATCAGGCTGGGGCAGGAGAGGTACCTGGACAAGGTGGAGAGGGCCGTCTGGGAGGGCGCCACGCTCTTGATTGAATACATTTCAGAAAACATCGACCCAGTCCTCGACAACCTCCTTGGAAGGGCTCTCATCAGAAAGGGCAGGTATGGATTTATGTTTTACATTAGTTATTTATTAGCTCTCCCGTAGTTTTACTCTCACTAAGATTGAGTTTTTTTTTTTACATGATAGATGCAAATCCAGCTGGAAATATAAAACATTTATTTGACATAAAGAGGTTTCATTATTAACTTCGGAATATACGATATTTATAAGTATACACAGATTTTTTCTGCAACCTAATCTAGACAAGACTGCAGGGCCCTATTTTATAATTAAGCTAATATTATTAGTTTCAACCCTGGATTGACACCATGTAATGAAAAATCGTGTGTTCTATGGCATGTTTCCTCTTTTCTGTGAAAAACAGCGGATTCCTATATACTAAGAAAAGCATTCTCTATTAAAATCTAATATAAACATAGCCAGTTGTCTCCTAATATCTGCAAAAGGTCACCAATTGTGTCTGGGGTATATTTTATCCCACAATGTAGGTGGCCAATGAGTCACTTGGCAAACTAAACATTAAAAAATTTATTATTAAAATGTTTATAATTTTACTATAAGTTCATATTTTACTCCTTGGTGAAGAAACATAGGACAGAAAAGGTCATAAAGTTCAATATTGCTAAATTAAAAGAAGAGGAATCCTCGGAACTATATCGATCCAACCTAGAGTCCAAGCTAAGACAAATACCTGCATCCGAACTTGATATCCATGAAAATTGGAATGCGATCTGCAGAGCCATAACAGTGAGTGCAGAGGAAACACTAGGATCGTATCAACCGGAACCAAAAAATTCATGGTTTGATGATGAATGTGAGAGATCCACTGCCCACAAAAACGAAGCATACAAGCGCATGATTAACTGCCGCACAAGGAGAACGACAGAAGAATGCCGTGACCTAAGAAGGGCAGAAAAACGTACTCATCGAAGGAAAAAGAGGCAAGATAAGAATGCATAACTTGCAGAGATACAAGAAATAAAAAATCGTAATGACATTCGCAACTTCTACCAGAAGATCAACCAAAGGAGGAAACTCTTTAAGCCGAGGCTGAACGCATGCAAAAGCAAGGATGGTTCTCTTCTCACGGAAGAAACAGAAATTCTGGAGAGATGTAAAGAACACTTTGAAGAGCAGCTCGGAGTTGCGAGACTTAATGCCATCCGAAACATAGAACATCAAGAAGCTATTACAACCAATGAGCTTCCGGATGAAGAAGAAATTTTTCTAGCCCTTGAGAGACTTAAGAACAATAAAGCTCCTGGTCACGACGGTCTCTCAGCTGAGCTGTTTAAGCATGGAGGAAACCAACTAGTTAAATGCCTTCAGGATCTTTTGTTGGATATTTGGACAGAAGAATAAATGCCGAATGCATGGAAAAAGACCCTGATCTTTCCCATACATAAAAAAGGAGATCAACTTGCCTGCGAAAATTGTCGTGGTATCTACCTCCTACCAATTGCCTATAAGATATTATCCCGAATAATCTACGAGAGATTCAGACCACATGCAGAGAGAATCATCGGATCATACCAGTGCGGTTTTCGTAAAGAAAAATCAACTATTGATCAGAATTTTACCCTGCGTCAGATTCTTGAAAAAAGCAGAGAATATAATATCACTTCCCATCACCTGTTTATTGACTTTAAAAGTGCCTACGATAGTGTCGACAGGGACAAGTTATATTCTGCAATGGAGGAGTTCAATATACCAACCAAACTAATTCGAATGTGCAAGGCCTCAATGGATGGAGTAGAGTGCATGATTAGAGTTCAGGCTGGTCTCAGCAAACTATTTATCTCTGGGAGGGGCCTTAGGCAGGGAGATGCTCTGCGTCCATGCGTGTCAGCTGTCCAACCTGGACCTCGAAAAGGCAGTGCGACACTCAGGCATTCAAATAAATGGAACCATTTTTAATAGATCTGTCCAGCTCCTAGGGTTTGCAGATGATCTGGATGTAGTTGGAAGATCCATTAGAGACGTGCAAGCAGCCTTCCAAGCACTAGAGCAAGCTGCGAGGCGATGGGATTGGAAATCAATGCCTCTAAAATAAAATATATGGTAACGGGGCAAGAAGCGTACCCAGGAGAAACGATAACAGTTGGCTCATATGTTATCGAACCAGTTAACGACTTCTCTTTTCTTTGCTGCAATGTGAACATCAATAATAGTATAGCAGGTGAGATCAAAACAAGAATAATGAAATCTAATCGCTGCTTTTTCGGCCTCAGGAGTCTTCTACGAAGTAGGATGATAAACAGATCTACAAAGATAATATTATATAAAACCCTTATACGTCCATTATTGACATATGGCTCGGAAACATGGACCATCTCCAAAGCAGACGAACACGCCCTTACAATTCAGGAGCGAAAGATACTGCAATCCATTTTCGGGGTACTGTACTGGCCAGATATGGAGACGGAGAACCAATCAGGAGCTCTATGAGCACTATAAGGATATAAATATTGTCCACTTTATTAGTGTTGGAAGACTAAGGTGAGCCGGTCATGTTGCTCGCATGGCAGATGGTGATATTCTGAGGAAGACCGAAGCTCGGTTGGAGGGATGGAGTCGCACATGATGCTAGGACCATGCTTGGCGTTCGGAACTCGTTGGTTGCTGCACAAGATCGGGAGAACTGGAGGACGCTGATACAGGAGGCCGAGACCTAGCAATGGGTTGTGCGCCAAAAGAAGAAGAATCTACTCATTGTACACCATATCCACTATTTATGCATCTTACCCCATCTTATCACACCACTAATACTATCAGTGTCAATAGCCATATTACACCTTTTGTATATACATCATATGTTTAAGTTTAAGTTTACAGTCATTTATATTTTATCTAGTCAGTTCATATTCTTTGTCCTATGTTTTCATACTTTTTTGTCTGTGTCTTGTTTATTTAGCCCTGACGAAGATCTGCATAGTTGGGTCGAAACGTTGGCTAAAATAAAATAGTTTTATATTATGTTGTAGTTTATTGACCGCCTCCCCGGACTATTTTCTACCTTATTACTTATTTTTGATTAAACTGAAAGGAACCAATATGTAGGACAGATTGTACATTCTATTTAGTTAGCTACTTATAACTTGAACTGTTATTATTAATTGAAATATTACCAAGTGAAATCTACAAGGCTAATATAGTATTAGTTTGTAATTAATTATGAATAATTATGAAATGGGGCCCAGATGTCTATGATAAATATATTCTTTCTAAAGTCATCTCAACAAGTTTAAATGCTTTTCACCTATCAAAACAGTAATAAACTTCTGTTGATCCTGAAATCTGAGCTTCTTCTTTTATATTAGTTTTTTTTTTTTTTTTTTATATGGACGACCATTTACTATTTCTAGAATATAATAATTTTGTCATTTTTTGAAAAATATCTTATTTTCCAATTAATCATTTATTTTGTTTTCTTGCTAGAGTTGTGAAAATAGGTGATAGAGAAATTGATTTCCACCCATCCTTCCGGCTGATATTGCATACGAAACTTGGTAATCCTCATTACCGACCAGAAATCCAGGCTCAGACAACTTTAATCAATTTTACTGTAACACAGGATGGCTTAGAAGACCAGCTATTAGCTGAAGTTGTAAATGCTGAGAGGCCAGATTTAGAATCACAAAAGGTTGTTTTTCATATTTACTGTTAGTTTAGTTTTTAATTAATAAGGTTACTGACTTCTGCTTTTTTGATTGGTTTAGTCAGGATAAGTAAATAAAGCCTTTATCGCAGGAGGGAAAAAAAAAAATTGATAAATAAAAGCTCAAACAACATAAACAGGCGATATTCTATCAATTTGTACGATTCAATTACTGATTTCCCTTTGTACTTTTGAATCTATATTATTAGTTTCAACAAATGATTTTTTATTATAAAAGTTTATTAATTGATGAGATAATTGAAAATTATTAACTCCGCATTTAAGGATAAATTATCTTTATATGGGAATTATATGAGTATATTGTAACGTTAAATCATTAAATAAAGAAAACATATAGTTTAAAATCCCAGACCTTTTGTTGGAACGAACTAGCGGTTGGAGCGAACCGTCAGAGCACGTGTTTGGGACTAGATTTTTCGAACCCAATCTGGAACATTCCAGGCCAGTCTTTTTATGACTATATATAAGGAGCGAGTGACTGGACAGTTAGTCTTAGTCTTTGTCTTGACTGTGAAGCTCAAGCTATATGATTTGTGTAACAAAGTGATAATTTTTGTAAGCTGCTTTGATATTTGTGTTTTTTTTAATTCGTGTGGCATAGACTATTGTTATATTTTTGTTTAATAAATATTGTTAACCCACAGAAGTGTTACAATATGACTAAAATGAATTATTAAGTAATAAAATTATTTCTAATTTAGCTAACTTGTTCTTTCTTTGTATTAATTCAGATCAACTTGTTTTCAGAGTGAACTGACGATGCAACAAAATATGTTTAAGATAACATTAAAGCAGCTAGAAGATGATCTTTTGCAAAGATTATCCTCAGCTGGCCCTGATATTCTGGAAGATAGAGCACTGGTACTTAATTTGGAATCTACTAAGAAAACAGCTGAAGAAATTCAAGAGAAGGTTGAAGAAGCCAAGATTACCTCAAAGAACATCGACAATGCTCGTGAGATTTATAGGCCTGTCGCCACCCGCGCATCTATTATATACTTCATAATGAACGATCTTAATAAGATAAATCCCCTCTACCAGTTCTCATTGAAGGTAATTTTCTTTTTAGCCCTACATATAACTAGAAATATCCTTAAAGAACTTTAAATGCTTTATCGCTTGGCGTGCACTATCTAATATTTTTCGAGTTTTCCTTTTGTCAAAGATCAGATTTTGTTATTCTATTTTTATATAATACAGGCAGTTCTCAGGGGGGGGGGGGGAAACCACCTGGATTATCTGTGGATATTAAATAGATTGAAGTGGATCAAGTGACAATGTTAAGTTGAAACAAATAACTGTGTTAAAGCTGAATTTGTGGAAAGTGGATAAAATAGTAGAAAATAAATAGTTCTCCCTCCCACACCCCACCCAAAACCTATCCACGATTATATTTATGTGGAATTAACCTTCTCATACTTCTATAACCCGCAAAAAAGAAATTTGTTTGTATGATTTCGTTGAAATTGGATGAAATGGTAAAAAGTTAATAATTATTCTCCCACCATTTTTTATTTGTCAATACTTGTTCTACTATTTTGGGTGGAGACAAATGCAATGATCAAAGATCATAAAAATCAGTCCAGCCATTCTTGATTTATAAATAGTGTAACTAACCAAACTTTGTTTTATATATCGAGAACAGATTATAAAATGCCTAAAACTAAAAATTTCATAACTATTATATAAAGTAAAAGACTTGATTGAGATTAGAATAAAAAATAAATAAATAATTATTTCAAATCTGCATAATGATATTTTTCCAAATGGGCAAAATGTCACTTGGACCACTTTTCTTCTAAGGTTCACATATACTAGGAAGGAAATCGCCATAGATCATCAACTTTATGATACACTTTTTTATATTTTCAAACTATAATTTTCCCAATATTATTTATAATAAAGTATATATTGTAAATGCAGCAGCCTGATATATTTGGGCCTTCAGACAATATATTTTGTTAAGATTGACTTCTGTGATCAGTTTAGTTCAGCTAAGCAATTTTGTCCCTTTGGTAGATATTATATGAATTTTGGGTTTCTTTTTATTTCTACGTTAATATATGGCAAAAATATATGAACAGTAAATTTAAAAATTATTGTTTTTTGGGAATCCTATTTCGTGGAAATGGACCTGTGGGACATTAAGGGATCAAAATTGAACAAATAAATCAGTCACATTTTTTTTTTAAGATTATTATATCTTTTTTCTCAAGATTAGACATACAAAAAATTTCAAAAATTTGTCATACTATTCTTGAAACACCAATAATTTAGTATGAAATTTCAAAATTTACATTTATGAAGTACATATTTGTATATATTTGAAGTTATCGAGGTCACGAAAACATACTTAGAAAGATTTAAACTATCTTTTACATTTCAAAAATAGTTTAGAACCTTATACATTAATCAGAAACAAAAATGTCATAATAATATACTGAAAACAATTAATACCAATGACGCTTGAAGGCATCTCTGGAATAAAATGGCTTAATTATAGCTAATTTTACCTCACTTCTGTTTCAGGCATTCAGTATTGTTTTCAATAGAGCAATAAAGCTATCAGAGCCATCACAAGTAATTCAAACTCGAGTTGAAAACCTTATCGACAGTATCTCATTTTCCACGTTCATGTACACCTCCAGAGGGCTATTTGAATGTGATAAATTGACTTTCATGGCTCAGTTAACTATACAGGTATTTCTTATTTATTTTATCTTTGTTAAATTAAGTTATTACTTGTCAATACTATGTACTTCTAACAAGTATAAAATAATTATAATGTATTCATCTTAGCCAGACTGTTTGTACTTTTTGTAAGTTCTTTTTTTTATAACCAGTAGAAACTTGGTGTCAAAAAAAAAATTATTGTTTGTTGTATTACTTTTAATTATTATCAATTTACTTTATTCTTCTTATGTTTCTCTTGTTATATAAGGTAGATGATATAAATTGTTACTATTTTTGATAGATCATGCTCAGGGCTAAAGCAATTACAAGAGCTGAACTGGACTTTTTGCTCAGATTCCCTTACATTCCGAATGAAAAGTCTCCAGTTGACTTCCTAACTGATGTGCAATGGGGAGGTATATTAGCACTGAGTAAAATGGAAGTGTTCGAGTAAGTGACTGATTTGATTTCTGTTAACATATAGCTGCTTCTCGCCAATAATTAATACAACCTATTATTACTATCTTATTTGGTATTGTTACTACTGAACTCTCTCATATAACTGTACATGTGATTTTTAGGAACTTGGATAGGGATATAGACACAGCTAAAAAAAGGTGGAAAAAATTCTGTGAAGGTGAAAATCCTGAAAGGGATAAATTGCCTCAAGATTGGAAGAACAAAACTGTATTTCAGCGCTTGTGTATAATGAGATCATTAAGACCAGACCGGATGACTTATGCCACCAGGTATGGAGCTGCACAATTATTAATTCCCATTTTAGAAATTCGGGTTAATTGTATTTAGGTTGTTCAAAGTTACAGTGACTAATATGACAGCCGTTCATAGTCGGATATTTGTTGGATAGAATTTTTTTCGCTTAACATGCTTGAAACATTCCACATTTTCTATTCTGTAAGCATTTACTCTCAATACATGAATTAAGGTAATAAATACATTACATTTATTTTCTTAACATTTTTACTCATATCTATTCTCCTAATCATGTTTTTGAAAAATCACTATGTTGTACCTTCATTCATGATCCCTTAGTATTTGCACATTTTTTATTAACCTTGTCTTCAGCTGAGTTAGACAGAGAAAAATTCACTTGGAAGACATTACTGTAATATTTAGTGAAGATATTACTATGAAAGAACATTATTAAATATTAATTATGGAATATCTACTTATAAGTGTTATTTTTTTTGCTAAAAATCCTATTATTCCCACTTCATTAATTTATACAGTTAACCGTCTTCCACCATTGTAAATATATACACTAAAATTTTTTAAATAATAGGCATTTATGTCTTGCTCTACCTAAATATGAGAGCATCAATAATTTGTGTCAAATTACTTTGATAGATTTTATTTTTGCATATTCTTCTTTTATACTTAATGGATCATCAAAAAAAGTTCATTAGTTGCTCGAAACATTAAAATAATTTAAACTAATAATAGCGATAGTAAAGTAATAGCGTGTTTATAGAAAGCAATGAACTTGCATCCTTCCTATTTGACTTTTACTGAGGATTATCATTATTCTAAAAAAGTAGTATGTTTAAATATATATATATATATATATATCCGCACTTTGGACCGTCACTAGTAAAGTTGAAATGTTTTAAAGATTATTTTTTTGTGTATGGTTCATCTTAAAACGCATCAATAAACACAGTGGTGTTTATAATAAAAAAATACAATGAGGAAGGTAAAAGATTTCTGAAGACAAGTGTCAAAAAATCTAGAGGGAAAAAAAGGGTGCTTACACTATCGATTGGCCATTGAAAGAGTTTTATTAATTATTTTAGAAGCCACTGGATAACCGATCATTGCACAGATCCGGGCAAGTAGCAGTAAAAATTGATTAATTAATATATGAGTGAAGGGGGCAATGAATATTCTTGGAATGGGGGGGCTGACATGATCCATCAATGTTTGGGGTGGGAGAGCTGGTACCATCAGGCTTGTTAGGGAAATTACTTATTCACACATATTTTTTTATATATAATTTGAAATAATGAGTAAAATAATTTTAAAAATTTTGTGTTTGAATGTTAATTGATTCTTTTTATTTTTGTTTAAGACCATTTTTTAAGTAGGGGAGAGCGGGGTTGGTTGGCAACAGTTTTCACTTTATTGATTGTTGAGTCATACCTGTTAATATAATTCCAATATGGCTGATACCACTGTAAACCCCAAGCATTAGAGTACTTCAAGTATTTTTTTCAACACATAATATTTAACACTATGATCATAGGAAATTTAAGAATTCGTCAAGCCAGAGTATGCCAATTAGCCCCCGTGTGGGGCAGGTTGGCCTAAAAGGTGGTTGTTAGGGCATCTCATTCAAGTACTGCCTGACACATATTATTGTTATTAAAAGCTGCACTATAATGATATAATAATTATGATCGGTTTTTCGGTTTGATTTGATCGGTCCCTTAACAGCTATTAAGGGAAAATAGAATGACAATTGGCTTCATTTTACCATACGACTGCATTTATTTCAATTGAACAGAATTACATAACATTTCAAACAGCCGAAATTAGAAAAATGTAATGGCTTAGAAGCATCAATGAAACAGCGTTAGAACAATGTTAACAAATTTTTCATAAAACAAAACGAATTTAACACATCTTCAAAAACTTTAGGTAGGATAAATATTCTCTGGCCCTTCAATCGTGTCATGAGAAAGTGTCTGCGGTGCACTAGTTTCATTTTCATGTTAGCCAGGTGTGGCTGGTTCATCAATAAGCTTTGATTGCAGCTGAAGGTGAACTTTAATGTCATTATCTTTTTCGTTGGTCCTAAAGATTCCGTTTAAGTCTAGACTGTCGTCTCTTTTGCATAGGAAATATTGCTCTCCTCCTCCTCGCTAGAACTTAAGACAAGTGGTAGTTTCACCTTTGTTTATGTTTACCTTACTTTTTTAGTTAATAATTACCTTTGCTACTGTGCCAACAAACCCCAGTTGAACATAGCCAACTAACCCCACAGGAGAAATCATATGAAACAAAGCTGCCAGGACAGGGGAGAACAACCAAACAAGAAACTGGTTAGTTGAAAGGTTAGGTTTTTCAAAGGAATTTGGGGCTATGTGAACAGAATCGGAGTCAAATGTTTTGCCATGCCTCTAAACCAAATTTACTGAACATATAAAAATTTACTTAAATGTTGTAAAATCAATCAATGAAGCACACGCTTCTCTACACTGTTAGCATCAGACTGAAACCTCAGGACAAGACTCCCGAGGTCGAGGGGGTCACTTGGTACGATTGTGGCGCCTTCACAACAGGTGTGACGGAAATTATAAGCCAAAGGCCAATCTACCTCCTATGCCAACCAACCCCGCTCTCCCCTATTCTAATTTTTTTAATGATAATTATATATATATATATATTTTTTAAATTATTACTAGATGTTTCATTGAAGAAGTATTGGGCACCAAGTTCACTACCGCAAGATCGGTGGAATTTGAGAAATCTTTTGAAGAGATGACTCCGACGATGCCATGTTTCTTTATATTGTCTCCTGGCGTTGATCCTACAAGAGTGAGAATCTTTTTATAATTGTCAATATTAAAAATATTTAGTTGAAATTTACAAAACCAATTATTTTGAAGAATTTCAAATTTATTAAATATTCATGTTATTTGGAGATTTCCTTCTGAGAATTATGTCTAATTTTATATTTTATTGAATTTTTTATCTGATTGTGTATCATCTGATTCACTGTAATACTATCAGATGTCTTATTATAGAATAGAATTATTGAAAAGGAATTTTTAATAGGACGTTGAAAGAGTTGGCAAACGTTTGGGATTCACTACTGACAGGAGAAATTTCCATAACGTATCGCTTGGGCAGGGCCAAGAATCAGTAGCTGAAAACGCTATGGAGAATGGATCTAGATATGGCCATTGGGTGATTCTTCAGGTAAGAGTAATAGTTATAATTAATAACAATAATACATTTATTATAAGTTAATTTCAATTTTTTAATATTATCTATAATGAGGCTGGACCATATCTTATTAAGTGGATATTCTTTCAAATAGGCCACTGTCTTACTATATAATCTTGTTTCAATCAAGATAGGTATTCTACTTGCCTTATAAATATGTCTCAATATAAATTTGCTGAGATTATTTTTTATCAAAGACATTTCTAAGAGAAAAGGAGATTGGCAATGAACAGCATAAAAACACTAAAAAAACAATTTCAATAATTAATGATTAACTAGCAATGTATCTTCCTTTTTTCCACAACAACTATTTATTTTCTACTTTACAACATTGTTAACGTTTCGGGGCTGTGTCCCCATTCTCAAAACCTGCACATTAATTTATTTCCATTGACATTTAATGATCCAATTACAATTATAACAAATTAATAAAATAAAATAAATTAAATATAACTTACATAAATAATTTCTCAATCGTATGATTGATAGTCTTTTAATAAATTTTATAATACTATATCAATGTCATATGCTAAAAAACACTTATACATTTTCTATATGTCAGCTCATACTTGTCCATTTCCAATTGACTAAATGCTGATGGACTATACGTAAGCTCATACTTGGAAGTATCAGCTGTCATATAGAAAATGTGTAACAGTGTTTTTTAGCATATGACACAGATATAGTATTATAAAATTTATTAAAAGACTATCAATCATACGATTGAGAAATTATTTATGTAAGTTATATTTAATTTATTTTATTTTATTAATTTGTTATAATTGTAATTGGATCATTAAATTTTAATGGAAATAAATAAATGTACAGGTTTTGAGAATGGGGACACAGCCCCGAAACGTTAACAATATTGTAAAGTAGAAAATAAATAGTTTTTGTGGAAAAAAGGAAGATACAATGCTAGTTAATCATTACTTATAATATAAAAATCTGCCTACCAAATTTAGAAGAAAATAAAAATTCAATAATTCACACACTCACCAAATACAGTAAACCCTCATTATTCCGAACTCGGATATAACGAACACCTTGATATAGTGAACCAAAATACTATCCACCCAAAATTACCATTATATTTCTGCTGAACCACTCGTTATAGCGAAATCCCTCGGTTAGAGCGAACTACGAACTAAATTTGATGCCTGAGAATTATTATATTCTGTTATAACGAACTGCTAGAATTTTTATTATTATTATTTTTTTTTTTTACTGCATTGCGTAGAATGAGTGTGGGAAGACGAAGTAGCTCCAGTTTCTAGAATTGAGGTGTTTTATTACTCTTAACTAATCCGATTTGCTTTTGCTCTCTCTCTGATTCCATTGACTTTTTTCTCAAAACTAGCTCAGTTCTGTTTCGACCTCTGTATTATTCGAATCAGTGTTCTGTAGTCGTTTATAGTGTTTTTTTTTTAATACACAATGAGTTCATTGGTAAACGTGTGTCATAAACGTAAATCCATATCAATCGAGGAAAAATTAAAAATTCTCCAGGATATTGAATCGGGAATTCTAAGTAAGAAACCATCGCAAAAAAATATGGAATTGGAAAATGAACATTGTCAACCATTATAAAAAACAAAGATAAAATAGATTCAACCGCAGCCCAAGGATTCCCTTCAGCATCAAATAAACGACTGCACTCTGCGGCTCATGAATATTTGGAAAAAAATTGATAAATTGCTTTAAACAAATGAGATCTCCAATACCAATCTTAGACCCTCTTATTAAAGCTAAGGCTAAAGAACTCTCAAGTGAACTTGGCAGGTAAATTAATGAATCTCATTGTTTAATTAATATGTAGTTTATCTAAAAATTAATTACATACATGCTTTTTAATTTAACTAGTTCTAATGAATGAATTTCCTTCGAAATATGATCAAATTAGTGAGGCCATTGGCTAAAAAATATATTAAAAAAAAGAATTCTCGGTTATAACGAATCTCGTTATAGCGAACTATGAAAATCAAACCCCCTACCAGTTCGCTATATCGAGGGTTTACTGTAATTCAACAAAGACAAGTAATAAGAAGAGGTTACGAGATAAGTGGGTAGGTTCTTTGGCAACTCGTTTAATGAAAAGTGTATATATTATATACTTTATTTGAAAAAAAATTGTTAAATTGCTTACTTACTTTTAAGCAGTTATAGTTAAATTATTTTTATCCAGGAAAAAGTAAAACTTCATTTAAGTCTCCTGATGTGAAAACTTTCATTTGAACGAGTGTTTACAAAGTTAATACTATGATTTCTTTACTCATGGTTTATAATTGGGTTTCATTATTTGAGTTCATGCTTATATTTGTTAAATTACAGTTTATAATTGGTGCTCATATTCTTAACTTCCTTTGAAATGCTTAGAATATCCATTTGGTTGAGAGATGGTTGCCAACGCTGGACAAGAAAATGGAGGCCGCTCAAATAAACCCACACAGAAATTTTAGGCTGTTCCTTAGCAGTGAGCCAGCTCCCGATCCAGCCTTACATCGAATTCCACAGGTAAACAATACATCATTTAATATAATTTTTCAATGCAAAATATCAGCTGTTGTGTCATTAACTATTGGAAGGTTATAGAAGGATGCTCCATATTAAAGACAATTTAAAAAAAGTATTGAAAACAAATATTTTAAATGGCTCAAGTTAAATTAACCTTGTCCTTGAAAAAACAACAACAACTGACTATTGTCAAAACCTTTATAAAAGCTATCCATAACCAGCAGCTACATGATGGTTATTGTTGTTAGAAGTTAAAGGGCGGAATAAATAACAATAGCGAGCTAAAAACAATTATTTTGTATTGAATAAACATCAGAGTATGTTAACATGAAAAGCGAACGTATAGAGCACACAGACACAAGTAAAGACCAGATCGGAGCCACAGCCATCTTGATCATTGTTCCAAATCATTTTCCAACATCCTCCCTATTTGGAACAAGTCCTTGAAGGTGTAAATAGGAGCGAAGCTTCTCTCAGTCCATAGGTTTGGTGAGACAGTCTGCAGCCATCTTGTTCGTCGGGACATGTTGAAGTTTAATTTCATTCCGCCTGATTCGTTTTCTCAGAGAATGTTGTCGCACCTCAATGTGTTTGGTGCGTGATTGATTGGCACCATTCTCTGCAAAGTGTTGAGCACCTAAGTTGTCAATGTGTATGATGAGTGGCTTTATATTGTTAATTGGAAACAGCTCCGATGAGAGTCCATGAAGCCACAATGCTTCTTGCATGGCAGTTGACAAAGGCATTTACTCGGCCTCAGTAATTGAGAGAGCAATGGTAGGCTGTTTCTTTGCAGTCCATGATACTGCAGCTCTATTTTTTATAAAAACATAGCCAGTGACTGAGTGCCGTTCATCCTGGTCACTAGCCCAATCTGCATCGCAGTATCCAATTATGTCTTCCCTTTGTTTACCATAAAATTGAAGTTTATAATGACATATTCCCTTGAGGTAACAAAATATCCTCTTTACAGCTGACCAGTGTGCCTTTCTGGGGTTGTGGTTGAAGCAGCTGACATAGCTCACAGCAAAGCTAATGTCTGGTTGGGTAACCTGGGATGGAATAAGAGGCTTCCTGGTAGGGGATTCTGGCCATTTCCTCCTTCTCATCCGCTGTTTTTGGCAACTGATCTTTAGTTAATGTTTGTCCAGGAGCTATTGGGGTATCCACTGGGTCACATAATTGCATGTTAAATTTTAATAATATTTGTTTGATATAGCTTTCCTGACTGATAAAAAATTTTCTATTGGCACGGTCACGTTCGATTTGAATCCAAGGAATAACTTAGCCTTCCCTAAGTCCGTCATCTTGAAATTATTGCTTAGATGTTTCTTAAGTTCGATGTGCCAGTCTGATTTATTGGAAAGTATTAGAAAGTCGTCCACATAAATAGCCACGAACAACATTTGGTGGTCCATAACTCGGAAGTAAATACACGTGTTAAATTCAGATTGCTTTAAGCCCCATTCTTTAAATGCCATCATATCTCTTGATAATCCTTAAGTTATTAAGCATAATTTATTTAGATTTACTCCTAAATTTTGTCACTCCTCTACCCCCCCCCTCCCCTACTATACCTTTTCCATTTTGACTTTAATAGAAATTTCTTATCAATTTCTTGAAAACCTTTATTTATTTATCATAGGGAGTATTGGAATCATCAATTAAAATAACCAATGAACCTCCAACTGGTATGATGGCTAATCTACACAAAGCATTGGATAATTTTAACCAGTCGACGCTAGAGATGTGCTCCAAAGAGGCTGAATTCAAGGCAATTCTTTTCTCACTTTGCTATTTTCATGCTGTTGTTGCTGAGAGGAGAAAGTTTGGCCCACAAGGTTGGAACAGATCGTATCCATTTAATGTTGGTGAGTAATCTCAGATTTCTATAGCTATTTTAACTTGTATTGTGAAGCAGTAAAGTGTAATTTTTTTATGCATAGTATAAGGTAGTTTCCTATGAGGATTTTTTTTATTTATTTATTTTTTTTTTAATGAAACTCAAAAAAAAGCAAGTTATTAATTAATAATAATATAAAGATTATTATATTTAATATTAGCAATTTTTAATTTTAATTTTTCTTCTACCAGGAGTTTATTTTTAAAACTTTACAGTTTAATATAAATAAATAAAATAATTCTTTAAACTATATATTATAGTTTTTTATCTTCAGGAAACAATTAGCCTCCAGCATTCCTTTAAACAATGTTGCTTTATTCTATTATATTGTAACGTTTCGGACTACTTTGTCCATTATCAAGCGTTCATCAGCATTATAGCATCCAAGTGGATGATATAATATTGTCGCGCAAGTGTATTGCTTTGAAGAATGAGAAAAAAAAAACATTTTATTCAATATTAGTACGTCTTAGGGAACTCTTGAAAATGTCCAAAAAATGGCAATATAATATAATAAATATTTCTTTCAGGAATGTCGGATGTTTATTGTTTTCCTAAGAAAAAATAACAACTGTAATAAAATATAAAGGATTATACAAAGAGGTGCTTATCTTCACCGCGTTCACGCAGTTCTGGATTGTGTAGCCGTCTAAATTCTCCTTCTTCGGCCCGAATATTCTAAGCTGTACTTTATTTTCAAAGACCTCAAGGTGTTGCTTTTCCCTAACTGTAAGCAGCCATGTTTCACATTCGTAAAGAACCACAGTCAGAAGTCGGGAAGAATTATAGTTTTGTAAATTCTAATTTTTAAATTTCGGAACCGAAGGCGTGAGCTTAGTAATTTTGAAAACGAAAAATAACAAGAATTTTCCCGCCTCTAGCCTACCCTTAATTTCCTCTTCAATTTCGTTTTTTCTAGTTATTGTAGATCCTAAATATCTAAATGTTTCCATTGCTTCAAACATTTTCTCTTCTACTCCATTAATGCCAAAATCGACACCATTTCTACAGCTAATCATATATTTTGTTTTTTCCATATTTATTTCTAACCCTACTGCTTTACCCGCTTTCATCCAAGTTTTTCTATTTAGATCTATCGTTTCCATGTCATCCCCAAGCAAAACTAAATCATCTGCATAACCAAGTACGGATATGTTTCCACCCATATGCAAACCCTTGTAGGTACTTACCACCTCGCTAATAGCATATTCTAGAGCTAAATTAAATAAAACAGGAGATAGTAAATCCCTTTGATTCAATTCAGAGCGAACTTCATATCTCTCAGAAAAATAATTACCGACTCTAACTTTATTGAATGTTTCGGTTATGCACATCCTAAATAGATTTATTATCTTCTTTGGTATTCCTAGATTAGTCAGAATATTATACAGCTTATTGCGGTCTACGGAATCATAAATAAGCCTTTTTAAAGTCGATATATAGCTGATGTACAATACTGTAATATTCCAGTTTTTCTCTAATATGTGACGGAGAGAAAATATTTGGTGTTTCGAACGAATCCGTCTGAAATCACATTAATAGTCTCCGATAATTTACTTGGCATATTCAGTGATTCGACCTGTCAGGATTAACATCAATATTTTTTAACAGGCCGGAAGTAGTGAGATTCCACGATAGTTGTTAGTACCTGTCCGAGACTGCCGTCCCCACACCCATCACCTGTGGGACGCTTCCCATTAGCGGTAATGAGATCCGTGCAAGGTTGATATCAGCTAAACTGGTGAAAATTGAATTTAGAAAATTTTTGCTAGGCAAAAAAAAAAAAAAAAATTCAATGCAATTTTTTTTTTATTTCTCTAAAATGGCTTGCACAGGTTGAAAGATTAACAGTTACTGTTGTAGGCAAGAGCAACTATCTGAGGGTCTATAAAGACATTGTCACACTCTATGAGGCAATAATACTAACTTAAAACATTCCCTTTCATAGAACACACATCAGCACTTTCTGTCCGGAGGAGAAAAATTTACCTCCTCCCCACGGAAAGTGTTAATCCTCCATGAATATTGCATATTATTATTGGTTTATGTGTTCAAACTAAATTCCAATAATTGGAAGTGTGCTAAAATTCTATTTGTAGCAATAAAAGTTAATATAACCTTAACAAAATAAATATTTTGTTTTTATATTAATTTTTTTTTTAGGAAAATAATTTGGATCTTCGCGTCTACTACTAACTTTATTTTCTATATAACAGATGTTTTGACCTCCAGGCCCATCCTCAGTGTCTTATATTGCTGCATCCTACTACATTACATATTGTAATCAGATTATTTATTGTAATCAGAGTAATCTGATCACAATATGTAATGTAGTAGGATGCAGCAATTTAAGACACTGAGGAGGGAGGTCAGAACATCTGTCATATAGAAAATAAAGTTAGTACTAGAGAGGAAGATCCAAATTATTTTCCTCATAACTAGCAAGTCTCTAACCCTTTTTAAATAAATAAGTAATTTTTTTATAATTTTGTTATGATAAATTTACAATCTACAGGTGATCTGACAATTAGTGTTCAAGTTTTGTATAATTACCTTGAAAATAATGCAAAGATACCTTGGGAAGATCTAAGATATCTATTTGGGGAAATCATGTACGGTGGTCATATCACTGACGATTGGGATCGAAGGTTGTGTAGGACTTATCTTGAGGAATTCATGTGCCCAGACCTGGTAGGTTGGTTTTGTATTGTTTTTAGGACTGAGCACCACATTTTTTATAACAGCACTGCACATTCTCATGTTTTTTCTGCAATTTTTTTATTATATATATATATATATATATATATATATATATATATATATTTTTTTTTTTTGTTACTTTCACTTACCTATATGTGAAATATATAGTAAGTAGAAGTATTGCGATCGTGAAAAATTTCGACTTCCGGTTTTCAACGGAAATACACGTTTTGGGGTCCCCTGAGTCCAATTAACTAAGTCCCGCGAAATGGTCTGTGTGTGTGTGTGTGTGTGAACAGACTAGCTCAAAAACTATAAACCTTGCGAACCTGAAATTGGGTATTTAGTGTATGTATATAACCGCGATGTGACAGCAAAAATTTCATCAAAATTGCTCAAAGGGAGGGGGTACTTTATTTAATAACTTTTTAAGTTTTTTTTTATTTTCTCAAAAACGGCTCTTAACGATTTTGATTAAACTGGGTATTTGATCTATTTATATGCCCGAGATATGACTGTAAAAATTTCATCAAAATTGATCAACCGGAGGGGAATTTCGTATCATTTTCACGTGTTTTTTTTTATTTACTCAAAAACGTTTAACGATTTTGATCAAACTGGGTAATTTATGTATGTATATGTCAAAGATGCGATAGCCAACATTACATCAAAATTGATCAACCGGAGCACCTCAAAAACGGCTTTAACGATTTTTATCAAATTCGTCATGTTAAATGAAAATTAGGTGTTCTTTAATATCAGGTAAGCTTTATCGTTATTAAAATGCTCTGAGGTGGGGTTGGGCCCTTTTTTGTTTGTTTCCTATAAATTACCTTTGTTTTTGTTTATATGGAGATATTAACTGTCTCTCGTTAAGCATAAAAGTAAGAAATGGCTAAATATGAGATATAATAAAAATAAAGAAAACATAAAGAGGAGAAAAAAATAAAAATATTCAGTCAACTTATAAAACTCATAGAGCCCACGCATGCGGAGTACGCCTTTAATGACAGACCATTGTTCATAATTAAAGCCGTTCTGTTCATTTGAGAAGTGGCAATTAACAAAACGCATTAATTTCTAATCTAAGTAAGTTGGTAAGTGAAAGTTGCTAATTAGGGATAATTTAAAAAGAAAAAAAATCTGGTGTGTGCGCGCAACACACAACTTCCACTTATCAACTTACTTAGATTAGAAATTAATGCGTTTTCTTAGTGCCACTTCTCAAAGTTACACATTTTTCCACATTCATTTCTTATTTTTGTTTTCATTTGCTCTATAAGAAACACTAATTTATTTTATATTTAAATAAAAGTTTTTACTTGTGATAATTCGGCAATGCAAGCATAATACTCCAAGTCGTCTGATTTCATAATTCTCTATGTACTTGTTGAAAATTTCATTTAGTTACCATGAAACAAATAATATCCATTAAATGAACAGAACGGCTTTAATTATGAACAATGGTCTGTCATTAAAGGCGTACTACGCATGCGTGGGCTCAACGTGTTTAATGTAAACAAAAACAAAAGTACTTTATAGGAAACAAAAAAAAAAAAGCAAACAAAAAAGGCCCCTACCCCATTTAATTTAAGCCCCCTCAGAACATTTTAATAATGATAAAGCTTACCTGATATTAACACGATCGCAATACTTTCCCTTGCTATATATTTCATATATAGGTTAATGAAAGTAAAAGGTTGATGGTTTGTAGGGGAAATTTTAGCTCCATCTGAGAATTTTCCTAAAATCATTTGAAGAAAATACTGTTTTTACAATTATTATTTATTGAATCTATTTTTATGTATTATAGACTTCAATATATATTATCCAATTAGATTGAGGCAGAGCTCTACTATGCACCGCAATTTCCCGCACCACCGAACTCAGACTATGCTGGTTATCACTTGTACATCGATGCAATGTTACCTCAAGAAAGCCCAGTACTTTATGGTCTCCATCCGAATGCTGAGATTGGTTTTTTGACAACACAGTCAGAAAACTTGTTCCAAATGATTCTGGAATTACAGCCAAGGGAAGCAGGAGCTGCTGCATCTGGGGGACAGACCCGTGAGGAAAAGGTATAAAAAATAATGAATTTTTCTTGTGTTATATTATTCAATCTGTATTATAATTTTTCATTTTCCTTAAAATTTCTTCTAGGTTGGTGCTTTGTTGAATGATATACTTGATAGGGTACCAGAGCCTTTCAATATCGCAGATATGATGGCCAGAGTTGAAGATCGAAACCCATACACCATTGTCGCTTTCCAAGAATGTGAGCGAATGAATATTCTTATGAAAGAAATTAAAAGATCTTTAGACGAATTACGTCTTGGGCTCAAGGTATCTTAATTATAATAATAATAATAATCTATTTTTTTAAGAGAAAAGATTTGGCTCCGCCGGGAGTCGAACCCGGGTCTCCTGCGTTACATGCGAGGATGCTAACCGCTACACCACAGAGCTCGGCTCAAGGCAGAGCAAATCCTTCCTCTTCACTGATACCTACTCCCCTATAATAATAATTTAAAATGGTGGTCAGCCACGAACTAAGATTAGATTAATTAAAATAATAATAATACTTTAAATTTAAAAAATAAAAGTCAAATATAGAGGGTGTTTCAGGATTAAATGGCCAAACTGAAAATTTTAACTTGGGACCTCAAAACAAGAAAAAAAATTCCTATGCAGGTAT
Source organism: Aelia acuminata (assembly GCA_911387785.2). Taxonomy (NCBI): domain Eukaryota; kingdom Metazoa; phylum Arthropoda; class Insecta; order Hemiptera; family Pentatomidae; genus Aelia; species Aelia acuminata. The sequence continues at coordinate 26,890,463 of OU426981.1, read as the reverse complement.
GTCCGCAAACGCTTTGTATAGGAGATATTCACATCTAAAGATTTCATTGTTACGAATTATTAAGGCATAGTAAATAAATAAAACTTATTTATAAATGTAGGTAAGAAATGCAGGCCTATTAAAATATTGTCTGTTACCCCAACCCCACATTGCATTGAAACTCGTGTTGAAAATAATGCTGACGAATTGCATGGGGATTTTCATGCAACCAGAGATGATTATTTTTCTGATTGAAGATACCTCTTCTTGTGAAGTTAGCTTCATCTGTCCATAAAATTTCTCCTGAAAAGTGTTGATATTTTTGTTTGGGGTGCAATTAAACAAAAAGTCTGTGCAAGGCCAGTGAATGACCTTAATTTTTTACGAAGAAGGATAATTGATTCTTCTGAAACAATAACACATTTCCAGTGCCGTTCTGCTACTGCTGCTGTTGAAGAAAGATGCCGAGCCTGTCTGAATGCTCAAGGAAATCACTTTGAACATTTATTATGAATGTTAATAGTTTACATTTAATAAAAAAAGTAGTTAGAACAAATAAAATAAGGTTTATTTATTTACTATGCCTAAATAATCCGTAACAATGAAATGTTTAGATGTGAATATCTCCTAAACAAAGCGTTAGCGGACATACCTTCATAGGAAATTTTTTTCTTGTTTTAAGGTCCTTAGTTCAAATTTTCAGTTTGGCCATTTAACCCTGAAACACCCTGTATATGATGGGAACAAAGTTATGTCTTCATAAAATTAATTTATGACCTGGTTACTGATTTTCACTAGAATTTATAGCTTTTACTGAATTCAGTAGCTTTTATAGGTAACTTTTTTATATAAAGTCGTCTTGTTCTTAATATCCACATTTGTTTTGTTGTTATGACCATCTCGCAGATTAAGATTTGCTGCTTACCTTACCTACCTACTTCTACTTGTTTATTTTGTTATCATACCTACCATAATAATAATTCTTAATTTCTCTTACCACAGGGAGAGTTAACATTCAGTGGCGAAATGGAAGCGTTAGAATTTAACTTGTTCATGGACAAAGTCCCAACTCCGTGGGCCAATAAAGCATATCCTTCCTTGCTTGGGCTGACTGCATGGTTCTCCGATTTAACAAACCGTCTCAAAGATCTTGAAATCTGGGTTGGAGATTTTCAGGTTGGCATTTTTTTAAAAATAAATATATACTTAGCAAGTAAAGAATAAACATTCTGAAATCTTATATTTTAAATATATAATGATAATAATAATTAAGATGGAAGAAATGGTGGAGTCATGAAAGGAATATTGATTTATAAAAGTGATTTACTCTGTGCCAAGGTTTAGTCCCTCTTTTGATTTTTTCTTCAAGTTTTGGATAAAAATACTGTAACAAGCTTAAATAAATATGTTTAGAGATAAAAATGAAATTACTATAAAAAGAGTAAATTAAGAAGTATAGAGTTATAGAGAAGTCTTAGTGAGAAAGTTAACATACAAACAATACCTAATAACCAATTTTATTTTCATTTTGCCATTTTTATTTACTATAGGGGAAAGTGCCCTATTATGAGATACTTTTTTTTAATACTTAATTGGTTGGCCCTAAATCGCTTAGACGATTCAAAAATGTTGTTATACATTTAGCATTAGTAATAGCCCACATCAACGATGAATAACATACCATATCTCCTTTTTGAAATTTGTAATCACGGTTAATGTGAGATAAGTCAAATTTGTGCTTTTTGAAAATAGGCTCTTAATATGGGATAGGGGGGTGTCCTAATATGGGATACATATCCCGTTTTAGGGACCATGATATAAAATGATATATATAAAGCAAATTTTGTTCATTATATAGGCGATGTTCACAAAAATATATGTTGTAAATGCCCTTGGAAACGTATGATCGGAAACTCGAAGATAGCAAGTTCAAAATCCGGAGCCAGGGGATATTTAATAATATTACTCAGCATTAATCCCCCACCTTCTCCCTTGGCTGGGAAACCCCTTATAGCCTAAGAGGCGAGGAGGGGAGGGACAAAAAATATATATATATTTATATATATGTTATCAATAAATACATGTTACTTATGTTACAAAAAAAAATAACATTTTTTAACCCTCGTCGGCTACAGTGGTTTCAGTCACGCAGATGCTACTGTTGGGTCGGATCCGAACTTACTTATTTTTGAGCCCTTTTTTCACTAAAATCCGCATTGAAACTGATAAACTTGGCACTAATGTCTATCTAGAGAAGCAAAAAAACAAAATAAATAACCTTCAATCAAAAATAATTTTTATAAACGAATGAAAAACGAATAATGAGTATATAAGGTAACCTCAGTTCAGGTTAATTAAGTCTTAATATATCAATTGTAAATCAAAATGCTATTCCAGAAACTATAAATTAAAAATTAAATTAATAAACGATTCCAGGCCCGATCGGTTTTCCCTGCAGCCTCTCCAATTGGTCCTTTTATTACATTTGTAGGCGGAACTCTTGCGAATTTTGAACGAATAGGCTTGTCCGTCCATATGCTTTCTCCATCTTTTCCCAATTCGAATTTTTTCGCTTGAGTGTTGGCTACGCGTTCTCCCTCTCAACTGTCATTTCTGAACAGCTCGTCTTCTTTATTTTCATCAATTTCAAACTCATCTGGAATTTGAGAGTCGGGCAAGAATTCATCTTCATTTTCTGATGCGACATCATTGTCTTCATAATGTTCTTCTTCTTCAAGAGATTGCCGTCGAAGCTTTTCTCTAAACTCTTTAATGCATGAAATAATTTTGTTGAATGCAATTTTTCTAAAATCGAAGATCAAAGATTTCCTAATAGATTTTACTCATGCAATGGGAAATTCATTAAAAGGATAAATAATTGTAGGAATAGATTGAATAAAATAAATTTTTAGAGCATAAAGTACTAAAGTGGGCTTGAATCCGATCTAAACATATCTGCTATGGATGGGTCAGATCCGACCAAAGGCTAGATAAGTGTAAAACGGTACGTTCCTCTTAGTTGCAATTGGGTCAGCAAGTACCTAACAACAGATGAGGAGGTGCCCTTGAAGGACAGCTGTCTAAACTCACTCCGTCGGAATTGGCACGAAATAAAACTTTCAATCCGGTCGGATCCGACCGACCGTAGTCGATGGGGGTTAATTATAATTGTTAAATACTACTCAAATAATCAAAATTTGATAAGATCTTTATTTGACAGATTTTTTTACAAATTACAAAGAAAATATGTGGATTATGAGTTCAAGGCAGCTCTCATGGCAGGGCACTCCACAGTAGGAATATTGAACTTTAGTTTCTTCATTTTCTAAATTTTTATCACAGAAAATACACGTTTCTAAAAACTCAGTGTTTAAAGTAATATTTCATTTAAATTATTTTAATCTATTAATAACTCTTTTTATTTCATTGATAAAAAGGTGTCTCAATATGGGATATCCTGTAATAGGAAGTAATGGGCATCCCATATTAAGGGATGTGGCTTCTTTTTTTTTAGACGTTCTTGTGCTTCAGTATGTAATAAAAAAAAAGAAAGCAGTTAGCAAATATTGTAATGAATTATCCAACATTTAAGATAAAACAATGATTAAGGGAATTCGACTTACCTTGAGGCCTAAAAAAATATCAGGTCAAAATAATCACGAAAAACGTTTTTGAACCCCAAAACAACGCTTCACTGAAAATAATCCAACAGGATGAGAATGTATAACAATGTGACAAGGTTAGGTGCCAATGGGAAGTTAATCTTCAATTTTATAGAATAAAAGCAGGGTTGCTGTAAAAACTATATCCAGAAACCACATATCCCATATTAGGCAACCATCCCATAAAAGGGCACTTTCCCCTTCAGTTTTGTAACTCTACCACTGATCATACAATTTGTTTTTTTAAGACCTACACAGTCCACAATACATATCTATTAACTTAGTTATGTAATAACTATGAACATTTTTCAATGTTTAATATCAAAATGTACAATATTATATTAAAATATAACAATTATCACTGGTGTTTTAGCTTCCTACTACTGTTTGGCTTGGAGGGTTCTTTAATCCACAGTCATTCTTGACTGCAATCATGCAGAACACTGCCAGGAAAAATGAATGGCCTTTAGACAAAATGTGCTTACAGTGCGATGTCACTAGAAAAATCAAAGAAGAAATGACGTTAGTAACTTATTATTTAAAGTTACTGAAGTTAGGTATTTTGAAAACTTTGTTGTATATGAGCAATATTAATATAAAATCATTTGATTTTAGTGCCGCGCCTCGTGAAGGAGCGTACATTAGTAACCTATATTGTGAGGGAGCTCGGTGGGACACCACGTTGGGCGTGCTCTCTGATGCCATACTCAAGGAATTGTTCCCATCGATGCCGGTCATCCATGTCAAAGCTGTTACGCAAGACAAGCAGGACACCAAGAACGTATACGAATGCCCAATGTACAAGACGAGGCAGAGAGGGCCCACGTACGTGTGGACCTTCAATCTGAAGACTAAGGCCAAACCGGCCAAGTGGACCCTGGCGGGTGTGGCGTTACTGTTGAGCACGTAAATGTCATCTATCTATTGATTGTCCTCTTCATCACCCAATGGTAGTTGTAAATAAGAAGGTGAAAGGGTACTTATTTTTAAATTAAAATGAACTTAATCTAATGTTCTTTTTATTTTTCTTGATTACTACTAAGAGATGGTACTAACAATATCAGTCAAAGATTGTAGAAATGAACATAGATAAATTACTAACTGCTAAAATTTTGGGCTGTGTTGTTGGACATCATCAGAACTGAAAGGAGAAACTCTAATATGCCAGTTTCTGAATTATCTGTCTTTATTTCAGCATTTTTTGACCGATACATAAACCATCTATTCATTTCTTAATATAATTATTTTCTTTATTTACCAGTAGCGGAGAGCGGGGTAGGTTGGCATAGGAGGTAGGTTGGCCATTGGCTTAAAGTTTCCGTGACACCTGTTGTGAAGGCCCCACCATTGTACCATGTGACCCACTCGACCTCAGGAGTCTTGTCCTGAGTTTTCAATCTGATGCTAACAGTGTAGAGAAGAGTGTGCTTCATTGATTGATTTTACAACATTTAAGTAAATGTTTATATTTTCAGTAAATTTGGTTTAAAGGCATGACAAAACATTTGACTCCAATTCTGTCCACATAGCCCCAAACTCCTTTGAAAAACCTAACCTTTAAATATTACGAGGGGTGTCCGTAAAATAAGTGTCCCTACTTTTTTAAAAGTGAAAAAAATGTTTTATTACCATTGTATATTACATCATTAGAAATCTTGAACATTAAACTATTTTTCTACGTAGTCCCCGTTGACATCGATGCACTTCTGCATCCGTGTCACCATTTTTTTGATGCCCTGGTCATAGAGGTCCGCCGCCGCGCTGTTGAAGAACTTCATGACCTCTTCTTCCAATTCCTCTCTTGTCCCAAAATTCGTTCCGCCTAGGTGTTTTTTCAGGCTTGGGAACAGATGGTAATCACTTGGGGCCAGATCGGGGCTGTAGGGTGGGTGTTGGATGGATGACGTCCAGCCCGCTGTTCATCGTGCACATCTGTGCGCCCTTCTTTGGACTCTTTGCACCATTTGCGCACCATCTGGACACTCATGCATGTTTCACCGTACACTTCCCTAAGTTGGGAATGAATTTCGGTCGCCGAATTGCCTTAAGCACACAAAAAACGGATCTGGCGGGGGAAGCGATTGGGAGCTCCATCTTTCAAGGCTGTCAAGGCCGAACTGATGGTGGCAGCGAGTTGACCGGGGTTGGGATGTGGAGGGGGAGTCCAAGCGACACGCTGGTGCCGTCTGAGGGACCTGCCGCGACTTGCACGGCCGTGCCACAACAGGGAAACTTATTTTACGGACACCCCTTGTACTTGTTGAAAAAATACTTGAGGTACTCTAATACTTGGGGTTTATAGTGGTATCAGTCCTATTGGGGTTATATTAACAGGAACGACTCAACAATCAAAGTAGTGAAAACTGTTGCCAACCAACCTCGCTCTCCCCTACTAAAAGTTTCCATTTAATTACATCATTTTCATTTCTCCATTCTAATTAGATCAATTTTTAAAAAATTCCATGGCTGTAAACTGCAAAATTTGTATTATGTAACAATGTTCAAAAGGGAATCCGACCAGGTAAAAATAAATGAAGAGTTTATTATTATTTGAATTGTTTGTTTTTTTATATTACTAATATTAATATTTGAAGGCTGCCATACAAAAAATTAATGTAACAGTGTTTAAGTTTTGTTAATGAGGACAAGGAACCTTCATTGTAAGAAAGCTTGGATAAAAATACTGTAACAAGCTGAAATAAATATCTTTAGAGATAAAAATGAAATTACTATAAAAAGAGTAAATAAAAAAAAAACTATAAACAGTACCTAATAACTACCAGTTAAAAATAAATGAAGAGTTTATTATTACTTAAATTGTTTGTTTTTTTTATAGTACTAATATTAATATTTAGAGGCTGCCATAACAAAAAATTAATGAAACACTGTTTAAGTTTTGTTAATGAGGAACATGGAACTGTCGTAAGAAATTATTGACTTTTGTGAGTTTTGTATTATTTTCTTCAAGCAGTGAGTTAGACACTATCCTGAATTATCTAGTTTCCAAATGTTGCTATTGGATTAATATTGTTGCTCAGAATAAATTTTTCCTTGATTATTAACTGAATAACTTATTAAGGTGATTATATTTCTCACTTTATACTTTCGGCCTCTCTAAATGGCTATATCAAACATTAGTTTATGTATATGTTTATTTATGTATCTGCGTTTAAAGAATAGTTGTTCAATAGGAAACTTATTATTTATTTAATGATTGTTCAGATCTGTCCATTATAAATCATTTAAATGGCTTAGTAACAAATATAATTTACAGCTTTTCCTATGCAGAAACTAATGGAGTTTAAAAAAAATTTACTGCACCTAAATAGCAATATATTGCAATTGATCTCATGAATTAATTTTTTTTTGAAATACAATCGGGAAGCTTAGTCTTTAGTAGAGGATAATTATTATTGATCTCAAGAATCAATTTTTTTTTAAACTTATATCTATTTTTTTTTTTTTTTTTTTTTTTTTTAGCATTATACAAGTTAATGTATGTGGATCTTTATTATGGTAGACCTTCTTCCAATTTTAAGTCTTTATTTGGCCATGTTGTTCAAATTATTAATCATAAATTATTTAAATTATTTTTTCAAGACTTTGACGTTTTTCAAAAAATTTGCCTGAGCTTGAAAAAATAATAATTATGTTTTTCATTAAATGTTATTTTTTAAATGTTAACACTAAATAAAAATAAAAATCAATATTTTTCAATAACATATATACCCTTCACATATATGCTTGTATTGAGTTATAAAACCCTTCCTGGATCTTATGGATAAAGTTTTGTTTATGTTTATTAATTTTCTTTTTCTAAGATAAATATATATATATATATATATATATATATATATATATATATATACTGTATTCACACAGGTAAGGTTTTAATTTATAATGTGTAAATAAAAATTAATGATGTGATTAATAAAACCTTAAACAGTTACTTAATCATAAATAACCTCAAATGATAATTCATGAATTATTATTTTCAAGACTTACAAAATTTTTCAGAACAAATGCCTCAGAATAGTTAACAACTACCCATATTACACCAGAATAACTAAAATGCACTCAGAACTAAATATAGACTGGATACAGGAATACATATATAAACTGACCCATAATTTCTTTCAATCTTGCACAAACTCCTTAAACCCATTAATAACAGAAATAGGAAATTATACAAAAACGACTACCCGTAGATACAAACATAAAAGAACGAAACATATATTATTGTAAAAATTATTTAATCATTTATATTTTATTTAATGATTTGTACCTCATTTTATTTAAAGATATGTATTTTATTTTATTTTAATCATTGTTTTGGGTTTTTTTTTTCTCTCTTTTTTTTTTTTTTACCAAATTGTATAAAACAGTTTTAAATTAAATTGACAACAAGAAAATGAATTGTACAAGGGAGTACCCCAATCAATTATAAACATGTATATTTTGTAAATATGGAATAAATCTATCATTTAAAAAAAAAAAAAAAAAAAATATATATATATATATATATATATATATATATATATATATATATATATATATATATATAGGGGAAAGTGCCCTATTATGAGATACTTTTTTTTAATACTTAATAGGTTGGCCCTAAATCGTTTAGACGATTCAAAAAATGTTGTTATACATTTAGCATTAGTAGTAGACCAAACCAACAATGAAAAACATACCATATCTCCTTTTTGAAATTTATAATCACGGTTAATGTGAGATAAGTCAAATTTGTACTTTTTGAAAATAGGCTCTTAATATGGGATAGGGGGGTGACCTAATATGGGATACATATCCCGTTTTATTGGACCATGATATGAAATGATATATATGAAGCAAAATTTGTTTATTATACAGACGATGTTCACAAAAATATATGTTGTAAATGCCCTTGGCAACGTATGATCGGAAAGATAGCAAGTTCAAAACCCGGAGCCAGGGGATATTTAGTAATATTACTCAGGATTAATCCCCCACCTTCTCCCTTGGCCGGGAAACCCCTTATAGCCTAAGAGGAGAGGAAGGGGAGGAACAAAAAAAATACATATACCTATATATGTTGTCAATAAATACATGTTAATTTTGTTACAAAAAAAAATAACATTTTTTAATTATAATTGACAAATAATATTCAAATAATCAAAATTTGATTAGACCTTTATTTGGAAAAAAGTTTTTGAACCCTAAAACAACACTTTACTGAAAATAATCCTACAGGATGAGAATGTATAACAATGTGACAAGGTTAGGTGCCAATATGACATTAATCTTTAATTTTATAGAATAAAAGCGGGGTTGCTGTACAAACTATATCCAGAAACTACATATCCCAAATTAGGCAACCTTCCCATAATAGGGCACTTTCCCCTATATGCGTGTGAGTATGTTTTATCTTCTTTTTATTATTAAAACTCATTAACATCATAAATCAAAGAGATATGATTTATTGTTAGCCAGAAAAAGAAAACCCCATTTTTTTGCATTTCGGCAACTGAAGAGTTTTTATGCCTTTAACTACAAAAACTAAATTATAAATAAGACCCTTGAGATATGATTTAAAAAAAAAAAGGAATTGTTTACAACAGTTGAAAAAATGTTTTGGTTTATTTAATTTGAATAAACAAACAACAAAATTTAAACAATTTATTTATTTTTTCATAGACAGGTCATCTACCTCCTTTTAAATTTGTTAAAAACTTGGAATTTTGGAAGGGCAAGCTAAAAATATTCTATTATCAAACAGTTTAAATTAAGCTGTGAAAACCTTGTGAAGCTGAAAGACAGGTTGTGACTGAAACCCTGACACTAATGTATTAACAGTGTGTTAAATCCATCAGAATGGTTATATAATTTTTGTTTGTAGCTACACTTACACAAGAATGAAAGAGAAAATCATCTATGAAGGTGCCATTTTGCCTATGCTTTTATTATTTGTTATCATTATGGGGATTAGCCACTTTAAAGACTACAAATCTCATAAAACTAAAAAGAGTTCAGAGATTAATGGGCTTAAGGCTTAGCAAGGCTTACCTTATGAGGCTGCTTGCTTACTCCCAGGTGTCACACTAATAGAGAGTAGTACCGAAAATTCTACAAATATCTACCATTTACTGAATAACCAAACAAGACACAATTAAAAAAGTTTAAACAGTCTTTTTATTTTATGATTCTATTTTTAATTTCATGTTTTTTATTTCTATTATTTTTTTTTGTGTGTGTTATATTTAAAATATCCTTTATTCATTCTATTTACTCCTTGATTCTGTATTGTCTTGTTTTTGGTTGATTTCTGTTTGATTGCTAATCAATGTTATTTCAACCTGAATCGCAAAATTGAAATATTCAACTTTTATAAAATTGTAAATCTAATGAACTGATAGATGTAGTATGCCTAGCAAATAAAGCTGTTATTTATCAACAAATGCGCTGCCCTCATACAGGATTACAGTATTAAGGAAAAAAAAATAAAGTTCAAGTTGGTAATTAAATTATTTTCCAAGCAACATATTTTCTGCCACCAAGAAAATTAAACAAGTAGAAATTTACATTTTTTTTTCGGTTTATGAGCCAACACCCACATTATCAGCCTTTTTTCAATCCCTTGTAACTTTTAATGTTTTCCTATAAAAGATTATTTTTTAAAAATAATTTACCATCTTTAAATAAATATTTTAAAAATGAAAATGTGAAATAAAAATCAGGTATCATTTTTTGCCAGGTTGCCAATATTATGTAAAGCGGGAAGCTTAGTCTTTTTTAGACCATAATTATTATGAAAAGAAAAAATAAAGAATTTTTAAATTCTAATGCATCATATCATTTTTAATGCTGGGCTGGTATAAGCTAGTGATTTTTTATTATTTATCACCGAAGCATTTCATTGTTTGATTAATACAAGAGAGAGAGAGAGAGAGAGAGAGAGAGATTTTATTGTACTCCTTGTATTTATAGTATCAATTATAATAGATATAATTCCAAGGCTGTAATATTTTTCAGCATTGACAATAGCGCTATCAACTTGTTTAGAGTCGTTTAGAGCTGTTATATTGTTGAAAAAATGAACTTTATATTAAAATTTTAATCCTATATGTTGTAAATACCTTGAATTAAAGAGAATAAAATAATCTTCATGTCTATTGTCAAAATTAATCTAACTATAGAATTCAAAATAACAACTTTGTTTTTTCACTTTAAGAAAAATATTTTTAAACGAAAATATTATTGTATAAATAATAAACCTGCAAGGTCAAGAGCATGGACCATTGTTAATTAGAAATCATCCTTATCTGGATTTTTTTTATTTAATGGAGGATGAATAAAGATTGTTTTTATTTGTAAATTTAATTTTACTTCAAATGAACTTTAACGAAAACTAATGTTATTGAATTTAAGATTCTCAATAATATTTCTTTACTTTAAATGTTTGTTGTTGTTTATTGTATCTTTTAAAAAATAAGAAAACGAGAAAAAAATGCTGTTTGTTTCCTCCAGCGCTGAAAGTACTTGGGGAAGGGTAGTGGCGAATACGCCAGTCGGCATCCAGCCTTCATGGTAACAGGTTGGAGATTACTCTTGTTCCTCAGATTACGTATTTTTTCTTGGTATGTTGCATTTGTTTTTACCTCGTTCGAATATAACTTCTAATTTATTGTATATAACATACGTTTGTATGGATTATATATTGATGTGTCTCCGTTGATAACTTCATAGGTTACCTCTACATTTGGATGAAAACCTGATAGGTATGACATATATGTGAAATAAAAATTGAATAATCGACCCTCATAATTACTTGAAGATTTTTTGGCCATGGAGAAATATGAGATTTTCATCCTTTTGAAAAAGATAACTTCTAATTTATTGTATGTAACGTTGTTTTATATTGTATATAAAAAAAAATCATTCACTAAGTCAGTTTCGAGTCCTTCGTTGAATTCTACAAATTATTATTTGGAATTTAGATAATATAGAAATGTTGAATCCTAAAATCAGTAAAATGAATTTTATTCCATGTAAGTAAATTAAATAATATGTATATTATCATTTAGCTATTTCTGGAGAAAAAAAAATCTGGTGCGTGCGCGCAACACACAACTATCACTTACCAACTTGCTTAGAAATTGACTAGTTTTGTTTAATGCCATTTCTCAAAGTAACACATTTTTCCACATTCATTTACTTATTTTTGTTTTCATTTGCTCTATAAAAAACATTAATTTCTTTTATTATAAAATAAAAGTGTTTACTTCGATAATTCGGCAATGCAAGCATAATACTCTAAGTCGTCTGATTTTACAATTCTATATAATTGTTGAAAATTTCATTTAGTTACCATGAAACAAATAATTCCCATTATATGAACAGAACGGCTTTAATTACAAACAATGGTCTGTCATTAAAGGCGTACTCCGCATGCGTGGGCTCAACGTGTTTTATGAGTTGACTGAATATTTTTCTTTGTTTCTCCTCTATATGTTTACTTGGTTTTTATCATATCTCATATATAGCCATTTCTTATTTTTAGGCGTAACGAGAGATAGTTAATTTCTCCATATAATCAAAAACAAAGGTACTTTATAGGACACAAAAAAAAAAAAACCAACAAAAAAGGCTCCTTCCCCATTTAAGCCCCCTCAGAACATTTTATTAATGATAAAGCTTACCTGACATTACACCTAATTTTCATTTAACATGACGAATTTGATGAAAATCGTTAAAGATGTTTTTGAGATAATCGAAAAAAAAGTAAAAATTGGAAAAAAGTTATGAAATAAAGTGCCCCCTCCGTTTGACCAATGTTCATGAATGTTGGTGATCACATCTTTGGCATATACATACATCAAAAACCCAGTTTGATCAAAATCGTTTAAGCCGTTTTTGAGTAAATAAAAAAAACACGTGAAAATGATACAAAATTTATTAAGTAAAGTCCCCCCTCCCTTTGAGCAATTATGATGAAATTTTTGCTGTCACATCGCGGGCATATACATACACCAAATACCCAATTTCAGTTTTGTACGGCCTATAGTTTTTGAGCTGGTCTGTTCACCCACACAGACCATTTCGCGGGATTTGGTTATTTGGAGTCAGGGGACCCCAAAACGTGTATTTCCGTCGAAAACCGGAAGTCGAAATTTTTCACGATCGCAATACTTTCCTTACTATATATTTCATATATTGGTAAGTGAAAGTAAAAAAGCTGTTTCTACTACGAAAATTAACTAAAATGCCTATTTTTATTATTAAAAGCCTAGTCAAATAATTCAATTGATCTTGAAATAAGAAAATTTATTATAGAATTTCATATATACCATTTTTAAATCTCCTGCCATTTCAGTTAAACATAAAATTACTGCTGTTAAAAATCTGATTTAAATCTAAATTTTGAAAAACAGTTTCGTCTAAGAGTTAACAGAATAAGTTTTAAGTCTGTATGATACGCAAGTTCTTACGAAACATTCCGAGTTTCCATTTGCGCGAAATGGAATTAATGTTACTGTTACGAATCTGAACTAGCCTTGCCAGGGCTAGAAGGGTATCCCAAAACAAAATGTGGTCCTTCGAAATCTTTCATGCAACCATCTGAAAAAGGTTTTCTAAATCATGGGCGGATCCAGCCGACTGTAAAGGGGGGGCTGCAGTCCTAAAGGGGGGGGGGGCTGTATTCCCTTAGCCCTTCATTTGGATCTGAAAATCAGCTTTTTTACCTTTATGTAACTTTCCCACAACTAAAATTCTACTTTCTCTGCATATTATTTGTTCTTTAACTTGCTTCCTTACTTTAAGGAAAGTCAAATTCTATCTTTTAATGACAAACATTTTCCAAAGGGAGGGGCTGCAGCCCACACAGCCCCCCCCCCCCTGGATCCGCCAATGTTCTAAATTGATAAAGATAAGAAATTTAATGGCGAGAGAAAATTCAGCTAAAAATTGATTTCTCTTCCTTGCCGTTTTTAATATCATTTTATTATTTCAATACCTCACAAGACAAATCAAAGTGACATGGGGCACTACATTGTTGTTCCTGAATTCCGTTGATGAGGACTAGAACATCGAGTTCTACTGTACTGGTAGCTCTCTGCACTGTTCAGGATGGAGTTTTGAGGGTAGACCCTCCCCCGAAATTACGGAAAAAATAGAGCAGTGGAATACATTTACGCATCTAATTCTTGCAACTTTTCCAGTATTCTTGGGCGCAATCGACTATAGGGTGCGCTAGTAGTTTTGCAAAATGTTGGAAGGAACGGGGATAGACATAGTTGATGTGATAGAGATGCAAACCACATAATTACATGTGGAATAATATCTAGAAGTAAAAAAAAGTTATTTTACAAGCCTTGTGCCTTCAAACAAGCGATCTTAAAGGATTGTCCCATCAAATAAAAGTGGAAAACAAATTTATTAATTATAATAAGCAATTTTTGTGTAAAGCTGGTAGTTATGGTAAATGCAAACGCATCATTGTAATTTTACTCTACGTTTTTCGGTTAGTAATAAAATTAATTACCTATTCATACAATCATTGTTATGGCAGCTGTCATTTTCATGACAGCTTAGATTCTTTGTCATATTATTTATTTATTTGTCAAAACTTTCAGGCTTCGAATTGAATACTTGGAACAATTAAGCACAACGGATGTAATACAAAAATGGGGAAAATTAAAAAAGAAAAACAAATCTATGACACTATGGTCCTAATGTTATTTGCATAAAACTAGCATTTTGGAATAATAAAATGTCAACTACTAATATGGTAAATGGGTAAATATAGTCACTTTCTGTAAAATGAAGACTACATATGGTCATATGTTTTGAAACAGGCTTGTCTATTCTTAATTTTACAATCCACTCTTTAAGAAGCTTTTTATTTTTTGGAAATAAATGGAACGACACGTCCTTTGATTTTCTAATTGGACACTGAGGGACCGAGCAATACCTATTAGACATTTTTCAAATAATTTTTTGCTCAATCGGGTTAATTACGGAAAAATAAATTAAAAACGCCAAAAAACCCTATGAATCCCAGGTAATGGCCCGGCTTCTATCCCCGTTTCTCTAGTTCCTGTAAAGAAGCAGCACCGTCGCTTGCGCCTCGTAGTCTGTATATATACCAATGCAATAAAGTTTGGAAAAAATTTCCCGATGTTACTTCCGGGCGTGGCCTATTCCGGAGGTTATAGGCCGTGATTTGAGGTCTCTCATCGCCTCATTTTCAATTACAAAGAGCCTTGATTAGCTTTATTAGATCCCAGCTTTCGATTCTCGCTCGCTACGCCCGCTCTTCAGAAATAAATAAATCTCCCAACAGGGCCTTATTTATTAGGATCGGGGCCGCACTAAACGATGCCGTGTTGAATTTCCTCAAAAGTAACTTCGCTAAACTAGTACCTAGAGTTTTTATTCTTATTATAAATAAATCAGTGCGGTTTGTTTTTGTTTTTTTCTCTCTTTATAAATGATTTTTTTTCTTGTTTTTTATATCAACTGCTCCTCCCTGAATTTTTTTTCCGCTTGGACCGCCAATGCTCAAGCATTTATCTAGAGGCTTTAGGGACCACTTTGTTACCTGCTTACTTTCATTTACTAATTTAATTTTAATAACTTTAATTTATTAATTCCTGTTACGGCCGCTCATTTCTTATTAAAATTACGTAACGAAAATGTTTCAATTATTGTTTAAGAAAAAAAAAAAATTACTTCACTTTTCTTATAATAGTTTAATTATTTTTTTAAATTATTATTATTGTTAATTCGAAACTCAAAATAATTTAATCAAATAATAAAATTAAATTAAATTATTTTTTAAATTAAGGATGAAGTTGTAACCGTGATATTGTTTACGGAAGACAGTACACTTGTGTTTACCTTTTCTGTAGTAAAAGAACAGGATTAAGAGTTAGTCCGCAACTTGTAGTCGGGTGGTACACAGGTCTTCTGTGAATCTGTTTCTATGACGAAAATTAATATCTTTTCAATATCATTAATCGAATCGATTTCGATTAAAATTTCCGATCATACGGTCGGTTATGGGCTGTTTGGAGGCCGTTTTTTTTCTCTAGTTTGGTTCATCAGCACGACACGAATTTACATTCTTACGATCTTCTACGGGATTCGACTTCAAGCCTCTATTCATGGACGCCTACTCACCATAGAATTTTCAAGTTGATCGACTAATAGATTGAAATCCATCAATGATTTCAACACTTTCCCTTGATCTTTTACCCAGGGTATTTAAACTTTTTTTTTCTTTCTTTTAATTGCGCAATTAATGACATTGACTGAGCTCATTAAAATTCAGAATATATATTAAATGAAAACCGAAATGGTTTTTTTTTTTTTTTTTTTTTTTTTTTTCATAATTTGCAGAAGTTTATTTTTTTTCCTTCTGTAAATACAGTTTAGTTTATAATTAATTTTATTATTAAATTTTATCAATTGATTATTATTAACAATATTAATTTTATTTAAGTTTATAAAGAAGTTGTATATATATATATATATATATATTATTTTATTTGTTTTTTTCATCTTTTTTTTCCTAATAATTATATCTATAAATAGTTTCAAAAAAGGCATTCGGAATTATATTTTGAAATTCCTTAAATTGAATAAGTTACTTTAAAGACAACCAGCGTAGTTGCATTAGGGAAACGTTGTTTAAGGGTGCAATTTTGTGATCCTTACGACGCCCTAACAATTCCCTTTAATTTATTAAAGGGAGAAATATTTCATGTACATAAGTTTTTACTATATTGTATATGCTTCTATAGAATCTATATTTTTGTTTGTTTGTTTTAACGTTAACTTTATGCCACTAAGGCTAATCGGACGATGCTACAGTGGGAGTCCTAAACTTTGCTTATCCAGGTATAATTAGGATAGGGATCTTTAACGAGTACCTGACATCGTACAGGCTCGGGACCTCCATTTTACGTCCTATCCGAGGGACGGCATAGACAAGGGTTATTTACTCCCATTAAAAAATCCCAGCCAACCCGCGACCTTTAGTATTTAAAGTTTATATGCTAACCACAACACCACAGGTGACTCCTCTAGAACCTATATAAATAAATATGAAATTCTGTTTGTTTGTTTCTTCTTTACAGAAATCCATACCGTTGTCCTAAGTTCTCCAAATTTCGCTCATGGGTTTTTTCATACCAGGTGCGAACACCTGTCCATATTAAAATTGCATAACTTCAGCCAATCTCTGGTTATATTATTTATTGTTATAAAAATCATTCTGATCTCGCTTTACATTGGTTTCTACGAAATTAACCGTTTGGGTCGATAAAAGTCTCACTTTATAGATTTTATAAATTTAAAAAGTGAAATTCTCCGGGTGAAACCGGTATATACAGCTAGTATTTAAATGTAACTAAGATTTTTCAAATGTTATTGTGAATGAATAATAAGTAAATTATAATTTTGAGGCTTTAACAATTAGAATTTGTTTTTAAAAGGACCACTTTGCAAGGTATCGGTTACATTTTGAAAAGTTTGTGTTAAATCGTAAAATACTTGTAATATCTTGTTACTAAATTCAGAAAGTGAAGAATTAGTTTTGTTAAGAATGGAATTATGAAAAAAAAAATTTCTTTTGTTTCACTCCTATTAGCAAAATATCAGGGGCGGGCCCAGGAGGGGTATTGAGTATTGACTCTTCCCCCCCTCCCCCCCCACACACACACACACACACACACACACACACAATTTCGGAAAAACTAGTAAAGTAAATTTATGCATATAATTTCAGCTAATTTTGTAGTACAGTAATATCTATATATGATAATTTAATGTTTTTATGTTTTCTGTTTTACGCTTTATATACGTATTTTTTTACTGATAAATCCCCCCCCCCAAAAAAAAAATGTTTGTTACTACATCTAAACAGTGGTTCCTGGGCCTCGTCTATTTTGAGAAGTAGTAAGATAAATAGAGATAAATGATAGAGGTAAATTATTATATAAATCCTAATTTAAATTAACTAAAAGCAATTGTCTAGGGATAAAATTATCTTTAGGAAATGTTCATTTTGTCTCACTCATTATGGGGCGTTCACTTTCTTCAAATGGCGCCTATTTGTAAACAGTGCGTTGCCAACGAGCTATCAAGTTCAAGGTTAACTTTATGCAATTTGTTTGATCTTTTATTTTTGTATTCGCGCAATTATCAAGGAAATTATTCGCATATTCGTGTCTTTTTTTTTATTAATAGAAAAACAGTCATCAACAGTCCCATTTTAGTGTCTACTATAAAGCTGTCTACTTCAAATGTGTTTATTCAGTATTTGCCATGATATATTTTGAATTATGTTTATAGGTATATTACCTCTGTAACTATACCGAAAGATTTTTTTGCCATCGCTTCCTTTTACTGAATGAATATATATTACAATAAAAAATAAAACAAGATATTTCAAAAACTGTTATGGAGATAATAATGAACTATTGAATCAGATTGTGATAGCGTGCCAGATATGTAATTTTCTTGATCGGGCATGCGGACTTATGTAGATAAATACATAGGTGTAATAGCATTGAAAATATTAAAATCTGCCACTAGCGGCCGGTGAGTTAATGGGCTAAATTAAATACTGGTAAGTAGAATAGATCAGTGAGTGAAAATTAATTAATTTTCATTAATTAATAAGTTTACACCTATTTTTTTATATTATAAACGAAAACAAGGTTAGCCTGTTATTTTATTTATTTACATTATTCCAAAACTTAGCAGAAAATATGAATTGATGCATAGCACGATCTATATAATCTCTTTTTATATAGAGGCTTTGTCCTGACTGACAGAATCAACGCGAAGCAAAAACTACTTATGATGGAAACTTGAAGTTCGGAATTTAGATTTTAAACACGATGTAGGCAACCACTAAGAAAGGAATTTCAAAAATGTAACCCCTAAGGGGTTTAAATAGCGAAATTGTCGTTTAACTCTAACGGACACCTATTTTTGCACTTCGAAAAAAAAAAATCTAATTTGGACTCATTTTAAAGATCTTGATACGACGAGTTTAACTCGAATGCCCCCACGGGGCCTCGAAAACAATGTTTTAAAGCCGAAAAATAAAGCGTTCACGACGAGTAAGCAATTTTTTGTTTTGGCGGTTTTAGTGAACTTTCTCCATTGTGCGTCTCCCTCACTTCTACCGAGCCGGCAGCTTCCCCCTCCAACGTTCCACCTACCGGAAGCACCGATCCCTGTTATGTTGTTAATATATAATATATGTTGTCAATATATAACATATTATCAAGGGCGTACCCAGGATCAAAACTAGGGGGGGGGCAAGCTAAAAACTAGGGGGGGCAAGCTATGGTCGTTCAGGTTGTAACATTAATTGAAAAAAATGTATTCTATAATTGCTTCCAGTCTTAAAAGCCTAAAAAATTATTGCTTCCAGCCTTCCAGGGGGGGGGGCAGCTGCCCCCCACTGGGTACGCCCATGCTTATTATATTTAATTAATACTAAGATAATGATCACTGAATTGATTTTAAAGGCTCGCGGGCAAAGCCGCGACAGGGAATGCTAGTACGTCAATATATTTTAAATGGCTCTAATTGTGGATGATTATATTTCCAAGAAATTTATTCAAAATGTTTACAAATTATAACTAAGTAATTCAAATATAGTTGTTCGAATCTTGCAAACATTCTATAACTCCGTGTATTTTCACAAAACCATTGGTGAGGAGGGGAGAAAAACCTCCTCCCTCCCTATCAATATTTTATTGTTATTTATTTTAAAATATTCTTTTTACGATCAATTAACTTAAAATGTAATAATATAATAATATTTTTGGTGATAAACTGCTGATTGGGTTTTTACTATGTACTGTATTTGTATGAATTCCTTAACCTGCATTAAATAATATTATGTTACATCATGGATGCCCAAACTTCTTAAAACGAATTTCACATAGCGAGCTACATTCCTAATTACTATTGCTATTTACTATCGAAGATGGTTTTTTAATAAATGTTCTTTTCCTTAAATAAATCGTGTGTAAACATAATAAAGAAACTTTCAAATTATCTTTCAACAAAATATTTGTTCTGGTATAAATTGATAGGCGGGCGCAAGCGACGGTGCTGCTTCTTTACAGGAATTAGAGACACGGGGATAGAAGCCGGGCCATTGCCTGGCATTCATAGGTTTTTTGGCGTTTTTAATTTTTTTTTTTAATTGTTCCAAGTTTTCAATGCGATGCCTGAAAGTTTTGACAAATAAATAAATAATATGACAAAGAAACTAAGCTGTCATAACATTGATTGTATGAATAGGTAATAAATGTTATTACTAACCGAAAAACGTAGAGTAAATTTACAATGGTGTCTTTGCATTTACCAGAACTACCAGCTTTACGCGAAAATTGGTTATTATTAATAAATTTGATTTCCACTTTTATTTGATGGGGCAGTACTTTAAGATCGATTGTTTGAAGGCACAAGGCTTGTAAAATAACTGTTTTTTTTTTTTACTTCTAGATATTATTCCACATGTAATTATGTGGTTTGCATCAAGGATAGCCTGCCCTTCAATTAATGGTCTTTTAAAATTACCAATTATCTCTAGCACATCAACTATGTCTGTCCCCGTTCCTTCCGACATTTTGCAAAACTACTAGCGCACCCTATAGTCGATTGCGCCCGCGAATTCGTACCAGAGAAAGTAACAAGAACTTTTATATCAGGAAAAAATTAAAAATAAATCTTTGTAAATAATCTACACCTATCTATGTAAAATAACCTAACTTTATGTATCTCATATCATAAAACTCACGAAATAGAATAAAATTACTCCGAGTTATGTGTTTAGATCGTTTTAATGAAATATTCGCAATGAGCAGGTTAAGCCATCCAGCGTAAGTAATTTTCCGATGCTATCTTCAAATATGTATCTATACTTAAGGATGGAGGGAGGATCCTAAATAGGCAACAACGATTGAATCAAGCCTGGATGAGCTACTGCTAACATAATCAGGAAACTGTGCCTCTTGTTAATAAATCAAGGTTACACTTTACTTTTTATTTTAACATGCAATTAAAATATATATTCATTAACAATTATATAAAGAGTTTAGATGGGGGGTCGAACAATTATCATCGCAAAAAACAAACGACGAATGAAGAGAATTCTTTTTTAGTAACTTTAAGCCGAGGCCATTAGTATTCAAAACCAATGGATGCATTAGGGATCAGGCCTTGAACACTTTTCAGCTGACTGTTTCAACATTCCGTCAATCAGATTGTAATTCGGCCTTTTAGAGAAATCCCAATCCAGATTTTATGAGTTTCTTAACCTCGAAAACGACTATGTGTATCCCCCCTTGTTCGCTTATTTATCCTATCACTGCTATTCTTTGTTGCAATACTTTAAATCCTCGCCTGCGGCCTTGTCGAGTGATTGATGTGTTATATTGGTCTATTATGAACATTAGTTGTCGCAGGGATCATTCACAAGTCTCTAAGTTAAAGCCGACGACATTCCATATTAATAGGCTTGACATTTTAGTGTTGGTTTGACGGTTGTTTGGTATACCAAAGATATAGTATACCATGATGTCAAATAAACAAAACTTGGTTATCTAGAGTTAGGAGAGCTTAAAATGTATATCAATTATTTAAAATATTAAAACACTAATGATTACTTTATGTTAATCAATGGTTGTTATTATCATGCATTTTTTTAATGGGCTCATAAAACTTATAAACAAGAAATAACTAATGATAGTAGATAATAATAATTAATTTGTATCAACAAATGATGAAAAATCAGCTGTTGAAATTGTAGAATGAAAAAATAACGCATCACCTCTTTTTTTGACCACTGGAGCTCTCCCAAGGCTGTCTCCTCTCAGGAATATAGACTGGGCGTGCGCAAGGTCAGAGGATTCCCCAATTAAATCTCCAATCCTCCGAAGTTCTCACTTACTCACAAGAGGCTTTATTAACAAGAGGCACAGAGTCCTGATTATATTAGCAGTATCTCATCCAGGCCTGATTCAATCGTTGTTGCCTATAAGTCAGAAATACATTAATAATCAGAACAATTTGATTTTGATGTGGGAAGGATGGATGATATTGATAGAAGTAACGAAATTGGAGAAACCTTCACTGAAATATAATTTGAATTTCAAATATTATGGAAGTTTTAAAAATGTAGTTTGAACGTTTTAGTTTCAATTTTGTATTTAAATTTAATAAGAACTAAAAAATACAGTTAAATAATGTCGAACACTACATTGAAAAGTATAAATTATTGATTTAGCATATTAGTATGATTATTAAACTGCTTCTTTGGAGCAATTTTTTTTTTAGTTCTATTATCATTCGTCGAATGAGTTCCAAAATCATTATCTTCAGGTCTCCGTTAGTGATTGAGTGAGATAATCGAGATTCTTAATTACAAAATTCAATAGTAACAATTAGAGTAAATAGTGATGAGAATCACTGAAGTATATGTATGCCTATAATACAACGATATGTTAGTTTCATTTAGTTCGTTATAAGTAGGTATATAAGCATAAGTACATATAACCTTAACCTCTAGCCACGGTGTTGCAAGTAGTAGCCTTGCACAACTAAAGATAGTTCCATAATCTCTCAAACATTATTAGATCTGCTGGGATTGGTATTACAAAATGATAACAATATTACAACATCAAAATGTTGTTGACATTTGACTTTTTTAACTAAATATATGTTATCTTGCAATACGAAAACCCCAATGCCAGTCAGTGTGGAAGCAGTTGGCCGTGAATACACTCGTAGTCACAGCAGTATCTTTAGGTTAGTAGGTCTAGGGCGCGATTCGTTGCTTGGATATCACTAGTCTGGCCGTCATTAATTTAAAAATTAGTTCCAACTTACAGTCCTTTTTGATTAACATTAAATTTAATATTTTTTTAAATTACCTCTTTTTATTTTTTTTTAAATCATGCTTCTTTATATTTGAATAATATAAAAGACAAAGTGAAATATATTATACTTCAAAAGCGACGGAAGTAAACACATCCCTATTTCACAAAATTCAACTTTAAATTCAGTTATATCATTATTCGTTTGGCGCTTAGACTATGTAGCTTAGTGTTGTCATCTTACCCCGGTCATGGGGTACTTTTATTTACCCCATGACCGGGGTAAGATGACGAATAATAACTTTTAAAAAAAAAACTTTGGATCACTTCATTGAACTTTAATAACACAACAAGGTTAACATCAAGTAATATATTGACAAACTTTTCATTACATTTTCAGTTCTCTCATTCATTCAGAGTGGTCAGAAAAAAACATGAAAGCTTAACCTCGTCATCTTACCCCACCTTCCCCTATATATATTTTTTTAAATCCGATTTGGGATCGTTTAAAAAATAATATTTTGTTTCTAAAAAAACTAGCAGTCCTGGACTATCTAACTGCATTAACCCCACACACTCTTTCGATTCTAAATTTGATTTGTTGGTTTTTCCCATTCGCTTGCACTTGTTTGAAAACTCATCAATCCCACTTAAAATCGAAAGAGTGTGGGAAATGATTGCAGTTACTTAGCCCAGGACTGCATGTTGGAACAAACTATATCAGGACATAGCCAATCATATAAAATATTAAAAAAAAAATCTGGTGCGTGCGCGCAACACACAACTTTCACTTACCAACTTACTTAGATTAGAAATTAATGCGTTTTGTTAATTGCCACTTCTCAAATGAACAGAACGGCTTTTATTATGAACAATGGTCTGTCACTAAAAGCGTACTCCGCATGCGTGGGCTCAACAAGTTTTATGAATTGACTGAATATTTTTCGTTTTTTCTCCTCTTTATGTTTTCTTTATTTTTATCATATCTCATATTTAGCCATTTCTAATTTTCGAGAGACAGTTACTTTCTCCATATAAACAAAAGCAGAGGTACTTTATAGGAAACAAACAAACAAAAAAGGCCCCAGCCCCCCCAAAAAAGCCCCCTCAGAACATTTTAATAATGATAAAGCTTACCTGATATTAAAGAACACCTAATTTTCATTAGACATAACGAATTTGATAAAAATCGTTAGAGCCGTTTTTGAGATCATCGAAGAAAAGGTAAAAATTGGAAAAAAAAAAAATATGAAATAAAGTTCCCGCTCCCTTTGACCAATTTTGATGAAATGTTGGCTATCACATCTTTGGCATATACAGACATCAAATACCCAGTTTGAACAAAATCGTGAAAGCCTTTTTTAAATAAATAAAAAAAACACGTGAAAATGATGCAAAATTTATTAAGTAAAGTCCCCCCTCCGGTTGATCAATTTTGATGTAATGTTGGCTATCACATCATTGGCATATACTTACATCAAATACCCAGTTTGATCAAAATAGTTAAAACCGTTTTTGAGTAAATAAATAAAACACGTGAAAATGATACAAAATTTATTAAGTAAAGTCCCCCCTCCGGTTAATCAATTTTGATGAAATTTTTACAGTCATATCTCAGGCATATAAATAGATCAAATACTCAGTTTAATCAAAATCGTTAGAACCGTTTTTGAACAAATCGAAAAAAACTTAAAAAGTTATTAAATAAAGTACCCCCTCCCTTTGAGCAATTTTGATGAAATTTTTGCTGTCACATCGCGGGCATATACATACACTAAATACCCAATTTCAGGTTCGCACGGTTTATAATTTTTGATCTTGTCTGTTCACACACACACACAGACCATTTCGCGGGGCTTGGTTAATTGGACTCAGGGGACCCCAAAACGTGTATTTCCGTTGAAAACCGGAAGTCGAAATTTTTCAGGATCGCAATAGTTCCACTTACTATATATTTCATATATAGGTAAGTGAAAGAAAAAAAATATTATTGCTCAATATTTTGTAAATCAAAATTTATTGAAGATAGGATGAAAGACGGATGACCTTGAAGAAAAAAGTATACATCCCGCATTAATTACTTTCCTCTGTAGTATTGGCCAAAATATAAGGTGGGTAACCAGCGTCTATTAGACTTCCATGGAGCATTGTATGAGCAGTTTTGTAGACAGTTACTAACAAGGTCGTGTCCACTTGACAAATTTGCCCAGGGGTTGGAAAACATAATACATCGTTGGTTTCACATTCGCAGAGTAATTCTTCTTTGGTTTCTTGAAAAAGAAAAGGATGGAAAAATCCAAATTCGGTGACCAAATGTATCTGATTTAAAAAAGAAAATCCGAAATGCACTAGAAAAACATAAGGGGGTCCAGAGATATCACCTTTTATTAGAATCTATCCTACGACAGATTATTTGAAACTATTTCTAACAAATGAATCATTAATACATAACATCGATCCACACGAAATTTTGGAAAAAAATAACTCGGTTAATATTATTGAGTTGATAGGTGCGCGACTTATGAAATCATATAACTGAAGCCTATATTATTATTATCATTATTTTTATATGATTACTAATTGGTTCTTATATATATTAATATAAAGTATGTAGCCTTCCTGCTAGAGTGTTTCAAAGGGAGGATATGGGCGTTAGATCCCTCCCCAAAATTTCAGAAAAAATAATTAGTGGAATAAATTGCACTTTCCGGTACAGTATTATTCATATATAAGAATTTACTAACGTTTTTTTATATCGATCCAACCCCCACACCCAAAAAATTGTGTTTCCCAATGCGTTATACATTATATGTATTATCTATATATCTTCCAAAAAAAAAAAAAAAAAAAAGGATCAAGGGTAAAGGTAAAAAAGTAAATATATATGTATAAGTAAGTAACTGCAATGGTTTCCCACTCTCTTTCGATTTTAAGTGGGATTGATAAGTTTTCAAACAAGTGCAAACGAATGGGAAAAAACATCAAATCAAACTTAAGATCGAAAGAGTAGAGTGTGTGGGGTTAATGCAGTTAGATAGTCCAGGACTGCTAGTTGGAACAGACCATTTTTGTTGCAGAATTACAAGGTGTGAAAGGAATTCACAGAATATTTCAATTCTGACGCTGGAGCTAGATATATAGATAATACATCTAATGATAATAATAATGGCATTGGGAAAGACAATTTTTTTTTTGGGGGGGGGGGGGGTGGATCGATATAAAAAAACAAAACAAGGGAACTCATTATAGGCGAGCGCAAGCGACGGTGCTGCTTCTTTCAGGAACTAGAGAAACGGGGATAGAAGCCGGGCCATTACCTGGGATTCATAGGGTTTTTTGGCGTTTTTAATTTATTTTTCCATAATTAAAACCCGATTGAGCAAAAAATTATTTGAAAAATGTCTAATAGGTATTTCTCGCTCCCTCAGTGTTCAATTAGAAAATCAAAAGACGTGTAATTCCATTTATTTCCAAAAAATAAAAAGCTTCTTAAAGGGTGGATTGTAAAATTAAGAATAGATAAGCCTGTTTCGAAACATATGACGATATGTAGTCTTCATTTTAAAGTGACTACATTAATTCATTTGACATTTTATTATTCCAAAATGCTAGTTTTATTAATAAATTTGATTTCCACTTTTATTTGATGGGACAGTCCTTTAAGATCGCTTCTTTGAAGGCACAAGGCTTGTAAAATGACTGTTTTTTTACTTCTAGATATTATTCCACATGTAATTATGTGGTTTGCGTCAAGGATGCCCTGCTCTTCAATTAATGGTCTCTTAAAATCACCAATTATCTCTATCACATCAACTACATCTATCCCCGTTTCTTCCGACATTTTGTAAAACTACTAGTGCGCCCTATAGTCGATTGCGCCCGCCTATTCCTAGAATTCAGAAAGTTTCTGAGAGGGCGCACTTTTTTCTTACATTTTACGAGTAATGATGGACCTAATTTAAAATATGTATTAGTAAACAGCGACATTGTGTATTAACTGATATGCATATCATTCAAATAAAATTTGTAGCTCCAAAAATTAGCTCGTTTTGATGAACAAATACTTCAGCATTACATATCGCTACTGAGTTTGTAACTTCTAAATTAATTCTTTTTTTTCACGAATCATCTTCCAATTTTTCAATAATATCCTTTACTTTAGGCAAGACTAGGCAGTAGCCTTATTGACCATTACAGATTCGTAGAACAAAATCCTTTATACCGACCGTATAAAGCAGGGCGACGGTTATCAAAGCAATGGAAAAGGAATGGCACTTCTGCAAAATCCCTTTTTTGGCTTAGGCTGTCTTGCATAGGACGAGAGATATAGCATCTTCGGTTTTTTTTTTCGAATCATAAACATAACCAAATATGGCAGCGAAGATACATGGGTTATTCCAAAGGTTAGCAACCTTTGCTTGCCGAATCGGGAAGTGGGAAGGAAATATATTCCGCTTCGTAAAATAAAAGTCTATCACCCCAGGCTACAGTCTAAGGTGCGTCCCTTTTAACTCAAAAATGTTGATTGAGGATTTTCTTCAAAACAATGTTCCTGCACAGTGATAAAAATTCCTATTTTTCTGAAAAAAAAAAAAAAAAACATTCTCCATATAGTTTGTTTACTGATTACCAATGGACCATCTTTCTCAATAACATGTTATTCCCAAATAATAAATTTATTATTTATTTATTTGTTCTTTGCCCAATGAAAAAAACAAACAATGGTTTCATGATTTACGAATTTAGCCATGAAAATGATTCATAAACTTGATGTAGGTACTTATATCAACAACAGGTTTTCCTCATTGTATTATTAACTGAGGACAGTGACCAGACCTTGGATATCAAGGATTCGGCTCGAGATCTTTAATATTCTTCTTAACCTTTTCATTAATTCTTCCTTTAAGCATTGGATCCTATTATATTTCGTTCAGTAAGGGCTAATCAACTTATGTGTATTCAAGAGGATGCGATAGTATTACCTACTTAGTAATCGCTATGTGGGATGGGGTTCTTCTTTATGCACATCTTGATGACGTCTGCAATAACAAGTGTAAATCACGAGATGATTATAAAATCATCTGCGTATATATTATAGATTGTGCGGCTTATGCAATTAGGAGTATGACATTGAGTGAATAATATCTAACTTAATTTATGGACTATGCATACAGAATAGAAAAACAAAATAGTAGCAATGTAATTAAACATTTACTGTTCAATGCATATTTAAATATTTGCAGGTTTACTTACACAAACAAACAAAAAGCACATGACAGGTTTTTACTTTCACTTACCTATATATGAAATATATTGTAAGGGAAAGTATTGCGATCGTGAAAAATTTCGACTTCCGGTTTTCAACGGAAATACACGTTTTGGGGACCCCTGAGTCCAAATAACCAAGTCCCGCGAAATGGTCTGTGTGTGTTAACAGACTAGCTCAAAAACTGTAAACCGTACAAACCTGGAATTGGGTACATATTTAGTGTATGTATATGCCCGTGATGTGACAGCAAACATTTCATCAAAATTGGTCAAACGAAGGGGGAACTTTATTTAATAACTTTTTACGTTTTTCTAATGATTTTGATAAAATGGGTATTTGATGTATGTATATGGGGGGGGGGGGGCACTTTATTTCATAAATATTTTTCCCATTTTTACGTTTTTTTCGATTTCCTCAAAAACGGGTTTAAAGATTTTGATCAAACTCGTCATGCTTACAGAGAATCAAGTATTCTTTAATGTCAGGTAAGCTTTATCATTATTAAAATGTTAGGGGGCTTAAATAGGGAACGGGCCTTTTTTTGTTTTCCTATGAAGTGCCTTTGTTTTTGTTTTTATTGAGAAATTAACTCTCTTTACGCCTTAAAATAAGAAATGGCTAAATATGAAAAATGAAAAAAACAAGTAAACATATACAGGAGAAAAAAAGAAAAATATTCGGTCAACTCATGCGCAGTACGCGTTTAATAACAGACTATTGTTTATAAACAATGACATTCTGTTCATTTAATGGAAATTCTTTGGTTGATGGTTACTAAATGAAGTTTTCAACAACTACAGAAAGAATTATAAAATCAGACAACTTGGATTATTATGCTTGCGGTATACTTTAAAGAGGAAATAGAAACAAAAATAAGTAAATGAATGTGGAGAAATGTGTGACTTTGAGAAATGGCATTTAACGAAACACATAAATTTCTAATCAAAGTAAGTTGGTAAGTGAAAGTTGTGCGCATCGTACCAGAATTTTTTTGTATCTTAAATAATTTCAACAGAGGTCACATGTAGTTTAGTGCCCAGCATCACAGTCTACAGTACACAAGGGTTCGCATCTCTTTGCTCTTAGAGGGGAGGGTAAATGCGGTCCCGAGCCGGTGCGATTTCCCAATCCCAAAGATATCTGTGGATAGGGATTTAGGATCTAGAAAATTTAGGGCTCTCACTGTATCATCTTCCGATTAGCCATAATAGCTTATAGTGGTCTAAATTAGTAGTAAATAGTAGTCTAAATTCATAAACGATACTCTCAACTGTCGATGTAAGGCTTTCAATGCATTTATTTTTGGAAAATTAAGATTTTTTTTCAAATAATCGGAGATGAAAAAAGGAATGCTATTCAAGATAGATTTTTATTTCTCTCACAACAATTCCTGAACGTACTCATGTTACTTCGAAATTTCGTAATTCGTCAGAAAGTACATTTTGGGCAAGAGGTGATAAAATGCTTTTTTAGCAAGAGGTGAATCATTTGGAATTCACTAGTGAGAGTAGAGGCAGCTCTGGTACTTTCTACCTCTTTGCCAAAAATAAGTTTCTACTGAAAAGTTTGATAAGCAGGCTTCTTTATTTCTATCTTCTTTAAATGAGAAAAGTGAAAGAATTCAACTAAGAAATGAATAATGTTATAATGAACATTGCAAATGGGAGATTAATAAAAACATTACTTAACTACCCTATATTTCCCCAAAATTATTTAAAAAAAACATCTGACAAACGCTTTGTGATAGCATACCCATTTGTTAAACGTAAATTGGAAATCTTTGAGTTTGAGGACGTGTTTTCACTTTTTGCCCGAATACAATGCTCCCCATACTCCGATAGCGTGAAATAAAATTGTCTCCTTTCTATGTAAAATTTAGTGTTACAATGTAGAAGATGTTGAACAAAAATAATTGTCTCATGATATTTATATTTATATTAAAAAACATTAAGTTTGAATGAGAGGTGTGTAAAAAGTGGTGGCAACGAAGTTACTCTCCCCAGCCCTGTCTAATGTTGCTGTAGCTTCTAAATCAAATAACTAATAAAATAGAAAGCAACAAATAATAATTATAACTTACAAAATATTATAACTTAACAAAAAAAGAACATAATATTATAACTTACTTACCCTAATTAATCTTAAGTACAATTCTAAAAACTAAAGTCCTCTAATATTCAACTAACGCCAAGATAACAACCACAAGTTTATCAGGAGTAAGGAAGACCATTGGTATACTGCGTGACGATCCAAGCCAGTTCACTGATAATATAAAAGTGTAAAGGTCCACAAGGATCCAAAAAAATCTGTAAAGTCTGCTTATGATTTCACCGAAGAAACCTGTTTATGAGCCCTTTGACTTTAAACCTCCTTCCGTCTCTCTTGTTCCCCTTTCGATTAGTTATAACTAGAGCCCGGATTCTCGTGCAATTGCAATTTTTTTTCAAATGAAATCGATCGGGGACAAGTTATTTACACGAATTAAGGCATCCGGATTAACATATGTAAGTTTTATTTTGCATGAAATTGCACATTTTGAGGGTTACTGCACAAATTTGCACATTTCAGGTTTTCAGTGCACGAAAGTGCACTTTTTGATATTTCATTAATAATATTGAACTTTTTTAAATTTTTATTGTAGAGAATAGTTACGATTTATTTTAGGTATAATCACCAACAATATTACCGATGTATGCATGTATTTGTAATTTATTTATCTACCTAATTTTCTAAGAAAGAAAAAATGATTCATGATTTCAAAATATTTCTTCGAACGCGTTAAGGAAATGGTATTATGTCGAACAATGTTCCTTTGTATTAACTTTCTTAGAAGTTCTAACTTGATTTGACTCAACCTTCCCACCTATTCCTTTATTTTCATTTCATTCTGAAGTTGAGTTTAGTTCGGTAAACAAGTAAAATAGCCCTCGCAAGGCACACTGGGGTCTGACAGAACCCAAGAACATATTAAGTACGAATATCTAATTGATAAAATTATTCTAATGGCTGTGACTTCTATGTATTCGAAGTTGGTACACCTACCGCCTTAGCGCCTATGTTGGAAAAGCTGTAGTTCATCCTGTTGTTTTTATAGAAAACTAGCTAGGGTGCCCGGCTTCGCTCCGGTAATAACAGAAAAACTTTAAAATTAAAGGAAATATAGAACAAAATTAGCACCTTCTTGAAACTTCGGTTTTAACTTGGTATCAATATTAAGATTCGAGAACTGCAGAGTCCGCCCAAATAAGTAACCCTAAAT
Source organism: Aelia acuminata (assembly GCA_911387785.2). Taxonomy (NCBI): domain Eukaryota; kingdom Metazoa; phylum Arthropoda; class Insecta; order Hemiptera; family Pentatomidae; genus Aelia; species Aelia acuminata. Next base: position 26,859,404 of record OU426981.1, on the reverse strand, counting down.
ACTTTATAGGGGGTTGAAAATGGAAAATGAACAATTAATTTTAATGAAACTTTGTCGAGTTATGCATCGTGTTTCATGGTTTCTGTAATTCTGAATCGAATAAGCCCATTCCTAGCAGTCAGCAGATAATAACTTATTAGATTATAGTTGAAAAATCTAATAGCTCAGTTAAAGATATTATATTTCGAGTATAACTTAAGCGCCGAATACTGTGACGATCCTATTAGATCCAGAAGAATAGATACTACCGAAGATTCTTAGAAACTTTTTTTTAAGACTTTTCCTCCATTTCAATCTCCCTTAAGATATCCCCCCGTAATTTGACTCTGCAGAACTCGAATCTTATTACTATTACAAAGTGAAAAGCAAAATTGTGCCTTCAATTTTTTCACCATATTTCTTTTTGAAGAACCAAGAGGAATGATAAACTCTTATTGAAAAAATGCTGTATTTGGAGTTAGTCATTTTTCAACCGGAATGCCTATCATACATAGTAATCATAACAACTTCTTTTTCATAACTACAATAGAACACTTTAAACTTTTTATTTTCGATTTATATTCAGTCAATTTATCTCTTTTTTTTTATGTGTCTTTTTATTCGATCACTGTACTATTCAGAAATGTTCACTTATATTGCATTAAATTTAGTTAAGTATACATTATATACTGATTAAACGTAATCTGTTGATCAATTAGCCTTCTTATGAGAAAATTAATTTTTTTAGGAATCCAGTTGGTTTTCTAATTGATTGCAGAGATGTTGAATCATTATTTTATTTTGAAAGCAAAGGATAAACTAATTATTATCGCTTAATTTTTTAGTAATTTAAAAAGAACAGCTGAAAAAATATATAACCTTTACAACCTCCCTGGATGAATGAACAATAAACATAGAGTGAAACGCACCCTAGCGCTTTCTGGTAGCCTGAAGCTCGAACTAAATCTTTCATTCATAAACTCGTATCTCAGTCTAAGAGAGGCTAATTAAATGGTGCGAGAGCATTAAAATTCCAGTCCTTTTCTCTTCAATTTCACACCCTTAAGAGAAAAACGGAAACCTTCTTCTCCGTTAGGGGGCATACAGTTACACGCTGACATAAATCTCTTAATCGTCCGTGGAGTCGTTTCTGAGCCTTATCGGCACGCACATTGTACACTTTGCTTTATAATATATATTGATTAAAAACTTGTGTTGGGGTCCTGTAGACCCCAGTGTGGCATCTAAGTTCTACTTTTTGTTATTACACTTTTATTACAATTTGCTTTGTAAGTGAGGTAAATGTAACAAATATTTCTTTTAAAATGTTTTATTGTTTGGTTTATATTTCTTTTTGTGGGTTATGTTTTATTTTTTATTTATTGCTTAACTTTCTGATAAATGTGAATTTTTTCAGAATGGCTTAGGCCTAAAGTGAGAAGGTCAATAAAAAAATTAATTAAGGAATTAGGAGTCAATGGCACGGGTCCAAAGGCCCTAGGTCAATTTAAAAAGGAAGATGCTCTTATTGTTCTTGACAAAAAGATAGGAAAACAAAACTAGTTTGTAGGGAATGCCACAGCCACACACTTGTGTGTGGAATGCAGTCAATGTATCAATGAGGGCTGCATGTAAGAAAAGTGGTCGGCAATAAATTTTGTAAAATATATTTTTTATATTTAGAATATTCTAAGTAACAATAGAAAAATAATGAATCTTGATATGCATAAAATTTGAATTTTCTATATACGTTTTTTCCAAACTGTAAAAACTACTTGAAAAATGTGCATTTTACATGTGTTTTTTTATATAACGTAAATTAAAATAAATATTTTTAATCCAATTTATTGTTTTCTTGATCTTGTACGTTTTTTTTAATTTTCTAAATAAAAGCTTCTAAAAATATTTTAAAACTATAATTTATATAAAGGATTAACTTTTGGGGTCTGTAGGACCCCAGTGTGGTATGTATGAAAAAAAATATTAGTGTGGCTTTGGAAGGATAGTGAAAATGCCTAAAGTGACAGCCAGCCAATCTTCCAAAATCTAAATTCGGATAAAACCATACCTTCTCGATTTGTGAACGACAGTTTAGCAAATGTTTTTGTTAAAAATCCTACCAAGATAAAATCCTTTTATTTGTTAGCGACGCCGCTCCGTAAATGGTAAAAACTGGAGAAGCATTAAAAGTTTTTTATTCACATTTAAGCACATATGAATATTACAATAATTATATAAATATGTTAAATTAATATTTGATTTTTTTAATTATACACCACCTCTTCACACAGCAGAAGGTTGAATTGCACGTTTGTCAGTGTTTTTTATTTTTGCTTCACGTTTGTCAGTGTTTTTTATTTTTATTGCACGTTTTTGCACGTTTGGCTAATTTTTATTGCACGTTTTTAAAAATTTTACTGCACGAAATCCGGTCTTTAGTTATAACAATATGACAACTTATGATTTCATATAAAAATAAATTTAATAAAAAAGGTCAATAAAATAAAATAAGTCAGGTCACTATGTACAGTCCTCATTCAAAACGTAGCCGTATACTTCAATTATTATACTTTTTAATGTTCGTTTCTAGCCACCACCAAACTGTATGCGCCATCTTTATTTCCTAGAATGTTGATTTTAGTTGTTAAGGATTCAGAGTGAAGAGTATCAAATTATTGCTCTTTAACAGGCACTCTCACGTTTGCGATTACGTAGCTTTTACGGATTTCTCATATTTGCTTTTAATACCAATAACAATTATTATTTATTCAATTTTCATATATATATATATATATATATATATATATATATATATATATATATATAATATATATATATATATATATATATATATCGTCCTTTTTGCAGATAATATGATCGTTATTCTTTTTACCCTGGCGCTGGGAGCCTTCCTGATCTGGTGGCTATTGACTCCAGACAAGAGACTGAGGGAGATGGGCAGCAAGATCCCAGGTCCAACTCCTTATCCAATAGTCGGAAACATCTTCAACTTCAACATCTTCGGCATAAGTCAGTCTTCATTTCTGTATATATATGTTAATATTTAAAAAACCTTTAACATCAAAGCTTAATAGATATGTACATGGGCGTACCCAGCGGGGGGCAGGGGGGGGGGGCAGCTGCCCCCCCTGGAAGGCTGGAAGCAATAATTTTTTAGGCTCTTAAGACTGGAAGCAATGATAGAATACATTTTTTCAAGCAAATAATTGTAATAAGTTAGTTGATAAAGCACTGCTATAATTATACATAAGTTTGGTTTCATTCACCTTTTCCGCGGTAAGATGTTACTACCTTAACGACCATAGCTTGCCCCCCCCTAGATTTTAGCTTGCCCCCCCTAGATTTTAGCTTGCCCCCCCCCCTAGTTTTGATCCTGGGTACGCCCTTGGATATGTACAGAATATCGTTTACAAAGTGCGAACACTACACTCACTATATAGTTTAGAATCTCAGATTATTAGCTTACTTGAATGATCATCGAGGTGATGTTGAACATGCTGCACGAACCAAGGTTTTTCAATGGCGAGTTGGTGCATTTTTAACCTAAAAAAAATAAGCTCTCCCCCACCCCCCTAGAAATTGTAAGAAACAAAAACTAATAATTAAATAAATTCGCATCCATTCATTATATTCATTAAGGACTATTTAAGCAAATATTTTAACGTTTAAATATCAATATGTTTTATTTGAAGCAATTAATGAGCCTTACAAGGTCAGAATGCCTCGAAATCTTTTATCAGCTTGCCCCCTAGACGAAAATTTTACTAGCTTGCCCCCCCCCCCCATAGACGAAATTCTGTGGACTCCCTTGGTCCACAGGTGTGAATACATATAGTAAATGACAATATAGTGTGAAAGGGGTATGAGCCACGAAGTCCTGATTTAAGATATGAGTACTTAAAGCGTTGCGAATAACAAGTAAATGTTTAAATACGATGAATTTTCTATTTAAAGGTAGGTTATTTAAAGGTCCCTATATACTATTAACACATTGAAGTCAGGACTCGTAAAATTACGTTTTTCGCAAACTGTGCATAAACTTATTTCTACGTGATCCGCCCTCTATGCACAGTGTGAGAAAAACGTAAGTTTACGTGTCCAGACTACAATGTGTTAAGAACTAAATAAATGCGTTTTTAAATATAAATATTGACCATTTACTTTTATCCTTACCTCTTAGTGGCCAGTGGCTTGATATCTGTATTCATTTATAATTGACAGTTTAATTTATGATTAAAGAGTGTTAGCACCAATATTCTTACTACAGAAATATGAGGGTAACAACCGGCCCGCGAGACATTTTGAAAAACCCATTTGAAAAAAAAAATCTGGTGCGATGCACGCAACATTCACTTACGAACTTGCTTAGATTGGATATTGACGTATTTCGATAATACAGGCTTATATTGGTACAGCTCCATGAGTTATGGTGTATTTGTATTTAAAAACTTGAAAGTTCTTAGTACTTTTCGATTCATTATTGCTTAATTCTTTTTTTTAAGGGACCGAATTCATCAGTGATAATACGGGATATGAAATTACGGCTGTCACATCGCGGGCATATACATACATCAAATATCCAGTTCGATCAAAATAGTTACAGCCGTTTTTGAGTAAATAAAAAACACACATCAAAATGAGACAAAATTTATTAAGTAAAGTGCCCCCTCCGTTTGACCTATTTAGATGAAATTTCGGCTGCCGCATCGCGGGCATATATTTACATTAAATACCGAGTTTGATCAAAATTGTTAGCCGTTTTTGAGTAAATAAAAAAAACACGTGAAAATGAGACAAAATTCAGTAAGTAAAGTGCCCCCTCCAATTGATCAATTTTGATGAAATTTTTGCTGTCACATCGCGGGCATACACATACACATACACTAAATACCTAATTTCAGTTTCGCCCGATTTATAGTTTTTGAGCTAGTCTGTTCACACAGACCATTTCGCGGGTCTTGGTTATTTGGACTCCGGGGACCCCAAAACGTGTATGTCCGGAAGTCGAAATTTTTCACGATCGCAATACTTTCCCTTACTATATATTTCATGTATAGGTAAGTGAAAGTATCGATAGACTGCTTACCTATATTCCCTCCAAATGAGTAAGATTAAGATTAATAAGGGCATCATAACTTCGGTGTGTATCGGCACAGCTTCATTTAAACAACAATAATTTACGTTCAATAAACGTATGCACAATAAATACACTAATTTTGAAAGCGGCCCGCGAACGTATTTGCACACTATAGATACAAGTGATAGATATACAAAGAGATAGATATACAAAGAGATGGATATACAAAGCGTTGCCCATAACAAGTCAAAGGTTGCCCATATCCGCATTAGTGGATTCTTTTGAACCGAATAAAATCCAGGGAGCTAGAAAAATGCTGTCGGAATAGTAAGTCTGCTCTGAAGCAATCGATATATATACATAAATAGGAAAATCAAAAAAATTAAGACAAAGTGTTTAGTGTTATAAAATCGTAAATATTATTGAATTGCGTGCGTTGGTAATATATTAAGGGGAAAAAAATGCAAACGAAAACAGTATAATTTTATAAATATGGTATATATCCTATTATATATCCCCATCAAAAATCAAATGGAACAATTTGCATTTTGATAGTACTAATCATTTCGATAAATATATTTTTGTCATTCTGGTCTACTGTGCAGCGCCGATAAACGATCATTCGAGATCACATTTCTACTCATTAGCCTACTACGTAAAATCGAGTGCACCAAAAAAATGATATAATTCCAACCTTTTAGAGATTTTTGATAATGCAGCTGGTCTCTGAAGCTCTTATAAACTTCCTCCTTATAAATGCAGCACATTATGCGACGCAGATAAATGCATTGGTTCCCACTCATCATGCGTGAAGAGCGCCTTAATTACAGCTTCAAGGTCTAATAACTACACCACTTCCAAAACATAAGTATTTTATATTGTATTTATTTCCACAAATGTATGTCTTAATTTTGTTTTTGTTTTCCCACATATATTTATGTCTTAGTTTTTTTTTATTTTGTTCTTACTAACTTTATTACACGTTACCATTATAGTTTATCATTTCTATTGTTTTTTGGTTTTTAAATTCTGGGGATTACGATTGATAAGAAAGAAATTATAATAATCTGAAGGGACATTATAATTTCGTTCTGGGCAAGTTGTCCCCTTCGTTTTCACGGCATCTCTTCGGTGGTAGAGGATGAAAAAGGGCCTCCAAACAAGAAGTTTTAATCTTTGAACATATTCGTTCAAGGGTGCACCGATTATAATCTTGCAATTATTCAAAGATTTCAGTGTGAATATTCACATTTTTTGTAAAAATTCACCACTATCCCTGTAAACGTATTAGTATTTTGAGGAAATTTTGTGACAGTGCTTTCGCAGGTACTTACGTATGTGAATAAAAAAAGTTTCACTTTGATAAATTCATATTCACATAATAATAACTATATGAATATATCTGTATTCGTATTTATAATGCTTCCCAACTTAGGAGGGCGATAGACAGTGGCGGTCCCATGGGGGGGGGATATTGGGGATCAATCCCCCCCCCGAAATTTCGACGAAAAAAATTAGTGGGATGAATTAAAAAAAATAATTACGCATCTAACTTTTACGAGTTTTCTAGGGAAGTTTAGTTTAATTTTGACTAGAATTTTTTATACAAAATTTTGTATATGAACTTAATGTATAAGCATAAGCAAATAAAGTGTGCTATTTTTACGCTGGTTTTTTTTCCATTCCGTCCAATCCCCCCCCCCCGAAATTTTTTTTTGGAACCTCCTAATTATTCAAATGAGATTGCTAAATTTTTTATCCCGTCCGTCGAAAACTCACTGTCTTTTATCTATTATGACTTTTATTGCAACGTGCCAGATTTCGATAATAGTTTTTTAGTATGGGATTCTCGTCCTAAATTGTAGAGCTTTGTGTATTTCGAATTCCATAGCATATATTGTGTCATCGTGTGCTCTATTACTTAGACTTGCAGGTGATGTCCTTGAATTCTTGAGAAGGCTGTTTCAATATCCTGGTGAGTTAAAAGATGGGCTGTGTTTTCTTATAATATTGTCAGAATTAATAGGAATGCTAGTTGTATATGTGACTTAACTTTAAATGAAACTAAATTTTCAATGTCACGACATTCAAAATCTTCCATTACAAAGTTAAATATTTTAATATTAGGGACTGCTACGTATCTAGGTGGCCCTAGGATTTTTTAATGGGAGTGAAAAATCCTTGTCTATGCCGCCCCTCGGATAGGACGTAAAATGGAGGTTACGAGCCTGTACGATATCAGGTACTTGTTAAAGATCCCTATCCTAATTATACCTGGATAGGCAAAATTTAGGACTCCCACTGTAGCATCGTCCGATTAGCCTTAGTAGCATAAAGTGACGTTAAATGAACAAACAACAAGCTACCTACCATTACATTGACAATCATTATAGTTAATAGTTTTATCATTATTGATTTTCATTATTTAAAGATTTATGTGTTCATTAACGTAGGCATATCGAAGACTTAAAAGTCTGTACTTATCGTTAAAAGCCTGTCTAAGTGTAATTAACAGATAGATACCGTTAGATATAATATCATTTTTATAACTAAAGCTGTTTATATGTTTCTCTCAAATGAGGTGATAAAGCGATTCATAGCTTTTGCTCTGTTCCTGATTTATATCTGAATATTCTAGGTAGTGGTATAATGGGATAAAAGCTTATCAGAAGATACGTATTTCCATATAATTTTTCTGTTCTGCAAGAAATATTTATTTTAAATGGTTTTATTTTGCTATTTTCAGAAGCTCTGGATGATTGGAAGTATTGTATGAATAAATATGGTAGGACTTTCCGATTTTGGCTCGGTCCGCAACTGCACATATTCATTACAGAACCAGAAGACATTCAAGTAAGCACATAATAAGAAGTTGGTATTTACTTTTATATATGTATTTATATAAATATACCTATATATTCTGATTTATTATCAGTGTCAACTATATCATTGGCTATTTGTTAGTCTTGATAACGGATTGCTTTTTTCTTTAAAGTCTTTTTTTTTTTTTTTTTTTTTTAAGTCTTCTATTTATTCATATATTTCTAACTTATAGAAGTTTCATATGATTGCTTTCGTTTCAATTAGCCAATTTTACACTTTAAAACGTTAAAGAAAGGAAAAATCTATTATTGATTATTTTTCCTTCTTGTTACTTTCGATTCTACTAATATAAGTACCCTACATTTTTAAAATACTGATTATATTTTCTTGTTATTATCATGTTCCTACAGCTTAATTTCATCTGAACAGATATGATTTATTTGACTCTCGACTTACTTCGCATTTTCTTATAGAAGTAATATATTTTTAATATATATATATATATATATATATATATATATATATATATATATATATATATATATATACAATTTTTTTCTAAACATATGTGTTATGTGTCATCACTGTATTATAACTTTAGACATGATTTTTTATATCACATTTGGAGGTTTTTCATTGTATTTTAACGTTAAATGAAAAAAAAAAACCTTACATATGTAATACGGCCCATTTTGAAAAGAAAAATCGAATGAAATGAGTTATTTCCAAATTAACAGAGAATATCTTTTTTTTTTTTATCCATGAATTTTATACCCACTTCTTAAAAGATAATTATTAATACTACTGACTATAACCCTCATACTATTGCTTGTTATTTTTGTTGTTGTTTTGCATTATATCATGAAATGTACAAATGCAGAAACGTTATTCAAATATATTCAATTGAATATATAATTTTGTTCATGTTTTCCCTATTATATTTCCTTCAGTTAATATTTTAAAATATTAGCATGTAATTGCAGTCGTTACTCAGACTTAAAATCATTTAACAAAGGTTACAAAGCTATTTTTATTATTTTTTCTTTTTAAACTAACACTTAGCATATTGCTTAACAGGACTGAAGAAAACACATTGCCGAGATCTAAAGCCGAGAAGTATGCTAAGCTGTAATTAATGGCCAACACCCGAGACATGAACCCGCATATACCTATTCAAAAGTTGTCATTCCATCTTGGTTTTCCTTTTAAGAAAAAGAAAATATTATCGTTTTGTTAACGGAAAACAAAGTTATCTCCTTGCTTTGAAAATATGTTTACTGTTTGTTAAGACCTAGGTTTATTGTTATTTAGGAACTATTTCTTTAAAAGTTCCTAATCTCTTCGTTTATCATAATAACCCCTTCTTCTTTTATATTATTATTCATCAAAATATAGTTTTATCTATAGTATAATATCTATAGTATAATATAGTATAATATCTATAGTATAGTATCGCTCGCTCCTATCAAAAACATTATATTAAGTATGACATAATTAATAAACGTTACTAAAGTACAATAAAAGGTGTTCAGAGTAGATGTTATGCCTCCCATTGAACTTTTTACTAAGAAAGAACTTTTTTACCTGAAGAAGAACGAAATCTAAATTTTTCAAATTTTAAATAGGCTTATTTATTTATGATTGTTCTTGTAAAAAAATCCATATATATTGCCAGAATTGAAAATCTTAAAAAGATAAAGCACTCTTACAGCGCATTTAGAAAACAGTTATAACTAAAAATGACCGATTTCTGAAATATGAGGTTGATTAAAGAAGTGAGCGATATGTTGTTGGGGCAAACATAATACTTCTTGGGGAGGGGGGGGGGGGCAAGATTAATAACGGCGATTTTCTACTTTGTAACTTTTCTACTTGTACGAACTTGTGTCGAATAATACAAAGTTTCAACTTTTCGCAAACTTTTTTAAGACTGGCGTATTTTGTGACGGTTAGAATTTCATGTTTCGGTGTGGTTTCGACGTGTTTTGAAACTCGAGTCTGTTTTGTGGAATCGGTTAGAAAAGTAACTAAAACCCTTAAAGTAAAAATTAAACTCTAGGATTTTTTTTTTTTTTTTTTTTTTTTTTTTTTTTTTTTTTTTTTGCGCAAGACGGGCGCTATTGACTATAGGGTGCGCTAGTAGTTTTGCAAAATGTCGGAAAGAACGGGGACAGACATAGTTGATGTGATAGAGATAATTGGTAATTTTAAAAGACGATTAATTGAAGGGCAGGCTATCCTTGATGCAAACCACATAATTGATGTGGAATAATATCTAGAAGTAAAAAAACAGTTCAAGGGCGTACCCAGGATCAAAACTAGGGGGGGGAAGCTAAAAACTAGGGGGGGGGGGCAAGCTATGGTCGTTCTGGTTGTAACACCTTACCACGGAAAAGGTAAGGTTATATAAAATTATTTATAATTATAGCAGTGCTTTATCAACTAAGTTACTACAATTATTTGCTTGAAAAAAATGTATTCTATTATTGCTTCCAGTTTTAAAAGCCTAAAAAATTATTGCTTGCAGCCTTCCAGGGGGGGCAGCTCCCCTCCCCCCCTGCCCCCCGCTGGGTACGCCCATGAAACATTTATTTTACAAGCCTTGTGCCTCCAAACTAGCAATCTTAAAGGACTGCCCCATCAAATAAAAGTGGAAATCAAATTTATTTATAATAATAAGCAATTTTCGTGTATAGCTGGTAGTTTTGGTAAATGCAAACACATCATTGTAACTTTACTCTACGTTTTTCGGTTAGTAATAACATTAATTACCTATTCATACAATCATTGTTATGACAGCTTAGATTCATTGTCATATTATTTATTTGTCAAAACTTTCAGGCTTCGCATTGAAAACTTGGAACAATTAAGCACAACGGATGTAAGACCAAAATGGGGAAAATTAAAAAAGAAAAACAAAAATGACACTATGGTCCCAATGTTATTTGCATAAAACTAACATTTTGGAATAATAAAATGTCAAATACTAATATTCACCTGGATAAATATAGTAACTTTCTTTAAAATGAAGACTACATATCGTCATATATTTCGAAACAGGCTTATCTATTCTTAATTTTACAATACAATCTTTAAAAAGCTTTTTATTTTTTGGAAATAAATGGAATGACACGTCTTTTGATTTTTTAATTGAACACTGAGGGACCGAGCAATACCTATTAGACATTTTTCATATGATTTTTTGCTCAATCGGGTTTTAATTATGGAAAAATAAATTAAAAACGCCGAAAAACCCTATGAATCCCAGGTAATGGCCCGGCTTTTATCCCCGTTTCTCTAGTTCCTATAAAGAAACAGCACCGTCGCTTGCGCCCGCCTATACATTTTTCTTTCTTATCGATTTTTGCCATCTGTAACCGTTAACGAGATATGCGCTCCCGTATCTCGATAATTATTGAAAAAACATTCAAAACACATTTTTCGCAAAAGCAGTGCTTCCTGCGCCTCAGATCTTGATTTCACAGAAAATTCTATAGAAATAAAGTTCTAGAGAATTAACTTACCTTCAAAATGAGTTGGTTTATCAATTTATATGAATTTATTCGAATGTTAAACAGTGTATAAGTTAAATATTGAAGAAAAACTCTACCAAAAACAAAACTCGAACACAATGTAGCCCGCTTGATGGAAACAAGTTATGGGTTTCTTTTTCTTTTTCAGGTCCTAGAAAACACGTTTAGAGGAAAACCTCCTTAAGGTTAGCTCTACCCCCCTCCCTTGTATTTGTCACTGCGTTTGACCGATTTTTTTAGTAATTTTTTTCGAATAATAATAATTGAAGAGTCCACGGAAGAAAGGGGGGATGTGATTTGGAGTGCTTTCCGAGAAAATCGAGTTTTTAGGTTTGGATCTTTAATTACTTAAGTATCTTTTATCATTTTTCTTCAATTTTTTTATATGTCCTTTTCCTTTTTGTTTTGCGTGTCAAAATAATAAATTTGCCCGAAACAGACATATCACGCTCTAAAAAAAAATGTTTTAGTAAAAAAAAAAACAATTTAAACATAACAGAAAGGGGGATAGTCATGGACGCTCCCCCTTTCTTCCCTCTTTTATTGATGAAATGGTGATATTATTAATACACAATCCATATAACTTCTAACATGACTCTCCCCCATTCTAGGTTTTTCCGCGTGGACATTCCCCGTTTCTTCCGAGTACGTGGTTCTTTCCATCCCTTGTAACCAACCTACTGTCATTTTTTCTTACTATTTATTTTCACCAACATATTCTACTCATCTAGACGAACAATTATATGTATATAACTAAAATTCGGAAAAAATTGACTCTCCCCCTTTCTTCGTGGACTCTTCAATTTATTAATAAAACTGAATACTTGGCAATTCGATATTCATCCAGGAACTATGGTGGATGCTCCTGATCCAAACTCCTGATCCTTCAATATTCTCCAATTAAACCACCTTCCTTAGAATATTAGATATTAGACCAATATCCACCAATTAAGGTTCTTATTAAGATTCTTGACATTTGTTTTCAGATGCTGCTAAGCAGTCAAACATTAATCACTAAATCTGAAGCTTACTACACGCTCGAGTCTTGGCTTGGAACAGGACTCCTGGTCAGTACAGGTTAGGAAATTCTTTGGATATAGTTACATAAAGAAGAAAATTGATTTTATAGATTTATTTTTAGATATTTTCTTATAAAAGGCCATATTCTACATTCTTAACAGATTAGGCTAAACTTTTTTACTTTCACTTACCTACATATGAAATATATAGTAAGTGGAAGTATTGCGATCGTGAAAATTTTCGACTTCCGGTTTTCAACGGAAATACACGTTTTGGGGTCCCCTGAGTCCAAATGACCAAGTCCCGCGAAATGGTCTGTGTGTGTGTGTGTGTGTGTGTGTGAACAGACTAGCTCAAAAAGTATAAACCGTGCGAACCTGAAATTGGGTATTTAGAGTATGTATATGCCCGCGATGTGACATCAAAAATTTCATCGAATTTGCTCAAAGGGAGGGGGTACTTTATTTAATAACTTTTTAAGTTTTTTTCGATTTTCTCAAAAACGGCTTTAACGATTTTGATTAAACTTAGTATTTGATCTATTTATATGCCCCAGATATGACTGTAAAAATTTCATCAAAATTGATCAACCGGAGGGGGGACTTTACTTGATAAATTTTGTATCATTTTCACGTGTTTTTTTTATTTACTCAAAAACGGTTTTAACGATTTTGATCAAACTTGGTATTTGATGTATTTATATGCCAGAGATATGACTGTAAAAATTTCATTAAAATTGATCAACCGGAGGGGGGACTTTACTTAATAAATTTTGTATCATTTTCACGTGTTTTTTTTTATTTACTCAAAAACGGTTTTAACGATTTTGATTAAACTTGGCATTTGATGTATATATATGCCAAAGATGTGATAGTCAACATTCATCAAAATTGGTCAAACGGAGGGGGCACTTTATTTCATAATTTTTTTTCAATTTTTACCTTTTTGATCGATGATCTCAAAAACGGCTTTAACGATTTTTATCAAATTCGTTTTGTTTAATGAAAATTAGTTGTTATTTATTACCAGGTAAGCTTTATCATTATTAAAATGTTCTGAGAGGGCTTAAATGGGGAAGGGGCCTTTTTTGTTTTCCTATAAAGTGCCTTTGTTTTAGTTTATATTGAGAAATTAACTGTCTGTCATCTAACCTAAAAATAAGAAATGGCTAAATATGATATATGAAGAAAATCAAGTAAACATATACAGGAGAAAAAAAGAAAAATAATCCGTCAACTCATAAAACACCTTGAGCTCACGCATGCGCCGTACGCCTTTAATGACAAACCAATGCGTTATTATTACCTATAGATGTTCTGTTCATTTGAGAAGTGGCAATTAACAAAACGCATTAAGTTCTAATCTAAGTAAGTTGGTAAGTGAAAGTTGTGTGTTGCGCGCACGCACCAGATTTTTTCATTTAATGATTCTTGATTGTTAGAACAATGCACCAGCGTATCCAGGTTTTGAGCGAATGGGAAAAAAATTCCAAAAAAACTGTCCAGTTATAATTTATGCCCTAAATTCGAAAACGAATTGTATTTAAACTTTTTTATTTGTGATTTTTACGATTTGTTGTGTATATTTTAATACTCATTATTTAAATCGATGGCTCATCTGTTTACACCACACTGTTAGTCACTGTCTTTGCCTAAAGAATATCCTGAATTCTTCCACAGAAACAAAAAAAAATCTCATGAATAATCGTTTAGTAGAGGTATCCAAAGGATGCTATGCAGATGTTAAACAACAACAAAAAATAAATAACGTGGCTCCTCACCCGGAACGCTACAATGCACAGGGATAACGCAGGAAAAAAACGGAGGATACGTAGGTATAAACAACAACATACATTAAGTGAGCACACAGTATGCTTATGTATTTATAAAAAGAATATTAAATCCATAAACATAAGTACTACTGTAATAGAAATTATTTGAGTTAGATGTGTAAATTCTTCCACTAATTTATTTCACTAATCTTTTTCTTTTTAAATTTCTGGGACTGTCCGTGCTACAACGAATTTAGTTCTAGAATTGAAACCATATTTTAGGATTTTTAGCATTTTTTTTTTTTAGTTGTTTTGTTTATTTTTTTCGTTCTCAATTTATTAAAGTGAAATGGGATCTTAGTTTTTTACTTTCACTTACCTATTTATGAAATATATAGGAAGGAAAAAAAGTATTGCGAACGTGAAAAATTTGGACTTCCGGTTTTCAACGGAAATACACATTATGGGGTCCCCTGAGTCCAAATAACCAAATCCCGCGAAATGGTCTGTGTGATTTTTTTAGGCTCCTTAAAAAAATAAATAAACGATAATGAATCGATAAGTACTTACTGATTTATAATAGGGGAGAGCGGGGTTGGTTGGCATAGGGGGTATGTTGGCCTTTGGCTTATAATTTCCGTCACACATGTTATGACCGCCACAATCGTACCATGTGACCCCCTCGACCTCGGGAGTCTTGTCCTGAGGTTTCAGTCCGATTCTAACAGTGTAGAGAAGCGTGTGCTTCATTGATTGATTTCACAACATTTAAGTAAATTTTTATATTTTCAGTAAATTTGGTTTAGATGCATGGCAAAGCATTTGACTCTGATTCTGTTCACATAGCCCCAAACTCCTTTGAAAAACCTAACCTTTCAACTAACCAGTTTCTTGTTTGGTTGTTCTCCCCTGTTCTGGCAGCCATCTTTCATATGATTTCTCTTGTGGGGTTAGTTGGCTATCTTCAAATGGGGTTAGTTGGCGCAGTAGTAAGTCACAAAAGTAAGGTAAACATATACAAAGGTGGAACTATCAATTGTCTTTAGTTCCAGCGAGGAGGAGGAGAGCAATATTTCCTATGCAAAAGAGACGACATTCTTAACTTAAACGGAATCTTTAGGACCAACGAACAAGATAATGACATTAAAGATCACCTTCCGCCGCAACCGAAGCTTATTGGTGAACCAGCCACACTGGCTACCATGGAAATGAAACTAGTGCACCGCAGGCACTTAGTAATTATACGATCGAAGGGCCAGATAATATTTATCCTACCTAAAGTTTTTGAAGATGAGTTAAATTCGTTTTGTTTTATGAAAAATTTGTTTTCATTGTTCTAACGCAATGATGCTTCTAAGCCACTACATTTTTCTAATTACTGCTGTTTGAAATGTTATGTAATTTTTGTCCATTGAAATAAATTGCAGTCGTATAGTAAAATGCAGCAAATTGTCATTCCATTTTCCTTCAATAGCTGTTAAAAACCGATCAAAATTATTATATCATTATAGTGCAGCTGTTAATAACAATAATATGTGTCAGGCAGTACTTGAATGAGGTGGCCAAACAACACCACATTTTAGGCCAATCTGCCTCACACGGGGGGTTAATTGGCATACTCTGGCTTGACGAATTCTTAAATTTCCTATGATCATAGTGTTAAATATTATGTGTTGGAAAAAATACTTGATTTTCTCTAATACTTGGGGTTTACAGTGGTATCAGCCATATTGGGATTATATTAACAGGAACGACTCAACAATCAAAAAAGTGAAAACTGTTGCCAACCAACCCCGCTCTCCCCTACTCTATAACTTATGGGGACAAAAAAAAAGTAATTGAATGCGGAAAAATGTGTGAATTCGAGGAATGGCGTTTAAATTCTAATCTAAGTAAGTTAATAAGTAAAATATGTGTTGCGCGCATCGCACCAGATTTTTTTCTTGAAACCCCATCCCTCTCCAAATATTTTGCTCTTTACATTTATTTTAATTTTTAAAGGAATAAAGAAATCACATAGCTGCTAAACCGTAAACGTAACAGGTTTCGTTGTTTAGATCGCTGTTCTTCCTGTCGTGCAAGGAAATAATCTCATAAATAAATTTGAAAACAAAAGTGCCCGGGTCCTAATCCCCCAGTTAATTTGAAAACTTAGGGGGAGTTAATTTGAAACTAATTTGTAAGTAGTTGTTACGGCCGCTCATTAGTTATTAAATTTTCGTAACGAAAATGTTTGTTATTGTTTAAGAAAAAAAAATTACTTTATCTTTACTATGATAGTTTTAATTCTTTTTTTTTTTATTAATGTAAATTCGAAACTAAAAAGTAAATCAAGCTATAAAATTAAATTTAATTATTTATTTTTAAGTTAACGAAAATCATTATAATTGTTTGTTATGGTTATTACTGAGCTGATTAATACCGAGGGAGATATGGTTAATACCGGAGGAAGTTGTAATCGTGATATGGTTTACGGAAGCCAGTACACTAGTGTTTACCTTTTGGGTACTAAAAGAACAGGATTAAGTGTCAGTAGGCAACTTGTCGTCGGCTAGTACACATGTTTTCTGTGAATCTGTTTTATATGAGGAAAATTAATATTTTCTCAAAAACATTAATCGTAGTGATTTCGATTAAAATTTCCGATCATATGGTCGGTTATCGGCTGTTTGGAGGCCGTTTTTTCTTCAGTTTGGTTCATCAGCAAGACGACACGAATTTACATTCTTACGATCTTCTACGGGATTCTACTTCAAGCTTCAATTCATGGACGCCTACTCACCATGGAATTTTCAAGTTGAATGACTAATATTGGCGAAATCCATCAATGATTTCAACATCTTCGCTTGATCTTTTACCCAGGGTATTTAGACATTTTCCCCCTTTAATTGCGCAATTAATGACATTGACTGAGCTCATTAAATTTTATAATATATATTAAATGAAAAACATCTTGAATTTAAACATTAAAGAAATACTGGAATGGTTTTATTTTGTTTGTATAATTTGCAGAAGTTTTTTTTTTTTTTTCTTTTGTAAATACAGAGTTTAGTTTGTAGTTAATTTTATCATTAACTTTTATGAATGGATGATTATTATTAACTATATTAATTTTATTTAAGTTTATAAAGAAGTTGTATATATATTTATTTAATTTGATTTGTTTTGTTTTTTACTAATAATTTTATCAATAAATAGTTTTAAAAAAGGCATTCGGAATTATGTTTTGAAATTCCTTAAATTGAATAAGTTACTTTAAAGACAACCAGCGTAGTTGCATTAGGGAAAGGTTGTTCAAGGGTGCAATTTTGTGATCCTTATGATGCCCTAACAGTAGTCATAATTTTCTTTAAAAAGTGAAGATATTCAAATTTATCAAAATAGGTTGTTTTTTACGTAAAATGTTGAACTAATTCATTCATTGATTCGTTAATGGAGTAATGACATAAACTATTGTCCAAATAACCAATTCAATTGGACTATTTCATACTGCTGTTAACTACTCTATTGTGTGATTTACTTGTGACAAAACCTTTGTTCCAATTAATTCCTAACTATAAAACTCCATTATTACATAAACTTTAGATGAAATTTATATTCTGTCAAATTTAATCTCAAATTTGTTTCTGCAGGTGAATTGTGGCAACGGAGGAGGAAAGCCATCACTCCGACCTTTCATTTTAAAATTCTAGATGAATTCGTACCAACATTCAACAAGTGCGCTAATACCCTCGTCAAGATCCTAAAAGACAAACTCAATGAAGGATTCTTCCCATTGACAGATTTTATGTCTCACTGTGCTCTAGATGCTGTTGCGGGTAATTTCTACATTCAATTATTATAGATGTAGTATTATGCCCTTGCTACTAATCTCACAGTAGATAGCTATCTTTTTTCTAACTAATACATTGGAAGTATAAACGATATTATGAAAATATTTTTATTTATGGTAGCAATATCATCAAGAATGTCTGATAAACATAAGTATTTGGTAAAGCCTTATGATTATGATGGCTATGTTGGAGTAACATAATAAGCGCGATCTGCTTCCCTCACTGGAAAATATTACTTCCGCTGAACAGAAAGAACTTACAAGCCTCGGCTCCTTAATCTATTCACACCATCAAAATCTTACTAAGTGGGGGTAATGTTCAAGGAGATGAGAGGAAAACATCCCACAATTCAACAAAATTAATGGACTGTTAAACTAAAGCTCAATTTGAATAATAACTAACAATGTGCATATTATTTATTTATTTTTTTTATCTCCTCTTTAATAAGGACCAATTATAGCTTAGAATATGTTTCATACCATTTTGCATAATACATAAATATTATGATCTTAAGTAAGTAAATAAAGAGTAGGAAATAGAGAAAAAATTCAATAGCATATTTTCCCAGAGATATGAATGATTTAGAGCTTTGAAAGGAATTCATAATATTACAAAACTAGTGATACTCAAACATATACACAATGGCCAGGATTATAATGAGTAGAATTTGGCACTATAACATATTATGAAATAAGTTTAAGTTTACTTGTTCTATTGTTTTTTTTAATTTGTTTTTTCAGAAACTGCCATGGGAACTGAAATAAAGGCTCAGACCAACCCCATAGGAGAGTACCCTTCCTCTGTCGTGAAGTAAGAAACCAGAAATGAGTATAAACTATTTAAAAAATAAACAAAATATTTACCTATCTGGACTATAGAGATTAATCAAGTAAACTTAATGATAATAAGGAATATATGTATAAAACAGATAATTAATTGAGTTAATAGGAATAAATAGCAACAAGTTGTCAATATTAAGTAGTTTTGTATTTAAATAATATTTCTATTTAGTGCATTTTTTTTTAACAGTTTAATCATAGAATATTTATTAATATTAAACTTTCTTCCCAGAATGACAAGTACATTGATGGAAAAAATAGGTAATCCATTACTTGGGATGGAACCACTTTACACAATGTCTGGTCGCCGAAAGAAGGAAGAGCATCTTCTTAACATTCTCTTCTCCCTACCACTTGAGGTAACGCATTCATTTTACCAAGAATCAATGTTGGTTAACTGAAATAATTTAATTGTAAAAAAAAAAATGGTGATTAATATTAAAGGTAGTAAAAGTAAAATTAAAAGTACATAACATACAGCCAAACCTTTAGAAATAACCAGATCCAAACCTTGAAGCTACACTAAGCCAACTATAATAGTAGAAATGTAATTCCAAATAGTGTGCAGTTATAAATTTTATTTATTTTAACTAAGCTATATTCACGATAATTGTTTCACAGGTGATAAGAAGGAAAGAAAATGAAAAAAATGCTTCCACCGTTTCTTCAACACCTGAAGAAACATTTGGTCGGTAGAAAAATCTTTTTCTTTGTCTATGATTTAAATTTTATTTTTTCAAATTATAACAATGTATTTTTCTTTTCTTTGTGATTTAGGAGTAAAGAAAAAAACTGCTTTCTTAGAATTTCTTCTTAAAATGAAGCATGATAACGCACCTGCTTTTCAAACAGAGAAAGATATTCAGGATGAAGTGATGACTTTTATGTTTGAGGTATAACTATTATGTATTAGGAACTTATTATTTCTTGTATTGAAATTTTCAGGTTTTTAGGTTTACTTTATCACAATTATATCGTAATATCTTAAACTGATATTATATATTTTTAATAAAAAAGCTCTTCTTGTGCATTTTCATCAAAATGAAAGCTATACATTGCATTATTTTTTTTCTTTTAATTATTTATCTTCCCCTGAGCTTTACATAAAAATTATTAAAGAAAAAACATATATATATAACACTCTGACAATATTTAACTCTGACTCAACAAGCTAGAAAAAGAGCATAGCTTTCAAGTTTATGTTAAGTTGAAATAATATATGTTTTGTATTTTCATAAGTCATTTCCAGCCTCTTTGGTTTCAATTTTCTAAATCCTCATTTTCATGTATAGACTCATTGTTTTATGTTTTTTTTTTTTTGTTTTTTTTTATAAGGGTCATGATACAACGACAATGGCTTTGACATTTGCAGTCTGGCTCCTTGGAATACACCAGGACGTTCAGGTACATAATCTACTTCAGATGAGGTTTATCTAGAACAAAAAAATAATTACCCAATAATTTTAAAAATAATACATTGTCAAAAAATGTGCAACCTTAGAAGATACGTAGTATAATATAACCTTCTTATCCTAGATATATAATTTCCAATAAATACTAAAATGCAAGTTTTAACCATACTGCATTATCATAGCTGGGAGATATTTTTTAATCATAAGAATAAAATTTTTATAGTTTGAAAAATTTATATCTATTCATAAGAGCATTCTTGCTCTTCTGAGTTTAAAACTTTGATTTTTTTAAATTTGAAGGATATTATCTATTATTATTTCATTTATTCATTTTCATGGTTTTTACAGGAAGAATTGTATCGAGAGGTATCAGGAATTCTAGTCGGACAGGAACCTACAATGGAAGACTACCAAAAAATGACATACCTTGAGCGAGTTCTAAAAGAAACGTTGAGGCTTTACCCGTCAGTACCAATCGTAGCGAGGATGGCTACACAAGATATTGTCCTTCCTTCCAGTAAGTTGGTTTAAATTAATATAAAAGCCGGTTGCTGAGTTGCACGTACCATACTTTGCTTAGACTCATTGCTCCACGTTTTCCATAATGTTGGTCAAAACAATGGCTATGAATAAATAGTTTAAAATTATTTTTATGTAATACTCTTGTACTTTCTACTTCTTGATTTAATTTATTGTATCTTATATAAACGTTTTTTATTTTTTATTCCACACGATAAAAACTATTATTGACAATTTTTTTAGCTAACTTTTATAGAAAAGGGTTAAATAAAAGAAATAGTTATTTTCATTTCCCACTTAAAAAAAAAATTAATCGGTGAAATTGTTTAAATGAAATATTAAAAAAAAAAAAGTTGCTTATGCCAGATTAGAAACACCCTCCCAATGGTTTTGTTATTTGTTTATTTATTTAAAATATATTTTTTATTTTTGATTTATTAAATACAGTAAAAGGAAAAATGTTTGTAGAATTTAAGATAAAAATTTTTCGAATTGCGGTTTTAAAAAAACATTAATTTATTTCTTATTTACAAAAAACAATAACAAAAAATATTCCATTTTTTGAACAAAAAAGATTGGGCTCAGCCGGGTCTTTTCTCTTCAAAAATGAAATATCCAAAAAATAATATAAAATGAAAAATAAGGTGGTTACCAACGAAAATGATTAAATGTATAACAAAGACATAATATTCCATATTGTCTGCATATACCCTTGCTTGATTATATTTATTTGATTGTAGATGCATTTCTTATACATTGATTACACCGTGTTGTTATTAATACCATGTAATATTCACAATTTCTCACATTTTAATTTGTGCCAATTATAATTTAATTTTTTAATATTTGATTCTTATTTTTTAAAACATCTTGCTACAGGTGGATATAAAATACCTAAAGGAGCACATCTTGATGTAATCATCTTAGCACTTCAAAGGCGAGAGGATCTTTTCGTAGACCCCGATAAATTCAACCCTGACAGGTATTTCGAACCACAGAAGCATCCTTATGCATACATACCATTCTCAGCTGGGCCTAGAAACTGTATAGGTAAGTTCTTTTTGTTTGTTCAGGAGACTTATTTTCTATGAATAATCTCTCGATTATTGTTAAAAAAAAAATGTAATTTAGTTAGTACGCAATGAGGTAAAACAACATTATAAATCACAATCAATTTTAGGATGAATTAAGATAAATATATATTAATAAAAAAATAAATTTGTCTATAAATATTTCATAAATATATTTCAATGATAATGCATGTATTATTTATAATCCAAATAAGATATAAATGATATAAAAAAATATGTATATATATAAAAAAACTGTACCACTAAACACATGGAGGAAAGAGGGTTATTGGTTCAGTTTGGTCTTAACAATGTTTTGGAAGAATTCAATTTTGACTGATAAGGTTTTCCACTTAAAGAATTACTTAATTAAGAGTACCCAAATTTATAGAGGATGGATGTAGTCAATTCCAGGGACTAATGGGGTCTTCATATGCTGTGGCACTGTGCGTAGTAGTCCATTGAGGTATTAGTATAGCAATTAAGTAAACGATCCTTTGTTCTAAGATAGAAACAAACATCCACTTGATATCTCAAAATAAATTCTTTGATGTTTTTTTAATTCTTAACTCCTCTCAATCTTACTTGCTTTGTGGTGTTTAATGAGATATATTCTCCTCGGTTTTATACAATTCCGTTAGTTTAAACCAAATTCTTGTAAAATATATTACTTTCTATGAAGCTCTTCTATTGTAATTTTATAGACCAACTCAACCATTCGTATTTAATTTTTCTAATGGATAAATTTAGATAAAATCAAAAACTTTTTGTTTCATTAACAAAAAATAACTAGAGTAAATAGCTAAAGTACTCCTGAAAATTTTATAATTTAGTCAGTGATTGGAATAAAAAATACTTTAATATCCTGCATTTGATTTAATAGATTTATTTTTTTTTTAGGTCAAAAATTCGCCATGCTGGATATGAAGGTTATTGTATCTAATTTGGTACTAAATTACAAAATAGAATCCGATGAACATGTAATTGTGAGTCCAGAAATGATCCTTCGTACCAAGAAAGGACCAAACATCCGCTTGATATCTCGAAATTAATTGTTTTATTTTTAATTTTTGTATCCATAATGTATTAAGTTTGATATTAATAATAATTGTTATTTTTAATAATAATAATAATGGCTTTATATTTTTTAAAACATTTTTTTTATTTTCCTAAGACCATACTTCTAAAAATAGAAATAGGCTAGATCAAGTCCAAAACTTATGTAAATGGTGCAACAAGTTATTAAATGAAAAGGTCTGACCACAGAACATTAAATAAAATAGAAGTCCTAATCAGGCTTCTTATTGGGAAGAGGACAAAGCCATTCCTGGGGCCCATTTCAGAATGAAGTACGAATTACAATTTACCATGTGGAAAGTACAATCTATTTTTAACAATGGTTTGAATTAAGAAACGGAAATACTAGTACTTGTGCTTGATAGTTTGAACTAATAATACTACCAACATTATGAAATAGCTATATTTTTTCACACCTTTAACTGCCCAATCCATCATGCTGTATTAAGCCTTCACCTTTATGTAAGGATGAATATGAGTATATATGTAAAAAAACAATAATTTATCAAAGAAAACCTTTGAAACCTATTTCAAAATTATAGTTTAGTTTGATTTACTCACATAAACCACAGACTCTCATGCATTTTTTCCAGACTATGTGTAGCCAAAAATGTAAATAATAAAGATAAAAATAAATATAGTTACGTTCATGTGGATCCGTAGGGGGGGGGCAGCCCCCAAGAAATTTTGAGAAACAAAAACCACAAATTAAATAGATCCATATTTGTATTGAGAATGGCCAGCGACTGATCGATTTTTGAATCGACAACAATCTTCTCATTGGCAACTCATTTTACCCACATGAAGGTCCATAAGATCGCATTCTCTAGCGAAGGCCGAAACAGCATTATGGATTATATAATTTTCGATCGCTGTATCAGAAGACACTTCGCCGATATGAAAGTTATCCGCGGAGCGGAGATAGTCTCTGACCATTTATTACTAGTGGCAGATACAAGGATTTTAAAAGGACTCAGCCCCCAACCCAAAATATATGAAAACATAAAGGTGCATACACTGAATGATCCTGTAAAAAGAATGGAGTATGCTGACTAACTGGATGAAAGAATCAGGGACATGAATCCGAGGTTTCACCTATTGTTAATCAACACAGATATAAGTAATTCGAATTGTAATGGAAAGCTAGTAGAAGAAATTCTTTGAGTCTAATGCATCATTTGGATTTAAATAACTATTGATAAATAGAACAAACATAATATCCAGCTTTTTTGTATGGGCATCGAAGGGGTTGCCTGCGGCAAGCAGCTGCCCCCCTCAAAATTTTGAAAAAAGAAAAACTACAAATTAAATAAATTTGTATTCATACAATATATTTATTAAGCATTATATTAACAAATATATTAACTTTTAAATATAAGTTTTATTTGAAAAATTAATTAAGCATTACAAGGTCAGAATACACTAGTATTCACTACAGTGTAGATTATTATATCAATGTATAAACTACACTTAGTTATCATTTTAATCCTTAATCTTCTTATAAGGCTTTTTCATGTACGACAAAAATATAAGCCACTCAGTCTTTTATTAAATCTCCAATCAAACTGTTTGTGCTATTGAATTCATTATTTGTTTGATTAATCACTGAACTTTTTAGCAATTAATTGATAAATTTCAAATGCCTAGAGATAATGAAATTGGCATCAATTATGTAACATCAAGAACTGTTTGGTACAATTCAGAAGGGCAGCATTCGCTACAGGAAGCCAATTCACTTCTCTGGAGGACACAGAGCTCAGCATTCAAACTTACTGGGCAAAGATATTTAAACGAAAGACTTTTTAAATTGCTCCCGAATAAAATTCTTACAGTTTTAGACAAATATGGCAGCCCAAAAAATATTGATGATGTTAAAAATACACATAATTTTAACAGTGGACGATAACTTTGTCACAGACAATTACCATTTTGTTTTCATGAAAATATTTTTAATTACTGAGGAAACTTAATAGGGCCATATTATAGGATTCGTGGCCTATATTTATTTATTCAACTCCTATTCTAATTCCTACCTACAATTAAAAGAAAACGATTTCTTATAAAATTTTAAAATGAATGGTTTTATAATTTGTATGAATGGCATTTAATTTTGTTGTCTAGTGTACCTTATAGCCTTCCCCAGGTAAAGAATTTTACCTAGCTCCCCCCCCCCCTCCAGACGAAAATTTTAGAGTAGCCTGCCCCCACAGAGAAAATCCTGGGACGCCATTGGTATGGAGATCGACGATTTGCCATTTATGAAAATATATTCGGCAGATCACCGGTAAATATAAAAAATAATATAAATGAGAATGATGGATAATATGACAACGAATGATAATGATAGTGAGGCATGAAAATCTTCAGAATAAAATCATTTAAAATATTAAGGAAATGTCCAATAGATATTTTAATTAAAAATTCGAGTCGTATATTTCTATAAGTAGAAATAACAGGCTTTTTCGATTTTGATTCAAAATAAAAAATTATTGATAGGAAGGGAAAGCCATCGCCGGACTGATGTAGTTTCAAAGATGACTGCTAGGTGCGCTATCGTCTCTTCTTTCAGGTTTCTACACGATTTCAATGATGGCATACTTTTAAATACTGAATAAATAAGCTTGCCATTTCACAAATGGTTCCCACCATCGACTGACGCATCATGTTTTATTTTTGTTTTCTCAATTTTTACAAAGAAAAATCCTTTCTAAAAATATTACGATGTTATTTAATTAACACACACCCCGGTATAAAAAATAATAAGTAATTACATCTATATATACAACTGAAACATTGAGTGAAATCGGGAGGTACGTTGTATCCCTGTGTCATGAACTCAGTACTACAATAAAAACAAAAAACTGATCCAATTCCCTACACAGAGGATGCGGTGTTGACCTCCTTTTAGTTGTTTTTACTAGTTTTACTTCCCAAATTTTGTATTAAATTGTTTATTATTTATATTACACAAAATGATTTTGTTCCTATGATGGCAATAGGTCCGGCAAAAATATTTCGCTCTTTTTTAATCCGTGCATGCGAAATAAAATTGTTAAATCAGCGATGAATTGAGAATAAATATACTATATAATATAAATATACTAATGAGATGAAAAGATTTAATTTACTTACATAATCCTGTAAATAGATCTTATGTCTTGACCATTTTCAGTCGTCTTGATTTGTTCAGTAAAAGGGATGTTACCATCTATTCTTAGCTACAGGAATCGCTTGATTATGAATATGTTCACTGTCGGAACGTCTGTCAATATTTAAAGTGTAATTATTCACGGACCATGATTGTGGGTATTTAGTCGTATAATCTTAGACTGAAAAGATATGATTCCTAATTTCAATAAGCCTAAATCCTGTTTTGATCAATTAGATTATATTGTTTAGAGAAACTGAATGAAAGGCGGCTAAATGGTCTGAACTTTGGTACCAAGTCAACAGGCCGGTCCGAGAAAAAAACTTGATTGACAGAATAAACAACGAAAATAAAATCAGTTTATTTATTTATTAAAAAAAAAACTTTTAATTAATTCGTCATATCTAAATATAACATAAATGTTTGCAGTGTGCATTTAAAGGCTGTAAACAATTTAAAATACAGGAGCCTCATATAGGGCTACTATGGAAAGAAAAATTTAAAATATGTATTCAAAGCAAGAAAAAAAAAAACATAAAGCAAACACACTATACATTATTACTTATAAAAAAGAAATCATAGATATGAATGAATGCATAAATTGATTTAATACATTTAAACACTTCTATACTAGAAATGTTGTAAGATTAGTTAAGTAAATTTATTCCCTCTATATTTTTCCCTTAATTCTTAAAGTTTCGATTTAGTTTTAAGTTGTAACTAATTCCCAGGGAAATCAATAGTTTCATTTAAATAATTTGAAAGTAGAAATTATTATGTTTTGCATCCCACCGTAGCCTTAGGATTTTTTAAAGGGAGCCAAAAATCTTCGGCTTATGCGGTCCCTCATATGGATCAAATGGAGGTTCCGAGCCTGTGCAATGTCAGGAACTCGTAAAAGATCTCTATCCTAATTATATCTGGATAGGAAAAATTTAGGACATCCACTGTAGCATCATCTTAATGCACTTTATCATGTGACATTAACTCTGCTGTAGCACAAACAAAACCAATGCCAAAGAAACCAAACACAACAGTTTAAAAGAGTGGACTTTGAGCTTCCTGCTACATAACTGTATGCTCAGAAAAGGCAATGAGAACTGGAGATATTTGAAAATATCCACTACTAACAAAAACCAAACTGTCGGTTACGGTTACTTACGGTTCGACTTATGTACTATTTATGTATACATTTGCATAGACCCAGCTGAATGTACAACCTTGTATTACAGACAACATTGAAGCATAGAACCCATTCATTAATTGGTTTAGGCTTCATCCACTTGTACTTGCTGGTCTGGAATAGCATAATAGTCAGTGGAGAATTTACAAGTTTATGGTCCATGCTGCATGAACTGGTTTCAGCCTAGAGGAAGTGGCAACATGTTCTAAATGTAAGCAAAATCATACGGTAATGCAAGAAGTATATTCATTGATATCTGGGAGGAATTTTGGAAGGAATGTATATTAAATCTGTTCTGAATGATTTAAAGAAGTTGTTGTACTTCGATCTCTACAAAGTGCCATAAGATTCTTTTTTTAGTGATTTCCCTGTGACATATGCACTCCAGAGTTGGGCAAATTGTAATCTGAATAATGATTCATGAATATGAATAATCGGTAATCATAAAACAAATGAATAATGGTTATTCATTTTTCATTTGTTTTATGATTACCGATTATTCATATTCATGAATCATTATTCTGATTACAATATGCCCAACTCAGATGCACTCATACCTTCATGTGTTCGAGAGGAAAAGATCCTGATGATAATACAATCTTATGATGGATGCGAGTGGAGTTGGTTATCAATGAAAAGGCACTGAAATCCTAGGCTCAAGGTCCAAAGTCTGGCAACAGGCAGGTTATCTTTTCTATCCTGTTTAGAATTTGTGTTTAAAGAATTTAAAGTATCCAATCTGTCATATTTGATGCCATTTCTAAACATTGGGTTCTCATTCCAAAAATTTCTCTAGCAGGTGGATACAAACCACCAAAAGGGGCTTATTTAGATACAATGATCTATGTTTTGCAAAGGAGGGAAGATTGTTTTCATATTTAGTAAAGTTTAACCTGATTAGCAACCTTATGCTTGCACATCACTGTCAGCACGGCCCAGAAATTGTGTAGGTAATTTCTTTTTAATTATGAACTTTCTATGAATAATTACTCTAGCTTATTTATAAAAATGATTGTAGTCCAACAGAAGAGTGTGCCCATGCTCTGATCAAGGGGAATAACCATTACCGCTCTCAGTCGTGGAGAAATATTTCAATTTCAGTAAAAAAAACAAATATAACTTGTTAGCAATTTTAAAACTGTGATTATGTAATTTCATTGTTTCTAATTGTTTTCAGGTCAAAAATTCGCCATGTTAGATATGAAGGTAATTTTATCAAATTAGGTACTAGATTATATGATAGAATCTAATGATAACTTAATAGTCATCGCAGAACATACAAATCAGGGGAATCATATGCCTGCTTGACATCATGGAATTAATAGCTTAATAATTATTTTTATTTTTTATTATTGAATGTAAAGTAGCCTGATTTATGAAATATAAAAGATAACATTTATTTATTATTATTCCACTTATTATCGTGGATTTGCACCTGCGCAGAGGCGGATCAAGCAAATGTGGTAACTGTTGTTTTAGTCTTTCAGTTTCTTGATGCATTAAGATAAAATTTAATTTTTAAAACAATGGTTTTGATGATTATCCAACACCAATAAACAGTAGTTAGTATTTTCTATCACTAAAATAATCTATGTATGTACCGGAGTTTCTTCAGCCTTAGAAACTGTAGCCTGTATTATAGGGTCTTCCTGTGTATTTACGATTTTTTTTTTTTTTTTTTTTTCATAGTTTCAGACAGCTACTTATTTCTATTATTTCATATTTTATCATTCTCTAACCATCCAGCATTGATAAAAGGCTGATAAAGGTAAGTCAAATTAAGCAAAATATTGAATGACAGATAACGAAATAAAGAAAAAAAAAATAACTTTAAGTCGTTGGCCCAACATTTTTGGTTACAATTTTTACAATTTGTGACTTTTTTGTAATTTCTCGTTTCAATTACTGGTTCAAAGAAACAAAATGTTCAGCTAGTTAAGGGGGGAGAAGCACGATGAGGGAATCTGCCTCAGTATGTACAAAGAAGTAATTAGAACTTAAAATAAAATAAATACATTGTTTCTTTCAGTACAGAGTACTTGCCTACAGTTTTCAGATAATCATAAAAAAATGGGTAAAAGAAACTAAAAAATAAGTGATTAATTGATGTCATCTTTAAAATGAAAATATATTTATACAATAAAAATGGACAGGAATAATAATTGAAACTAATCTTACATTCAACCCAAAAATTTTGAATTCCATACAAATATAAAAAAGATTGTTCCACAAACAAATATCTTTAAACTAATTAACCTACTCTAAAAAACATGGAATGTGTGTAATAAATATTTATGTACAAAATATTACAAACTTATAATCTTTTTTATCAAGATTACTAACATTTATCCTGCTCTAATGAAATGTTTATTTTTGTTTCACAAAAGACACATTCATTTCATGAAATAAAACAAATGTCAATTATACTAATCATATTTTGAAAATACTTTTTCATGACACAAAAATAATTAGATTTAAACTAATCAAGTACTTTTTATAGGAGGTTCACTTATCAGTAAAAGATGAGAAACCATTTCACAATTAATCTAAGAAGGAACAAGACCATTGAAACAGAAATAAAAGGATAAAAATACATACAAAAATATTTACTGTAACAAATAAAATTTTTTAATACGAAAGATATGATTTAAAAAATATGAATGATGTAATTGGCATTCGTTTTGTTCCACAAAGAAACAAAAATTTTATATATGCAAATGCTAAATGCAGCATTTTATTGAACACTAATAAACTATCCTAATAACCATATAAAAAGAGCTATCAATAAAAACTGATAGATCAAGGAATGAGCAGTCGTCACTTTGATTAACTAAGCAATAAAAAAATTAATAAATTGACATTAGTTAATCAAGTCCTAAGCTTAATTCTTAGAGCTTTTATGTCGATTAAAGTTTTGCTTTAAAAAAAAATTATAATAATATAAAACAATCAATGTACCAATAATTCTTTCAACAGTAAAATTTATTATAAAAATATATCCTGATGACAGGATAATTTATAGATATATTTAAAAAAAAGTTTAGAATGAGTTAAAATGAATCATGTGCTGGGCTTGGAAATACTCAATGATTCAAGGTTATCAAGAAGGCTGCGAAGCTCCATGTCTACTTGTTCACGCGATCCAGCAACCTTTACCCTATCTCTGGCTTCACTCAATTTTTCAGTGTCTGCTCCATCATTTGCAAACATCAACAGCAATTCAATAACCTTAAAAATATATATATTGTTTTTATTTATTAATTATTAATAAATATGACGTGTTAACTGCTTCTTAACATCATTCAAATAAATAAAAAATACAGATTAATATTTGATAATAAAGTAAAAGTACATATAGATATTCTTGAATAATCAGAAGAAAAAATGATAATAATGATTAATATTATTTTATAAATTATCAGAATCACTTAAAATAATTTTCCATTATCAGACCTGAGAAACCTGCTGTTTAACCTCATCGTCAGTAACATTTGATCTCTGAAGAATCTTTAATTTTGACTGGGCCAACTGAAGAGGACTCCTTCCAAGCTTGTCGACGCTCAGCCCATCAGAACCTGAAATTTGTAGCAAAGTATAAAAACTAAGATATTTGGTGCGATAAAAAAAAAAAAAAAACATGACATATTATGACTAAAAACTTTTATAAAATGATGGAAAATTAAAACAATTTTTGAAATTTGCATTTATATTAAACTAGCTGAATATACCGGTTTCACTCGAATAATTTCATTTTTTAAATCTATAAAGTGAGACTATTATCGACTCAAACGGTTGATTTTGTAAAAACCAATATAAAGCGAGATCAAAATGATTTTTATGTTTTATATCAATAAAGAATACACCCAGAGATTGGCTGAAGTTATGCAATTTTAATATGGACAGGAGTTTGCACCTGGTATCAAAGAACCACTGAACAAAATTTGGAGAATTTAGAACAAACGGTATTGATTTCATAAAGTGGATTCTATAAAGAACAGACAAACAGAATTTCATCTTTATTTATATAGATATTGTAACACTTATGTGGGTAACAAATATTATTAAACAAAATATACGGTTATCAGTGCCAACGAATTAATAAAACTTAAACACTTGAGCAGGTTACAAAAATGATAACATTATAACACACAATCATATGACTTGAGCTACACAGTCAAGACACAGACTTAGACTAACTCGTTAAGTCACTGCTCCTTATCCCTCCGTTAAGTCAGGCCTGGAATGTTCCAGAACAATGTGGACAGTTCTACGCCAGCGTGGACTAGGCATGAAAGATCTAGACCCAAACAGTTCATTTCGACCACTTATTTTGTTCCAAATTACAAATCTGGATTACAAACATACAATCCTAATAGTAATAATAGATTACTTACAAAAACCGTTAATTTGGATTTGAAATCATATGTTTTTTTTTATTTAACGATTTAATGTTACAATATCAATTCAATAAATCATATGAAATAACCAATTACCTATAACCTCCTCACTTTCAAAGAAATATTGGATAAGAAAAATTAAATGGTTAAAAATGAAGGTACTAAAGATTAAGATTAGTGGACTAGTGATAAAAGGCTACTTAGATAAGCCTCACAAAAATAATAATTAATTTATGCTAAAACAAAAGTTTACTCATTAAAAATGTTGATAGTATTAAATAAAACTAAAATTCATATTGGTCACATTTTCTTAGGATAATTATCATAACAGCATTTGTGTTTAAAAATTGTTCTTAATAATTACTGACACTGTAATTTATTCAAGGCCTGTGAATAGGGTTAAGATTTTGGAAATAA
Source organism: Aelia acuminata (assembly GCA_911387785.2). NCBI lineage: Eukaryota > Metazoa > Arthropoda > Insecta > Hemiptera > Pentatomidae > Aelia > Aelia acuminata. The sequence continues at coordinate 26,827,285 of OU426981.1, read as the reverse complement.
GGTCAAAACCAAACGTTGCTTCATATTTTTACCTCCAGGGGCAATTACCATGGACCGAATAGACCTGTTTACACACGGTTGATTTTTTTTTATCAATCTTGGGATGAAAAAGTTGTAGTTCAATAATTAACCAGCTATAGAAAAAATACATTTTCATCCAAAAATTGATTGAAAACCTAAAAGTGCAAGCAGGTTTATATGGTCCTTTGAAGCAGCTTGGTTGGTTCCATAAACCTAACTGTGAAAACAGGCCTTTAGGATAGCGATTAATTTTGTAGTTTGAATAAATCTGGATCATGTTATTTTTTACAATTTGATAAATAAAAGAATAAGAATTATAAATAAAGAAAAAAAATTAAATGCTAATCTTAGAAACATAAATATTTGGTTAAAAGATAAAATAATTATTTAAACATAAACAAATGAGAACACAGCACTAAATAAAATCATCTCATGGAACATTGTCAATTATAAAAGGTTTTCAAAACATAAAAGAAGAAAACCATCAAAAATAAATTATAAATAAAAAATAAACCTGCTTGTAAAAGTAACATGATGATATCAATATGGTTCGTGCATGCTGCCAAATGAAGGGGAGTATTTCCAATAGAATCACGTGCATTGGGATCAGCTCCATGATCTAATAAAATCCTTTAAAAAATATTAATAAAAAAATTAATAAGATAATAGCTATTTAACAGGATATAAGTGATTAACTTTATTTTTTATTAATATGTTACTTTATAAGATAATTATACTATCATGTATGTATGAAACATACGTATACGGATATATTTCATCACTAAAATCGTTCCTAGCTAATTTCAAAGTGGTAAATAAATATCTATTTCTAAATGAGCTTACTATAAAGATTTAAACATAAAAACTTTTAATAATCGCTAATTAACTATATAATAAAAATTACACCATGATGTTTGATGGAAATAATCAATCTTAAAAAATTTAGTGGACAGATAAGTAAAATAGTTTTTTAAACCTACACATATCTACGATTGCAAGTTTCTGACCAGCGTTACATTAAATATGAGCAAATGAGGTATATTTTAATTTTTAAGGTGTTAATGAAAATGGAGTCCATAATAGTACAAAATTACCCAAACCTCTCAACTTACTTCACACCTAGTTTTTTTAAGTATAACACTAGTCCTACCTAAATAATAATTATAATAATAATATTTAAATTTGGTTCATTGATGCAACATAAAAGGTCATGGGTTCCAGACCGAACATTGAACAAAAAGTATTTTTAAATTAAATATTAAACCCCTAAAAGGTAACAGGTTTACACCGAATAAAAATCAAACAATCCAATTTCAACTGCCGATCAAATGTGTTGTGGGTCAGAGTCAGTAATTACTGTTGTAAATACTTAGAGTTATAAATTTATTACAATGGCAATATTAAAGAAAAATTTGAATTTATTACCTTACAATACGCGTATAGCCTTTACAAGAAGCCAAATGTAATGGAGACCTGCGAAGCTCATCACAACAGTTAGCAGAAACACCTTTACATAGAAGATGGATTACCGATGCAGTGTCATTCATTGAAACAGCCTGACGGAGTCGCCTCTCATCTTAATTAAATATTAGAAATTTATAAAATTGTATTCAATAATAATTAACAAAATACTAAATACATTAGATGTCAGATTACCTAGAGGTTTTTTAAAGCCTAACCAATTTTCATACTCTCTCAAACGGAATTTTGTAGACTTTATTTTCTTTGTAATTTCAGATCTGTCATATGGGGTTCCACCTTAAACAGAAAGAATAAGTGACTAGAAAACTTATTTACAAAATTTGTACTTAGATTATCTTGGTAGACTGCTTCCATTTTTACCATTGTCAAAAACCCACCTTCAGTCTCAAAAATTACTTTTATTGTCTACTGAGTTGTGGATGTTTTGCACATTTTGTCCATATTCATCACAAACCAAAAGTTCTTTATAATCCTTTATATTCCAAGACTCAGTTGACAATAAAAGCAATTTTTGTGCATGAAAGTTATATAAAAATTCATAATTATGAATGATTGACAATAGTAAGAAATTAACCCATTTTATTTGAGAGAATAATTAATAAGTACTATTAATAGTGTTTACAATTAATACTAGTTACTTTTTAAATATAATATTAAAAGATATTTAGATCTTATCATCGCTATGCTACTTTTAGGAATGGCCAAAAGTGAGGTCCCGATCACAACTTAAAAGGACCATTTTGGAGGCTTATTAATCTCTGAAAAAGAAACATGAGTCGAAAGCTGGGATCTAATATAGCTGATAAACTCTTCAGCTTTAAACTAAAAAGGAAGATATGTCAATAAGCTTATATTATGGTCACACAATCTCCAGAAGTAGCATAGTGATGGCTTAACTGATATTAGATTTTAATAATATATAAGGTTCTAAATTATTTTATAAAAATTTTATGTTTCAATTTTTCAAAGTAAATTTTCAGTTAACTTTAAAACTTCAAATATGCACATTTCAGAAATGTGAAATTCACACTCGATTATTTGTTATAAAAAATTCATGAAAAATAATTGTTTAACAACCGGTATCCAACTTCTAAAATGTTTCGTACATCAGAACTTGATATAAAGTAATACAATACAAATAACAAAAAAAAAATATTGGGACAGATCAATTTTTTACTTTTGCCCGCTTAATATCTCAAATGTAAATATCCAAAGAATAGGCCTCCCGAAGGGCAATAATTTATAAATTTTATATATTTAGGACATATAGTAAAAATGGAATATATAGAAACACAAAAGATTCACATTATTTCTCTGGAATAACATGGGTTAACTACAGTAATATATGGGTTAACTACAGTAATATACAGTAATAATGACAATCTCTTCTCTATTTGACATGGTCAAAGCAAATTTTACTAAATTTTCACTATTATAAGTAGTTTAAAGACATTATTACATATAAGTTAAAATAAAAATTACAGAACCTCCCTCAATGTTGTTACTTTAAAGTCATAGTTGATAAGTGAGTTTATCAAACTTACAAAATTCATATCCCTGGCTGAGAGTGGAAGGTTGGACATGAAAAAATGATGAAGGATTCTCTGGTGGGACTTCATCATCCTAAAGTGGTAAAATAACAGAAGCTTATAATATAATTCCAGGATCCAAAAACTTAATATAACTATAATAAAGTATAGAACAATAATTAATAAAATTATTACATATATTTGATAAAAAATCTGATGACACAAGAGAAATAACATGGACTAACATACCTCCGGCAAGGAACAAGAAGATTCATCTTCTAATTCAGACATACAGCAACCGACATGTAAACACTTCTTTGAACCTTCAACATCCAAAGAGATCAAAAACAATCTGTTGAATCTTTAAAAAACCAAAACAATATTTATTGGACTTCCCGTCATTGAACAAGCTATTTCAGATCATGGAAGCAGTTTTTTGTCATCTCTTATCAAGAAAAGCCATGGTTCAACAGTAAGAAACCTTGAAACGGCCTGTTTTCCTTTATGGTTTAGAGACTTGGACAGTCACTCAATAGGACGGGAGTGATTTCTTACGGGACAAGAAAAAAAAGGAAAAGGAAGGTCCTATGAAAAATATGGCGGAGACCCTCCAACTAGGAATTATATATTTTATTTCCTAAACCCAAAGTCGTCAGGATTGCTATATTTTATTATTAATGATTAAGCAGGCTAAGGTGGGTAGGGTATCTGTCAAGGATGGGAGAGGAGGAAATACCACGGAAACTCCTTCTGAAACCTCTGTATGAGATAAGAAGAAAAGGAAAGCCTCGATTGAGATTGTCTGATAGTATGGTTGAGGATGCCAAAAATATTCTGGGTATAAGGGTCAGTGAATGGCGAGAGCTGTTGGAGGAGGCTTGGAGTCGAAACCAGGCCATAGAGCTATCGCGATGATGATGGTGAGAGGCAGTAATATACAGCAAAAGTTGTATAATCTTATTAAAAATGTAAAAAAAACCTGTTGAAAATTCATACTATCCCGAGGAAGAAGGCATAAGGATAGAAACTAAGGGTAGCTGCAGAATTTTTATTTTAGCAGTCTAAGCCTTCCTCTGGAGTTGGGCTGGATAAAAAAAAAGTACTAGTGCTGAAATGCGGCTTATGCGCTGTTCACTAAGGCGCCCTTCAAGACTCGATCTCCACTGAAAAGGACCATTTTGTGGGTTTATTTATCTCTGAAGATCGAGCGCAGCGTGTGGGAGTCGAAAGCTAGAATCTATTAAAGGTAATCAAGGCACTTTTTAACTGAAAAAAAGGTGATGGGAGTTCGATAACATCACGGCCACATAACCTCTCTAAACAGGCCAGGCCCAGCAGCCACTCTTCAGTACCTTAACCAAAAAAGATTACTCATATGTTATTCTTAATCGGAATCCCGAAAGTTCTAGATTTTGTTCTCAAGAGTTCTGAACAGACATTAAGCATGGAAACAGCGTGTGGTTTATTTCTCTAATTTGTAAATAATTTTCCATTATTTTGATTTTATTTAAGATTTTTCATTGTGAGGGACATTAAGAATAGATGGAGGGGTCACCTGTGGTGTAGTGGCCAGCATAGCAACCTACAATACTAAAGTTCGAGGTTTTGCGTCCCGCGGTGGCCCTAGGATTTTTTAAAGGGAGTAAGAAATTCTTGGCTATGCCATCCCTCGGATAAGACGTAAAATGGAGGTCTCTAGCCAATGCGATGTCTGTCAGATAATCATTAAAGATCCCTAACCTAATTATACCCGTATAGGCAAAATTTAGGACTGCCACTGTAGCATAGTAGCATAAAAGGACGTTAAAAAACAGACAAACAAGAATAGACGGAGTAATCTATTGGCAGCTTATCTAATCTTTGCTGTTACATCATCTTTACAATTATCTCTTTGGATTTTGTTTTTACTCTTTACTTTTACTTCTTTAGGTTACATGATGGTTTTTGATGAAGGCATGTTAATTTGAACTATCGGCGATTTGACAGCTCCTCGTATTATCAATAATTTTACAATGGCTGATCAAGAGGAACTAAAATTCGACGATACGTTGCCTGAAATAGAGATGATGACTAGATTTGGATTATTTACTGAAAGTGAAATAAGGTATTTGTTCTTTTATGATGTTGGCTACATATTTTGTAATTGTTTTATTGGGAAAGAAATTTGAATAGTCACTTTTGTGTTGAAGTAATGGCAAGAAATTCAGTTTAATTTAAGTTATTGTGATTTTTTTTTTAATATTGCTAATTAACTTTTATTATTGTAAAGTTTAATGTATTGTTTATACAACAGTTTCATAGAATTTTTAAATGAATAATTTCTAAATTTTTTCTGTATCAACTGAAATTATGACAAACTAATTTAATTTTGTTTTATATTCATTAGGCTATTTATTATTCTAATACAGTTATAATTTTCAGAGATATAATGGTAAAGAGAAAATTATATGATTACAAGCTACAGAGAATTTCTAAGGCTAAGGACGAAACAATAAAATATATCACATTCGAAATAGAAATTTTGATGAAAGTCAAGCTTAAAGCAAAAGTATATTTATTCATTAATGTTTTAATTTTATATTTATTATTTTTCTTGTAATTATATCATTTATGTTGTATATTTGTAGGAAAAAGGATTACAGGAAAGGACAACTAACTTGGAATATAGTTTGGTGAATCGCATTAACAAGTTATATTATTTTTCTTTACGAAGATTCCCAAGCGATTGCAAGATATGGTTGTCATTCATAAAGTTTTCTAAGCATATGGTTAGTTTTTAAATAATTTTCAATCTATAAAATTAATTATCTCCTCATTCCGAATCCATATAATATGGATGAATGGTTTATTGCAAAAAATCACTTTACAAATCAACCTTTGTTGGGGCAGAATTTTTAAGAATGTTGTGTTTGCTAATCATATTTATATATATTAAAATGCATTATAAAACTTGTGGATTTTAAGCATATTTTTTCAGATTCAAAAGCTCATTGAAATGACAAACCCTTTAAGTGTAAAATTAGGCTGCACTTATTTCTTGAAAAACAAATTTGTCAAATCACTTAGTAATTTAATTAACAGTTTTTGCAATTAACCAACAATATAATCATTTTAAAAAAAAATTAAATTTTTCATTTGGTTGAAGCATGTGATATAGCCGCATTTCAGTCTTGTATCACGTGTAATGGTACTGGTGAATGACGTAAGTGAAATTGAAACATGATAAATTAGTCAGCATAATTAATGAAGTCAATGTTTGCAGTGTTTTTTATGTGCATGCCCAACACTGCTTTCTTCTGTATCAAGTAGTTGTTTGTTTATGTCTCAAGTTGCTGTTTCAATACAGTATCAATGAGTCTTTATTGTTTATTTAGATTTTTTTTTTAAATTAAACTTTGTTGAAAAGAATTATATATTCAAGGCTTTTTTTATAGCTATTTGAAGATAGTATTATCATTATTAATAACCTATTTTCATTCTTTTTATTTTTATATTACAATATAAACTTTTATGTTTTAGAAAATGTATACCTGTGTCAGTCGATTATTTGATCAAATGTTAGAATTACATAACGATAAGCCGGTTCTTTTTCAAATGGCTGCCCATTGGGAATTTTTTGAATGTCACTCCATTGAACGTGCTCGTAAGTTTATACTCAAAGGTCTTCATACCCACAAAGATTCCAAATTGCTCTATACAGAAGCTTTTAAAATTGAATTGTCGCATAGTAGCCAGAAATTGGAACAAGCAAGAGGTTTGCATTTTTTAAATATGCTTTATATTTATTTTAAAAAATAATAATTTTATATAGTATTGAATAATAAATAAAATAAAAATTATTTATATTGATTTAATCTATTTTTGTGGGTAACCACCTTGTTTTTAATTTTTTACTTTCACTTACCTATATATAAAATATATAGTAAGTGGAAGTATTGCGATCGTGAAAAATTTCGACTTACGGTTTTCAACGGAAATACACGTTTTGGGGCCCCCTGAGTCCAAATAACCAAGTCCCGCGAAATGGTCTGTGTGTGTGTGTGTCTGTGTGTGTGTGTGTGTGTGTGTGTGTGTGTGTGTGTGTGTGTGTGTGTGTGTGTGTGTGTGTGTGTGTGTGTGTGTGTGTGTGTGTGTGTGTGTGTGTGTGTGTGAACAGACTAGCTCAAAAACTATAAACCGTGTGAACCTGAAATTGGGTATTTATTGTATGTATATGCCCGCGATGTGACAGCTTAAATTTCATCTAAATTGCTCAAAGGGAGGGGGTACTTTATTTAATAACTTTTTACGTTTTTTCGATTTTCTCAAAAACGGCTCTAACGATTTTGATTAAACTGAGTATTTCGTGTATTAATATGCCCTAGATATGACTGTAAAAATTTCATCAAAATTGATTAACCGGAGGGGGGACTTTACTTAATAAATTTTGTATCATTTTCACGCGTTATTTTTATTTACTCAAAAACGGCTTTCACATTTTCATCAAACTGGGTATTTGATGTATTTATATGCCAAAGATGTGATAGCCAAAATTTCATCAAAATTTATGAACCGGAGGGGGGACTTTACTTAATAAATTTTGTATCATTTTCACGTGTTGTTTTTATTTACTCAAAAACGGCTTTCACGATTTTGATCAAACTGGGTATTTGATGTATGTATATGCCAAAGATGTGATAGCCAACATTTCATCAAAATTGATGAACCGGAGGGGGGACTTTACTTAATAAATTTTGTATCATTTTCACGTGTTGTTTTTATTTACTCAAAAGCGGCTTTCAGGATTTTGATCAAACTGGGTATTTGATGTATGTATATGCCAAATATGTGATAGCCAACATTTCATCAAAATTGATCAACCGGATGGGGGACTTTATTTAATAAATTTTGTATCATTTTCACGTGATTTTTTTTTTATTTTCTCAAAAACAGCTTTAACGATTTTGATCAAACTGGGTATTTGATGTATGTATATGCCAAAGATGTGATAGCCAACATTTCATCAAAATTGATGAACCGGAGGGGGGACTTTACTTAATAAATTTTGTATCATTTTCACGTGTTGTTTTTATTTACTCAAAAGCGGCTTTCACGATTTTGATCAAACTGGGTATTTGATGTATGTATATGCCAAAGATGTGATAGCCAACATTTCATCAAAATTGGTCAAACGGAGGGGACCAAAACAACGCATTAATTTCTAATCTAAGTAAGTTGGTAAGTGAAAGTTGTGTGTTGCGCGCACGCACCAGATTTTTTTTTTTTTTTTAATCTTGCGAGATCAAGGAAGAGCTATCAGTGAAGAGGAAGGATTGGCTCCGCTTGGAGGCGAGCTCTGTGGTGCAGTGGTTAGCATACCGCACATGTCACGCGGATGACCCGGGTTCGACTCTTGGCAGAGCCCAGTCTTTTCTCTTCAAAAAATAAATTATTTAAAATAAAAATTATATACAATAATGTTATCTTAAATAATTGAAGATAAATAAAATAATATCATTATCTATATAGGTTTGCATTTTTTAAATAAACTTTATTGTTGTAATGTAAGAAACAATGGCTATGCACATGTCCGGGCCATGAATACCGGCAACAACAGGTAGCAACAGGCAACGGTGAAGCTGGAAAATGTGCTTTCAAAAATTGTGTAGGTTTTAGACTTCCAGGAAAGGAGATACGCATAGTGCTGGCTAGAACTTTAAGGTGCTTTGAATGTCAAGAGTGCTTGCAAGGGACGGGTCCTTCCTGAGGTAGGAAAAACTGACTGGTCGGCTCCTAGAGGGTGATATCATCTTGAGGTGCTCCTCAAGACTCTTCCTTTCGATGATAGCCTCTTTTTAACCCTGAGCCGGCAGTGTTTATATGGATGCATCGCTAACGGTAGGAAGTATGAACTGCTGGGAGACATATTGGAACTTCACAGACTATCGTCTTTTCGAGCGTGAAGAGGGGCAGAAGAATGGAGTGTGCTGTCCAGGTGGCAACTGAGGACCCCTACAGGCAAAACATTTAAAGTATTCGGGGAAGCCAAGGTAAGGGTGCAGTTAACCTCAAGTGTCTTTTACACTCAGCTATAGTAGTTGTTGACAAAAAAAGTTATTCTTAGAATGAACATAATCAATTCCTATGGATTTCAATTGGACACAAAGAGGGAGGTTTTTAGCATTGGTGGGGGAGAGCTGTTCTTATGTAGTCAAAAACCAGCTAACAACTCGAGGAACGAGGAGACTTCTGATAATTTGGACACAATATTTGAAGGTGTTGATTCGTTAGTTTCTCAAGAGGAAAAGGCGAATGCGAGAAACCTGGTTAATCGCTATCGTCCATTCTTTGGCCCAGAATGTGATTAACCAGGGTGAATAGGCGTTGTGCAGCATTGTCAATGTGTGCTCTATTCGTGACTTCCTTATATTTCAATAAAGGATCAAGAAGATTTCCTCAAATCAACCAGGAAAAGGCTGAAAATGCTCTTTAGGAGATGGTGAGAGACAGAGTGGTGAAACCATCCAGCAGTATATAGGCCTCTCCGGTAGTACTGATGAAGCAGTATAGGGCCGCCTTGCCAGTGACCATTTAAGGAGGGACAGTGATGGTAGGCTGGTCAGGAATCCACAAAGAAAGCCAGGACTCAGCCTAAAGTTTCAGAAGTGCTGGGAGGGACTCTGCTTCATGAAGAAGCGGATCAACGATGTGATCTATAGGTGTTCCTCCTCTGTAGAGAAGGTTAAACAGATGTTATTATTTAGTTTGATCTTGTTATTATCATTAGATTAACTTCTTCTTCTTCTTCTTCCTCTAACTCCTTTGTGCCCTCAAGAGTGGAGTTGCAGTTCCAGTCCATCTAGTCCACTGGTCTCTGTCCCTGGCTAGTCTTCGCATCTCCGGTATCGTGCTTCCTCTTGCAGTCCCCAGTTTTCCAATGTAGTCAATGTATGTGCTCCTGGGTCTGCCACGAGGTCGTCTTCCTTCCGGTCTGGCTTCCAAGTTGGCACTTGGAAGCCAGACCGGAAGGAAGACTTTTCTGGTGTCGTCCATTCTGCATACATGAGCATACCACTTTAGTTGCCTCTCTTCCATGGTTTCCCGCACAACTCGTACTCCCAACTCTTCTCGAATTCTTTCATTTCTGATGCAGTCTTTTTTGGTCTTTCCTGCTAGTCTTTGGAGGAATCTCATCTCAGCGGATGTTATCCTGCTTATGTGCTTTTCCAGGATTGTCCAGCTTTCAGATCCGTACATGAGCACTGGAGGGAACACCGATTTAAATATCCTCAATTTGGCTTCTCTACTTACTTCCCGCTTGCCTATGATGGTTTTAGATATTTGGTAATATAGTCCATTGGTTTAGTACCTCCTGGTCTATTTTACCATCTTTACTAATAGTGGTCCCGAGGTAAGTATTCGCCAGTTCTAGAGGTTCGCCGTTACATAGAATCCTTATATCCTCATTTTCTCTTCCAACGCACATGATTTTGCTCTTAGCTGGGTTTACCAGGTGTGTAAATACGAAACCGGAATTTTTCAAATAGCAAATAAGAGTTGATTGTGTAAAAATGATACATACTTTTTTATTCCAAGTACTGTCCTTCGCTATCTATGCATTTTTCCCATCATTCAGGCAAATTTGTGGATTCCCCGCCAAAATAATGCTTCCTCTTCTGAGTCAAACCAATCACTTAACCAATTTCATACATTTTCATAAGAAGTGAAGCGCTGCTCAGCTAGTGCGTGTCCCATCGATGCAAATAGGTGGTAATCGGATGGGGCCAAATCTGGTGAATAAGCCGCATGCGGAAGAATTTACCAACCAAACACTTGGATCGTTTCCTTGGTCCGTTTAGACGAATGTGATGGGGCATTGTCATGGAGCAAGATCACTTTGTGTGTCCTTTCTTGATATTTGGGACTTTTTGGCGCAAATCTTTATTCAAATTTATCATCTGTTGTAGGTAGCGTTCCGTATTAACAGTTTCCCCAGGTTTCAGCAGCTCGTAGTAGGTAACACCCATCTGATCACACCAGACACAGAACATTTTCTTCCTCCCCAAGCGATGCCGATGGTTCACCAGGAGTTACCGAGGATTTTTTATGCTTAGGATTCTCGAAGTAAATTCACTTTTCATCACCAGTCACAATTTGATGAAGAAATGACTTTTTTTCTGTACCTGGCGAGCAGCATTTGCCATGAGGTTTTTCGAGCTTCCTGTTGCCTGTCATTCAGTTGGTGAGGTATCCATTTTCCGACCTTCTGTATCTTTTCCATGCCTTTCAAACAAATGGAGACGGTGTCACATGTAATAATTGTCCAACAAACGCTTCCGAATCAGCGTTTTCAAAGTTTTTTTTTGTGGTTTTCCACGGTCTTTGTTTCTTTTATCGAAATCCATCTTTAAATTTTTTGAACCAATCGAAACATTGAGATTTGCCTAAGGCATGCTCTCCGTAAGCTTCAACAAGCATCCTATGTGATAATGCTCCAATTTTTTTCAGAAGGAAACGGAAAATAAATGCTGTCCGCAAATCTTGATTTGTTGGCACAAAAGTCGACATGTTCAACGCCACTAAAAACACGGTTATAGAATGAAACTGCTGTTGGTATCCATTGGATCTCTTTATTACATGTAGGCAAAAGCAGATAACACCACTGACGGATTAGTTAGAAGATTATATTGACTGCTAACTCCTATCATTGGTGAATTCCGGTTTCATATTTACACACCTGGTATCTGTAACCTTCTCAGCTTTAATTCTTCATTCCATTCCTCTATAGATGACTGGAGAGCATCATTAGATTAACCCGGTTTTAATTTTTTTATTGTAATTAATAAACTGTATTTTGTCTGAAATTGTGTTCATTGAAAACATAAAAATATACAATTGAAAACATTCAACTCTCCCGAAGGAAAGCCTCTGGTCTTCCCCTAAAATTGTCTAGCGCCATATTCAGGGTCTCATAGTGAAGAAGAGCAGGTCCAACTAACTCAAGCAGAGGCCTTCCATCACAAGAGATCTGGCCCGTGTGTCAAAGAGGATATTCTTAAGGAGGGGGTGGTATGATGGAAGAAACCAAAGCCATGTTTATTTCTGTTATATGTTCATAAAAAGGTCAAGAAAGGATCGGGAATGTTTGGAGTGTTCTTTGGCCTGTGATATTTAAATGAGCAAGTGATGGGTGAGGCTAATCAACCTGGGCGTTATTATGAGTCACTGTTTTGTCACGTTGATATTAATTTGAGTTCTCATTATTTGCTAGACACATTTTGGGTAATTTAATATATAAATAAATATATGAATACAAATTTTCAAACCCATATTGGTGTTACATTATTATTTTTAAAAATAATAATTTTATTTCTTCGATTACTAAGATTATATTAAAAATATTATTTTTGGAAATTTTAGAGAGTGACGACAGTGGGAAGAATAAGTCATTTGATCCAGTGGCTGAAAAAAATTTAATTGAATTCATTTATACTTCTGCTACTAGCAAAATAAATGATGTTTTATTTCTTTTGGATTTACTTAACATAGCTCAAGAGTTCAGTTTTACATCTTCACTTCAGGATATGATAATAGAGTATGTTTATTACCACATATATTTGCAGTATGAATTTATTCTTTGTACAGTAACTTAATATTTTTAATGTATTTCTCCAAGATGAAAATTTCAAGTTCCATTAGTTAGTGTAATATATTATTGGAAAACGGAGGATCTTAGAAAGAATAATACTTAGTTTATAAAGTTGTAAAAAAATATCGTTGTTACCATATACCAACCACCATGTACCACGCACCATCTAAAGTAACGAATATGCATAGGTTTTTAGTTGCACATTCGTTACTTTAGTATGGTGACGACAATATTCTCAAAAATGAATAATTTTTTACTTTCATATTATTAAACAGAAATTATTTGTTGCTATGGTAACCAAAATAAGTTCTCACTAACTCAATAGAGACTTATAAAATTAGATACCATGAAGTATTAGTTTTTCAGTATTATACTGGGACAGATAAAAATGAAAATTATTTTATTGTTCTTCAGCGAGCGATTGTGTAAAAAAAACATGTGATGCTCAAAATATTTGTTAATAACATGCACTACAAGATAATCTTATAATAATTATAGTTTATAATTTTGTAATTATTATAATTTAAATTATAATTTATAATTTTGTAATTATTATAATTTAAATTATAATTTATAATTTTGTAATTATTATAATTTAAATTATAATTTTGTTTAAAAATAGATATCTGAATAAAATATAAGATGGCCTTACTAAATCAGTAATCATTGTTGGTTCAGAGATAGAAATTCGAAAATGAGTTATCAATTTATTGAGCTGTGAATACATAGTTATCCCTGTTCACTATTCATAAAAAAAAAAAAAAAAAAAAAAAAAAAAAAAAAATCGGCTATTGATAAAACAAGGATTTATTTTGAGGCCCCTTAAAAAAATAAACGACTAATCGATTAATCGAAAAGTACTGATGACTTTCAAGTTTTACAGTAATTATAATTCTCTATGCCTTGTAGAAATTACAAACTAATAGGAGTAAATAATGTGGAAACAACGGTTCTCTGGGAAATTGCTAAAAGTGTTTACACATTTAACAAAACTCATCAATTTCCATCTAAGTAGATTGATAAGTGAAAGTTGTGTGTTGCACGCATCATACCAGTCTTTTATACTATATTTGATCTTTTATTCATCAAAGCTAAATGTTTCTTGGTTAAAAACTTCACGTATAAAAGTATTTTTATGGGAATAAAATCCAACTTGTTTTTAAGACTACTTAAGTATCAAAGGCAATTTTCATTTTGAAAATGATATTTAGGTAGTATCTATTTAGGTAATAGATTTCCTTTTTTTTTTTTAACACTATTTTGTGAGTTTACTATAATTAATGATTTTTCAGAACATTAAAAAGCAAATATCCTAATGAAGAAGTTACTTGGGATACTCTAGCCAGGAGAGAACTCTTGCGCAGTGGTACATTAGAAGAAAAAATTGGGTATGTTTTAATGTTTATTTGATTTGATATTAATTATAATCATGATAAATATGATAAACTAGCATTCCCCGTCACGGCTTTGCCCGCAAGCCTTTAAAATCAATTCTGTGATTATTACCTTGGTATTGGTTTAATATAATATGTTAACTGATGTTAAGGAGATTTAGTAGAATCGGAGCTTCTGGTAGGTGGAATGTTGGAGGGGGAAGCTGCCGGCTCGGTTGAAGAAAGGGAGACGCGCAATGGAGAGAGTTCACTAAAACTGCCGAAACCAAAAATTGCTTACTCGTTGTGAGTGCTTCATTTTTTGGCTTTAAAACATGGTTTTCGTATCAAGACCTTTAAAATGAGTCCAAATTAGACATTTTTTCTCGAAGTGCAAAAATAGGTTTCCATTAGAGTTAAACGACAATTTTGCCATTTAAACCCCTTAGGGGTTACATTTTTGAAATTCCTTTCTTAGTGGTTACCTACATCGTGTTTAAAATCTAAATTCTGAACTTCAAGTTTCTATCATTTGTAGTTTTTGCTCTGCATTGATTCTGTCAGTCAGGACAAAGCCTCTTATATTTATAGAGGTTATACTGTGTATAATTTTTCCTTCATCAATTTAATCTGAAGTTATGAGGAATGGGTTTTATCATTTATTATTTAGACTTTTTTAATCATCATATTATGTATAACTAATTAACTCATATTAACTCATAAGTAACTAAATCTATAAATAACTAAAGTATATATTTTAAGTTAAAGAGAACATTCATACAGTTGATTAAGTGGTGACTTGTTAAACTTTTTTTATATTATTTAATAACTTCAAAAATTGATAGGACAGATATTTTAAACTCTCAAAGCTCAACCTTCATCATTTTGAGCCTAATGGTGGCAGTTCGAATCTGCCCTGGGCTGGTAGACTTATTTTATGGCGGACCTGGGGTCACCTGTGGTGTTGTGGTTAGCATGGCAACCTACAATACTAAAGGTCGCGGGTTCGATTCCAGCGATGGCCCTAGGATTTTTTAATGGGAGTAAAAAATCCTTAGTTATGCTGTCCCTCGAATGGGACGTAAAATGGAGGTCTCCTAGCCTGTACGATGTCAGGTACTCGTTAAAGATCCCTATCCTAATTATACCTGGATAGGCAAAATTTAGGACTCCCACTGTAGCATCGTCCGATTAGCCTTAGTAGCATAAAAATGGACGTTAAACAAACTTATGGCGGACCTGCAGAATAATTCTGGACCTTCCCTCCATACCTGGCCAATTAAGGCAGGATGTTTAGCATGTGGGAAATGTGGTGAGAATTATACAGGAATTTTTAATTTTGAACCGAAAGTGCGGGGAAATTTATTCAAACTTTTTCAAATTAAATTAATAAGAAAAACTGCAAACTGTCAATCCTGTTTTTTTAACTTCTTTTAAGGATTTGGATATGAATTGTAAAGTAATTGAGACTTCAGAGAAAAATTCCATATTTTACAATCCTACATCACCCCTCTTATCTTACTGCCTGCCATCTACTCCTACTAATTGCTAGAACTGATGTTCGATATATAGTACAAAAAAAGTTGATTTTTCAAAGTATTTGAATTCATTGAAACACCTATCTTCTAATATAGCAAAAAACGAATGAAAACATTTCAGAGATAAGAGATGAGATCATCAGCAAAGATAAAAGTTTTTTTGCTTTTGTTATTAAAAAAAAAATTTAATCATATTGCTCATGGAATTACATCTGATTACCAAGTCCTTAAAAAAGTGCTTTTTATTTATTGTGAATTTTATTGATTTGTTATTGGTATTAATTTTAAAAATATGAGTAATCAAAACAACCAAAACAGCAATGGTTTAGCCTAGATTATATTCTCATGTATAAATAATTCAAAATTAAAAATAATCAACTGGATTCGCGGCTTTATCCATCAATATTCATATTACTATTTTGGAATCATTTCAAAATCGGCCTTCTGGTGCCTGAATCCCTGTAATTGTCAGTCTATAAAAGAAAATCCAGGCTTTAAATAATCATTATATACAAATTAATAGGAGATGGCCTTAAAAGATTTTTGCCACTATCTTGAATTTGTGTTCCTTCTCATTATATTAATTATAAAGTAAACCTTTTTTTTTTTCTCTCTCGAGGTATTGGGGGGAGGGGGTGCGGAAATTATATAGTAATGTTAGAAGCCAATACTGTTTGACACCCTCTAGGTGTTCCAAACCAAAAGAAAAGATATTTTACCTTATTTGATGTCCTTCTTACTGAACTAATTTTGTACTAAATTCTTAATTAAGTACTCAGTTTAGAAATCCACCTTTATATTTTATTAATTTTATCATTATATGACATTAAAAAATAATTCATGTTTTTAGGAGATGCATAGTTGTCTATGAGAATGGGTTAAGAAATGTTCCAACGAGAAAAATGTGGTCATTTTACCTCAGTTATGTCTTGCAATTGAATGAAGATGTTACTACCATACCCACTTATAAGAAAAATTGTTTGGAGAAAGCTTTTGAAGCTGGATATAAAGAGAATATGCTTTCGGAAAAACACTATTTACTGTGGGTATGATAATACATTGATATTGTTTATACTACACTCATGCTAATCCAATACAGATTTAAGTTTAGGGACAATACCGAGTGCAGTGTAGTGCACCTACTGAAGAGAGTTTGGAATATGTATTTTTCTCCTGTCCTTGAGGGAAGGATGGGAGATGGATGACTAGTATGTGAACATCGGCAGCTAGTTGCTACTTTCCCTGGAATTCTTGATGTCCGGCCAACATCTAGCAGCAAGGACAATCTAGAAGACACGATTGCCGAGAGTATTTATAAATCATACCTTTAAAAACTCGAATCTAGTAGTTCTGATTTGGTTTTAATGGAAACCTGCTTACAGAGATGTCCATATTTCGATTTTACAAAAACTTATAGGTACCATTAATTAAGAATCTTCTCTCTTTTTTAGAATAAATAATGTTATTATAAATAATATCATTCTTTTTCTCTTGTATTTCTTAAATAATTTCTTCTACTTTCTTTTATAATAATAATTTAAATTCAATCTTTTGAATAATCTTAATCATTGAAAGAACTAGCATTATCTCATTTTCAAATTAAAATGAATTTCCATATGCCATTGTTTTAATTTTTGTTTTAGATTAAAAAAGTCGACAATGCTGATCCTTGTGAGGTCCTGAAACGGGGGACTGAAAGGTTAAGTTCGAGTAATAAACTTTGGACTTGGAGATTGCGTTACCATCTCAGCAAATCTGATGAAGATGGAGCTATGGCTGTTTTTAGAGAAATCATCTCGAACCCAGCTATCCCAGAGCAGATCAGTATCTGGATGTTAATTCTCAAGTATTATCAAATCATTGATTCTGAAAAGGTTAGCAATTTAATCAATGCATTATAAAACCTTAAAGGTTGTATTGTCCTAAGTTTTAGGTCTGGTAGTACTTATGATTGTTTGACAGCATGGTACTTTTGATTTAGCTCATTGCCACGGAACCTACCTTATTATCTAGTTTAATCTTACAACAACTTATAAGACCCAAGTAGTAGTATATAAAGTAGTATCTAAACACCTCCCTACGCTCACATATGGTAGTGAAAGTTGGGTCATGCTGGACAGGCATGTCAGCCGGATAACAGGAGCAGAGATGAGGTACCTTCGCAGAAAGTTAGGTAAAACAAGAAGGGATCTTCTGTGGAATACTTCTATGAGAGATCAGCTGCAATTGATTGGACTAAAAACCGACATCGAAAGAAGGCATCTCAAGTGGTTACGCCATGTGTGTCACTTGGATGAGGAATGGCTACCGAGAAAGGTAATGGAAGACCGCATGTTAGGCAGAAGGCCCAGGTATAGGAGCAAGAAGAGGAAAGACCTTGGCTCTGATGAAGAGGATGTGTCGAGACCTGAAAGAATGGCTGCGTTGGATCGAGGTACCTCTACACTGAATGGCACAACATAGGGAGCAAAACAAGAAAAGAAATAATAAGACCCTTTAAAAAAAGGAAACATACCTGATGAATTACTATCACTGGCTCTTAAAACGATTACGACGTTATGTCCCACCCCTCCTTGGCCTCCTGGATACTTGCTGATGGTTCTGTAGAAAAAGCAACACGAAATAGAGGGGCAGGTGCATATTCATATCTCTTTTCAATTTCGAAACCGGTCGAGAAATGGGCCACAAATTTTAGTAGCTAAACCCTCATAATTATATTAGCACTGAAAGCCCTCCAAAATATAGGTGCCTAAAACATAATGTTTCTAGACTCCCTGGCAGCAATTCTCGCTATAGCACAGCTTAAAAATTGTCATACTTTAGACAACTTAAAGTGCCAATACATTATTGAAAGCTTGCTTCTTCGGCTTAGAGGGATAATTTTTCAGTGGATGCCAAGTCACTGTGGTCTTCACGGAAATGAAAGGGCCCACAAACTCAGCAAAAATGGATCAATTTTGGAACATCTGAAAATGAGATTGTACCATAGAGCTAAAGAGAAAATTAACCAGGATCTGTTGCTGGTATCTATAAAGCAAACTGAACTAGTCAGCAAAAAAGAGCGGTTTCCAGTGGACATGCCATGAAAAATTCTGGTCAACAAGTTTTTTGTACGATTACAGGACACGATTACTTAACATGAACATCTGCATAGAATAGAAGTGGCTGACTCTTTGCAACTGTAATCTGTGCAATAATGGATCGGTTTGAAGTTTAACAGACATACAAATCAAAGCATCTTTCAAATTGGAATGGTATTGGGCTGCCAGAACTGTTATGGTGGAAGCCAAAAAAAGAGGCAAAAAAAACAAAACTTAGTGCAATCTCTTTCTATGACTTCTCTGCTGTATTATTTCCACATTTTAGTGTTATTGAATTCTGTTAGTTTAAAATAGTTTTATTATTTATTGTTTTATTTTATCTATTAGTTAAAAATAGTTTTATGTTTTTTTCTTTGTTTTTTTGTTAATTTTGTTTATTATCTATTTCAATTTCAAATTTTATAAAAAATAGTGGGCAAAGTTCTCAAAAACAGCTAAAATTTCTATTTTTAATAATGAAACTTCTTAATATAAATAAAAGTTTTTTTTTTTTTGTAATAAAAATGTTCTTATTTATTTCAATTTCCATCAATATCAACTCTATCCCTAGCACCTTATGAGTTGGGTTGTGTCAGGTTACCAACATCATGACGGATAACAATCCATGGTGATGCGCTGAATCAAAGGTAAATCACCGACAACAGCAGTGTTCAGGTTTACATGCTGACAGTTGAGCCTTAAATTCCAACTACTAAATTAATGAAAATAAATCTACAAAGTTTTGAACTAATGTATTGCCAATGCTATAAAACTGAATTAAAATTTTATAATATATTTCCTTTGAGAATTTAATGATCCAAAAACCTTGATTATAATAAATTTCAAATTCATGAATAATGGAACACCCGTTCATGAGAGGCTAATACAAAGAAAATAAATGTCATACTTTCTTAAATATTACACCTTTATATTGGTTCAGTTAGTTACTGCCAAGTCTTTATTCGTCAAAAAAAACTCCGACTATCTGAATTCGAAAACAATTACAATGTTTTTGGTGCATTTTTCAAACCTCATATTAATAATGTGAATTCAATGAATTAAAGTTTGATTTTCTTTCCGTTTTACTAATTAAAATTTTATCTTTACTTCAGACTGAAAATCTGTGGATAGAAGGTGTTAAAAATCCCGTTGTTGGTGCAACTCTCAAGGGTCGATACATAGAATGGATAGCCATGACTAGAGGGATCGGTAAGTAACTGTTTTATTGTTATTATTCTATTATATTATTTTTATTATCGGCTGCAACCTGTTGTTTGATCTGGTTATAGAAGATTTATTTAATCAATGAAATATATATATGAAATGAGTAGTGTTTGTTTGAAAATTGGCAGTAAAATAGAACATTCTAAAGAACACATTATTGTACCATTAACATTTTTTATGTTAGCTTGTATATAAAAGCAGTGCAGTTGATTCACTCAGAGAATTTTAAAAGACACAGTCAGTGCTAACAACTCCGAGTATCAGTGATAAGTTAGAAGATATAGTGAGTTAACAGACATTAAAAGTAAGTGTTGTAAAGTATTGATTCTGTGGAGTTCATGTTTTAGTTAACACTGACTAATCAATTAGTCTATTTTGTAATAAGGATAAAAAAAAATTATAAATATTTATAATATCGTCCAGGAAGAAAGTAAATCTCAATAAAATGTGATTTTTACATCATTACCTTTATTACCTCCAGATTAGGTTTTGTTTCTCTTGGAAAAATGGTCACATTTCCCTTTACAAGAATTTAGGTTAGAAGATTGGATTATAATAACCAATAGACACTCCTTAGTCAATTGCCACAAGTTAACATTTACTGAGGAAAGTACATCTGTAGAAGCTTCTCTTGAAAAATTTGATTTTTTGGAGAGGTGACATTCTTCTTTCCTATCAACAATATATATAAACAAATATCACAAATAGTTCTTAGTATATTTAATATTAAAAATCTGGTGCGATGCGCGCAACATACAACTTTCACTTACCAACATATTTAGATTAGAAATTGACGTAATTTAATGAATATGTAAACGCCATTTGTCAAAATCACACTTTTTTCCCATTCATTAACTTATTTTTGTTTGAATTTTTCTCCAAAGTTCACCAAATTTTTTTATTGTTAAATAAAAGTTTTTACTTGTGTTGATTCGGCTGACATAATACTCCATCGCGTCGGATTTTATAATCTCTATTTAATTGCTGAAAACTTCATTTAGTTAACATGGAAACAAATAATTTCCATTAACTATGTATGTATGTTTCAAAGCACATTGACAAATCTTTCCCATGAATAAAATATCTTTAATCATAATAAAGTACCCTCTCCGTTAAACCAATTTTGATGAAATTTTGGCTGTCACATCGCGAGCACATATATATATCAAATGCCTGGTTTAATCAAAATAGTTACAGCCATTTTTCAGAATATAAAAAAAAAATTTCAATTCGGAAGAAAGTTGTCATAAATTAATACAATTTTTTTGGTGTTCCGCTTTCAATTTCGCACCAATCTGTAAGAAAATGAAAAAACCGACTGCTTATTACACAATGAAAAACACATGCGGCATGATGAAACGCTCGTGGGACTCAATGAAATGTTTCATTGTGCCCCGAACGCCCTTGTTTCAAGGAACCCCATACGAGCCATTTTGATGTCTTTATCTTCCTACGATGAAGGTGAAGAGGTAGGAAAGCCAAAGTCTTGCAAAATCTTAAGAGATACATGCATATTGAAAAAGTTGTAAGAGCAAATTGAATAAAATAATTACTCATACATAGAGACGAAAATCGGTTCAACAAAAATTTTTAGTTTTGCCACACAAAACCGTATTTTAGTATGTGGAGTCTGTCACGAAAAAGTCAAAAGGAGACGATATGCTGACTTTGTTTGGAGCCACTCTTACCACTTGCTCGCCTAGTGCACCGACTGTTTCATTGTGCCTCACCCTCCCCTACATCAAATACCCAGTTTTATCAAAATCGCCGTTTTTGAGAAAATCAAAAAAAATGAGACAACATTTATTTAAAAAAGTACCCCCTCCGTTTGACCAATTTTAATGAAATTTTCGCTACATTCACTAAACCCCCAATTTCAGGTTCGTACGGTTTGTAGTTTTTGAGCTAGTCTGTTCACACACACACACACACAAACAAACAAACAAACAAACAAACAAACAAACAAACAAACAAACAAACAAACAAAAACAAACACAAACACAAACACAAACACACACACAAACACACACACAAACACACACACAAACACACACACAAACACACACACACACACACACACACACACACACACACACACACACACACACACACACACACACACACACTCACACACACACACACACACACACACACACACACACACACACACACACACACACACACACACACACACCCACACACACAAACAAACAAACAAACAAACAAACAAACAAACACAAACACACAAACACAAACACAAACACAACCACAAACACAAACACAAACCCAAAAACACACACACACACACAAACACAAACACAAACACAAAAACACACACACACACACACACACACACACACACTATATATATATATATATATATATATATTGATACTGAAAATAAATATTTTGTTCCTTTTGAGCTATGTTTTCTGATTTTGTCGTGGTAGGGAGGAAATAAATCAATTGAAAACCTAGGAAATTATAAACAAATCTTATCTCATAAAGTTAGTTAATGAAAGTTTTTTTCTGGCAACACGACGGGAATGAATGACAGAAGGCTAAACATTCAGTTTTAACACCAAATGTCATAGACTCTATTTCTATGCTAACATCTTTAATCAACATCTCAAAATCATAAAATAACTATTTTACAACATATCCTTTCCAAATAATTGTTAGGAAATATGAATGATCCACTTCTTATTTTATTTTTAAAAAAATGTTATTGAATTTTTGAGATATAACTTTGTTTTAGTTGCTGCAAGGGCAGAATATGCAACCTATTCAACAATGCCACCTTTATCACTTGATCTCCATGAGACTATGGCCAAGCTAGAGGATGCTCAGCCAAAAGTTAGTGTGAAATATGCCCGACAGGTTTATGAGACAGCTGTGAATCAATTTGGCAAGACAAATACAGGTTCATCTAATTTTTTTTTACCTATATTGTATTACGTTATGTAATCATGATTGTTAAACAGTTAATTTTATAATTTTTAAACTAATTAATTAGAAGATAAAAGATTCAACCACAGCCGGGAATCGAACCCAGGTCCTCTGCATTTACGTCGCAGCGCTCATACCACTGAGTTAACCGTGTGGCCACTCCCAGAAGAGAAACCATGGGGATCGCAGAAGAGAAAGATTCGAACACGGTTGGGAGCGGCCCCACGGTTAGCTCAGTGGTAAGAGATAGATGCAGAGGTAAGAGTGCTGCAACGTTGTTGCAGAGGTTCAGCAGTTTTTACCTGTTGAATCGAACATGGTAATAATTTTTTATTAATATAATCAAATATAACTTTTTATCTGTTTACTGCATCACCATGAGAATGGTCTCAATGGAATCAGAAAATAGAAACAATAAAAAAATGGTATATACCAGGACATATTTGCTGCCAAAATAATTTTTCTTAATCGAGAAAAGGGAAGAAAACGCATTAAGAGAACCGCATTAATAGAGTCTCTTATATCCAAACCATATATGGGCGGACTCTAAGGTTTCGAAACTTAAGACTAATACTGAAAGTGAAGTTTCAGTATGGTACAAATTTTGTTCTAATCATGATTAATTTTGGTCTATATTTCTGTACTATTATATTTTAAAGTTATTCTTTCATTCCACCTATCCCACAACTCCCTGAGCAAAGTCGGGCACTACAGCTAGTTTATATATTATATAACATTATTATTTCTGTTTCTCATAATCATTAATTGAAATTATTTTACAGATGTTTGGTTTTGGTATATAAAGTTCGAAGCTAAATTTGGAGAAAAAGATGGAGTCATTAAAGTATATGATAAGGCAATCAAGACCCTAAACAGTAATTTAGTAAATGTTTTCATGTGTGAATATCGTTTAATCGAAGCTGAAATAATGAATGATGGCAGGTATTACAGTTTTTTGATAAGTTGGATTATTGATTTTTTTTTTTTTTTTAATTAATAATATTAGTTGGTTTAATTCTTTTGCATCTTATATGGTTGTTGAATGTGATTATAAATCCTACTACGATTAAATCCTAAGAAAGTTCAGGGTTCTTGTGAAGCCCATTAGGTTTGTTGAATTGGATTGGAATAAAAACTCTTGAGTGTAGTTTTATCTTTTTCAAGTGCCCAAACAATCAATTAAAGTTTAGGGTATTGTAAAATGCCTTTAACCCGTAACCTAAAAAACCTTTAACATGCTCTTGATAACGCTGAAAAATCTATTCAATTCAATAGTTTAGTAATATTTGTAGGTTTGTTTACTGCCACCCAATAGTATGTTGTAGCATTTCTCTTGATGACATGTCCGGTTCATTACCCTCAGTTTATGACTAGTCTTCTCGTCAATTACCCAGGTTTCCCAACCGTATGTCATGGCAGGAAGCACTGTCACTGATCCAGAGTTTCCTCTTGACTTCTAGACTCACTGTTGACCTATATATATCTTTAAATTTGAAGAGTCCATTCTATCCCTGGGTACATCGCCTGCATATTTCTTCATATTAATTGAAACAAAATTTAAATCCATTTTATTTTTGTCATTTAAAATAATTAAATAAAAACCTCAATGGCTGGCAAAGCGGATCTGGAAATAAATTAAAAAAGAATATTAAATAGTGTTCAATGAATCATTTTTTATTAAATAAAAATATGGTACTATTTCATTTATGTCACTCCATAAGTGTACAGGCAGGTGGACGTGACCTAGTTATCTGCCCGCTTCTAGAGGGGAAACTCTTTTAGCTGATGCCCCATCACCTTTTCTCTATTTTCCCTCCTTTTAATTGTGTACAAAATATTAAAAACAGCCATGGATGTGACATAGAAATAGTAACAAAGATATATCTAGAATAAAAATAATTGAGATTTCTACCTGGTGTGTTCTAATCTTTTGTTGTTAAGCTGCTTATACACTTGAGCATTCACCCTAAATGAGCACATGCTCGCCCTTACTTTTGCTTAGATACAAATGGGCAAGCAGAATAGATCCATAGGACTCAGCCCAATCCGATAGTTGTTGGTACTTAAAAGTGAGCGTGCTGAGTTTGTTCAGGCTATTGTTAACTTGCGTTTAAACATTTTCTTTCTTCAACAACTCTAAACAGATTGAGCTCCTTGTTTGGGGCTTATGGGTTCAAGCACAGTGGCTTATTAACACGTTCACCCTGGGACTGTAATTCACGCTCCTCGCCCTGTGGCAGCTGAGTTTAATGCTTTTTTCTCAATCGGATGGGAGCTATTCCAGGGCATTATACAGTATTGGCAACCCAACAATAATAAAATAAACAATAAAAAATATTATCCTACTAGTTCTGTTATTATTGTTATAATTGTTATTAAAAAATAAATGTTTATGCGTTTATAAGTATATGAATATATACTATAGTATAATTATAGTTGTAATTCACAGTTAATTAATTTATTGATTAGAGTTATTAAAAAAATGTATACTCTTTTATTGTTATTATTTTGTATGTATATATATTATATTTGTCAAATTATACTTCAGAGGTAAGAGTTGTGTACGACCGAAAGAAGAAGATAGTTGGAATTTTCTGGCGAGAAGGGAACTTGACGTTGATGGAACTTTAGAAGAAAGAATAAGGTATGTTTACTACTTTGATATTATGTTTCTTCACTCGAAAGCAAATACATACTATTTCTGCGTCGAAATTATCAAGATTTTTCACCTCTCTAATGGTATATTAATTTGTAGAATCTAGTTCATAATTAAATAACAAACTAAAATTGATATAATGGCAGATTGGAAATTTCATTTATACTGATATTTCATAACTGCTCTAAAACTGTGAAGTCCAAAGCATTTAGCTGTGGCATACTGCCTCCTTGGTTTGTATTTGTGCTTATCTTAGATTTATTATTATTTTGTAAGCTTTCAAATTGAACAAGGGGTATTTTATTTTATACTATTAATGTGATGATCAGATAGTTAATGATATCACTTTTACATTAACTTACATACATACATATATAACTTTAAGATTGGCTCTCCTCTGGGCATAAATTAATAAGGGTAGAATTTAATAAAGAATGATTATAGAAAAAAATTATATGAATTCTTAGTCTTTATTATTAGATAGTAATTTCAAGTGGACAATGAGTGAATTTCTTATAAAAAAAAAAATTCATTAAGTAAAATATTTGTTGCCAATTTAGATCGAATTTCTTTTATACAAATATGTTATAAAATAAATTATAGCCGTACCATTGGTATGACCATAATTATCTCTGATATCACCATAACCACTGGTGATATCAGAAGTTAATCCTTGGGTTTATGGTTATTTGTGAGAAATATTATTCCTTACTAATAATTATTAATTAATTATCCTGTATTGTTGTATTTTATCCATCTTAATTGGTTCAGGAGATGCATCTCTATCTATGAAGAAGGGTTGAGGAACATTCCAACTAAAAAAATGTGGTCGTTTTACCTCGATTGCGTACTGGAAATAAATGAAGACCTTACTACATTACCTACTTTGAAGAAAAACTGTTTGAAGAATGCTTTTGAAGCTGCACATAAAGAAAGCATGCTGTCTGAACAACACTATTTGCTCTGGGTATGGTGTTTCATTGCTAATTAATTAATTATTGATTCTATTTTTATAAACTTTTGACATGCTATGATAAAACAATATAAAAGGAACGTTCTGAAATTTATTTGATCTTAGTTAATAGATAGCCTGATTGTTCCCAAAAGGGTCAGTGTATTTAAATCTATTTTAATTATAACTTTTCTAGATCACAAAAATTGATAATGTAGACACCTGCAAAGTCCTAAAATGGGGAACCGAGAAGTATAATTTGAGTAACTCACTGTGGGCATTGAGACTGCGCTACCATCTCAGCAAGTGTGATGAAGCGGGAGCTCTGGCAGTCTTAAGGGAGATCATGTCGCAACCAGACATTCCTGATAAGGCAAATCTCTGGATGCTGATTCTTGAGTACTACCAAATTGCTGATGTTAGAAAGGTAAGATATGATGAATATAAAATAGTTCTGTATAATACATTAACTTAGATTACCTCTAGGGCCAGATAAATAATAATAATTTAGCGAGTGTGAAGTATGGAAATAATTTGACTTATTCATAAAATATTGCAAGGTATGCATTCTATGGGGGGGGGGGACAAAAAACAGAAAAAAATGTTTATTATACAAATGCTGGTCTAAACCTCATAAAACAATATGGGATGAAACAAAGGAAGTTTGTTTCCCCCAATATTGTCTCCTAATTTAGTGGAAATTAGATTGCAATAGATCTTGGCTGTGAATTAAGGTGTTTTATGCTCTAGACATATTAAATTTCGACTCATGGGACTATTTTTACAGGTTTTAATTCTATATTGCTTACCTAGAATCATATTTAATTAATGTTGACCTTGTATTACTTGTAACGCTGTGCTAACCAGTACCAATCAAAAGTTAGACTCACCCTTAGTTTTGTAAAATAAATAAATAACATTTTATTTATTGAACAATATAAAAACTATACTTTTATTTTCAATTTATTTATAATTTGCTTGTTTGTTGTTTAACGTCACTTTATGCCACTAACGCTAATGGAACGATGCTACAGTGGGAGTCCTAAATTTTGCCTATCCAGGTATAATTAGGATAGGGATCTTTAACGAGTACCTGACATCATACAGGCTTGGGACCTCCATTTTTACTTCATATCCGAGGGATTGCATAGACAAGGATTTTTTACTCCCATTAAAAACATCTAGGGCCACCTCGGGACACGAACCCGCGACCTTTAGTATAGTAGGTTGCCATGCTAACTACTACAACACCGGTGACCCCTATTCATAAGTTTATTCTAAACTTAATCATATAATGTTTGAAATGTTACCTCTTGAGTTAATGATGGTGGAAGATATCCACCATATTCTACCTCTTCAGTTAGAATTATTTTATTAAACTTGAAGATTTTGAATTAAATACAAGTGAGTCTAAACTTTTGACCGGTAATGTAGGTTGGTTGGTGGCTTTCTCTTAGACTGGAAAGCCAACATTGTTCGTAGATCTCATTATTATATTTAAGTCAATTATCTCAATCATTCAAGTAAAGGTGGTGGATATTATATAAGAGTTTAATTTTAATTTTTATGCTTAAGGCCCATCATGTTATTTAATTTTTGTTTTGCCTTGCTATGGACTATGTTGATTTAATAATTTCCTAAATTTTATGTACTCTGATGGGAAAGAATTTTTTTCTAATATTATGTTAATTTCAGGCTGAAAGGTTGTGGAATGATGGCGTTAACAATCCCATCGTTGGTGCAACACTCAAGCCGCGATGTATTGAGTGGTTGGCCATGACTAGAGGAATAAGTAAGTTCGTTTTTATTTACAACCTGTAACAGAATTTTTTATATATTTTTAATGTCTATATTTATATATCACTCCTCTGGAGTATAGTGACACAACTGGAAAAATTGAATTATTATTCTTCCAGAGCAGCGAAATTAACAATTACAGGTGTATTTAAATTTAACATTTTATTATACATTTGCATGATGCAAGTGAAATCAAAGAATCATTGGCAGTATCAGTTACATTTACAACTTCACTAAGTATGTTATTAATGTTTAGGAATTTCTCATTAAAAACTATTCAATTAGAAAAATTTTGTCGTTTTATTGATTTAAAATTCATAGAGTTGAAAAGTTGAATCAGTTCTATTTACCTTTTCTCTCCATTTTTGAATATTCTGCCTTGTTAAATGTGATGTGTGCTGATAAAATAGTTCAATTTTATGTGTTCACTGTTTTTCTTTTTTTACTGTGTATTGTTAAAACAATTAAGTAAGTTAATGGGATTCCAATACTAATTGAAGGGGTCGGGGCAAAATAGTGCCAAGAAACATTTAAAAAAAAATGAACTGTAGCTGAAGTCTGCTGTATATGATATAGAACTATATGTCTATGAAGGAAATGCTACCTAAATATGTTTATAGAAGCTCTATGTAATCATAGTTAGGTGGTATTTCCATCATAGACATATAGTCCTACACAATATACAGCAGAATGCAGCTACAGTTTATTTTTGATAAAAATGTTGCTTGGCACTATTTTGCCCCGACCCCTTCAATTCTTAATTATCAAATAAATGGTATATTAAAAACAATATTGGAACATTTTTTATTTGATGATTCTTGTAAGGCTAAATTTGTTAATTTAGATGCTGCAAGAGAAACATATTCAATCCTTTCTACTAAACCTCCCTTTTCACTGAGCCTTCATATAGCTATGGCTAAGCTGGAGGACGCACAGCCAACGGTTAATGTGAAATCTATGAGGCGTGTTTATGAAACGGCGCTAAACCAATTCGGCAAGTCTGACATAGGTATTTTTTATTTCTATTTTTCTTTTATACGCTATATTTATACAAGATCTTTGTTTCTGATACTGATCATTAAAATAATTTTATAGAAGTTTGGTTGTCGTTTGTAAAGTTTGAAGCGAAATTTGGAGAACCAGAGCACATTCCAAAAATATTTGATCAAGCTGTGAGGATGTTGAACAGTAACTTGGTGGATGCTTTCATCTCTGAATATAATCTCATCAAGACTAAAGCAATCAATAGGTAAAGGTATTTATGTCAATAGTTACATTTAAAATTGTTAGCTTATCATCCTAACATCTATTAGGGAACACAGTCGCCAGTTACTATTAAAATAATTTATAGTGATTAATAGTTACTGTTGCTAAGTAATTCACCCATCATGTGTTTTCAATTAATGTAGCTTTCAGTTATATAAATGAATTTGTTCAAGTGATTGATTTCAATTTAAAAATACATAAAGTGCGCGTATTTTTCTCGCCGAAAAAGTATTACCAGGTCTGCAAGTTTAAAATGTCGTTTATTTCTTAAAATATATACACAGTAATTTTAAAAAAAAGTATAATATATTTTATTCAAAGTACTGGCCCTCGCTTTCTACACATTTTGTCCATCTCTCGGGCAATTTATGGATACCATTCCAAAAGAATGCTTCATCTTTATTTGAAATCCATTCATCGAGCCATTTTCTTACATCCTCCAAATTGTTAAAGTGTTGCTCAGCCAATGAGTGTCCCATCGATGAGAAGAGATGATAATCAGAAGGCGCCAGGTCAGGTGAATACGGCGGGTGGGGTAGGAGTTCCCAACCAAGCGAAGAAATCGTTTCCTTAGTCAATCTGGCTGAATGTGCAGGAGCGTTATCATGCTGAAGAATGACTTTGGCGTGCCTGTGAGCCCATTCTGGGCGTTTTTCGATCAATGCGTGACTCAAATTGATCATTTGTTGTCGGTAGCGGT
The DNA here is from genome assembly GCA_911387785.2 of Aelia acuminata. Taxonomy (NCBI): domain Eukaryota; kingdom Metazoa; phylum Arthropoda; class Insecta; order Hemiptera; family Pentatomidae; genus Aelia; species Aelia acuminata. The sequence continues at coordinate 26,797,090 of OU426981.1, read as the reverse complement.
CGGTATTGACTGTTTCGCCGGGTTTGAGAAGCTCGTAGTAGACTACTCCCTTCTGATCCCACCACACACACAGCATTGTCTCTTCCCAAAACGATCCGGTCTTGCACTCGATGTGGATGGTTGTTCTGGCGTTACCCATGATTTTATTCGTTTGGGATTATGAAAATAAATCCATTTTTCATCGCCAGTTACAACTCGATGCAAAAAACCCTTCCTTTCGTGGCGTAAAAGCAGCATTTCGCACACAGTTTTTCGTTTTTCCATCTGTCGTTTGTCCAATTCATGTGGAACCCATTTTCCAACCTTTTGAATTTTTCCCATAGCTCTCAGGCGATCGGAAATGGCTTGCCTAGTGACATTCAACTGTTCTGCCATCATTTGTTGGGTTTGGGTATTGTCTTCGTCTAATAAAGATTGCAATTCGACGTCCTCAAACTTTTTTGGTCGATTTTCTCGTTTTTTATCAGTAACATCAAAATCACCACGTTTGAAACTTTGAAACCAACGTTCACATGTCTTGACGGTTGGAGCAAGATCGCCATAAGTTTCAACAAGAATTCGATGACATTCAGATGCCTTTTTCTTTTGATTGAATAAGAAAATCATGACATGCCGCAAATGCTCTTTATTTGGCTTAAAATTAGACATTTTTAACACCAAAGAAAGGTATGATACGTCCACGTGAACGACTTAAAAACAACTGACTTTTGTATACAAATGACTAACAAACAAAATAGCGTTTAGAGATAAGCAAATCCTTCAATAGGCTAAGAGCGCATTCTATTGGAATTAAAACGACATTTTAAACTTGCAGACCTGGTAATGCATAAGAAGAAAAGATGCATCAAGGCCATGACATGCAATTCAATGAAAATGGAGGTGTAATAAAAGAAAATGCAGAGAAAATATATCTTTTTACTCAGTAGTTTAACCAAGCTAATTTTAATTGATATTTTGGAATATTGGCTTCCATAGGATTGATATTAATTGGTATTTATTTGTAATTATTTACCTTTTTTCTGTTTGGTTAAATAAAACCAGAGTTGGGTTTTATACATAAATTGTATTTAGATACTATTCGGAAAAGTTTTATTCGAACATAAAAACTATTCTAGAATAACTTAAATATATTGAATACAAAAAAGTATTAGAATAATTTTGTATTCGATAATGAAACTATTCGAAGACCCAAGATAGTTTTTTATTCTACAGTAAAATATCTCATATATGGAATAGAATAATCACGTGTATCTATAAACTATTCAATACTTGTATTCGATTTTCGAATACATTTCGGTTTCTAAACTTCTAAAAAATTTCATTTAGTAATTTGATGGTATATGTAGCATTTCCATGTCAAATTCACCCACTTCTTCATGTTCGCCCGATCTAACTCCTTACCTAAGCATATTATATCATGACCAGTTATCCATTAAGAATAATATTTATTTATAGTTCCAATGAGATTGGGGGGGGGCACTATAATATTGAAAATGGTAACATTTTCGGATTTCTTTCACATGGGCGTGCAATACTATGTAATCGAGAATGATTTTTTTGAAAAAATATTCAATTTGTATTTTACCAGAGAATACGATACAAGTATTGTGTACAATTAAAAATTAAGTATAATTTTTAGTGCAAGTATTAAGAGAGTAGTATAAACTATCTTTGATTAAGCAGTATTATACACCTGTTTGAAAGAAATCCGAAAAGATACATTTCTTATAATAGCATAGTGCCCCCCCCCCCCACTAAAATCCAAAATTTATATTTTTAGTATAAAATGTCTTCAAAGACATAATATTATATACCCGTATGAAAGAAGTCCGAAAAGTTTACCATTTTCAATATTAGTGCGCCCCCCCCCCTACGCTAAAATGAAAAATGGATATTTTTTACAAGAACTAAGTGTTTGATAAAATAATATCATACATCCATGTGAAAAAATCCCAAAAGTTAATTTTTCAATATTTTAGTGCCCCCCCCTTACTCGAACTCTAAAATAATTACTATTCCTGATAAATAAAGGGTCATAATGTGATATGCTAAGGTGAGGGGTTAGACCGGGTGATCATGAAGAAATGGTTGCATTTGGCAATGTCAATAAAACAGTTTGGATTTCACCACACTCTCATTTTATACGAAAACAAAAGTCATAATATTGTGTATTTATATAGTTCGAAAATAATGTATAAAAAACAAAAACATCTAAATTCAAAATTTGGAATACAGATTCAAATAAAAGATAGTTTATTCGAATTATTATTCAAATAGAACTAAAAGTATTCTAAGAATCGATCTTCTGGTTCGATATCATCAGACATCGAATGCAGATAGTTTCTCATTCGATATTCGAATACTTTGAAAAGTATTCGATTTTCGAATAGTTATCTAGATAAAACAAAATACTATCTGTATTAGCATCTAGATAGATTGTTATCTAGATATTGCCCAACTCTGAATAACACTTATAACTTGTTTGTATCATGTGTTTATTTTTTCAAATATTTTAGTGAAAAGTTACTGGCGACCGTGTTCTAGAAAAGACCATATCATCCTATTAACGCTACATTATTAAAATTATACCTTGAATTCACTCTTAATGTTTATGAAGATTTTATGTGGCGTTTTTTCATAGTTTGGCAAGTATTTTAATATAAATGAATTTGATAATTTGTAGTTTTTAATTATTTGGTTGGCTGCTTGTTGTAATATGAAGGCGCAAAACCTTTTGATCATAAACGCCTTTGTTTATACTTATATTATTTTGTTTAAATTCATTGATTTTAAGATTCAATAGAGTTAAGTTGGAAGCATTTTTTTTTTTAATTAATATAATTGGTAAATAAATAAATAAATAAATGAGTAATAAAGATTCAGATTAAGAATTAAAATAATCAAAATGAGAGATGGAGAGGTACGATCTGATCTAGAAAAAATTCAAAAATAAATCAATTTGGATAGTTTTAATTATTTGTATTATTTATTTATTTTTTCTTTTATTTCTTTTAGACCTTCATCCAGTGTTGAAAGAAGTAAAGGATCTGGAAGTTGATCTGTTTTGGTCTTAATATGACTATCACATAGTCTTTTAAACTCTAAAATACCTTGCATTATACCTCAACAGTATTTTATGTTTTTACTATCTATTTGTTTTATTTTTCCTTTAAATAAAATTAATATCATTCTGAATGATATTTACTATATCATGACAAAGTTAAATGCAGTATTTTTTTAAAAATTCTTTATTAGTTTACTGATGATATTTTTATATTAAATTATATGATTCATTCATATATTGTATTATCATTTATTGTATATCAATTAAAGTTTAAGGCATTGTTTACATATACTAAATCTGAAATAAGAAATATTTTTATATAGTTTTCTTGTTAAAATTTAATATAAATTAAAAATAGTAAATTCCTTTAATTTTTAAGACTTTTTTTTAAAAGATAAATCTCTGTACGTCAGCTTTGAAATAATGAATAAGAAATAAATATAGAGATAGTAGTTCTTAGGCCCTGTTTTCATAGCAACGCTTTCAAGTTGTGTGCAAGTTACAGCGATCTATACAGGACACTGTAAACTCAACAAACATATGTTCAGACTCAAACTCGCAGACTCACCTATCTGCAGATTCTGTGGCAAGGAGGATGAGACAGCTTATCACATTATAAGCTGGTGTGAACGACTTGTTAGGCTAAGATTCAGCATCTTTGGCGAGGTAAACTTTCCTGACCCAAGCACTAATGAACTGGTCAACCCAACAAGTTTGCTAAAATTTACTGATGCACTAAAAATAGACTTTTAGAAATCAGGCGCACAATAGACCCAAGAGGTCGCGGTGCATTGTGCCGGTGGAAAAAAAAAAAAAAAAAAAAAAAAAAAAAAAAAAGTTGTGTGCAACCTGTAAGGTTCAGTTTATTACCTTTTCCACTCATCTATATGTATTTATAAAAACTGTTTTCCTAATTAGTGCAATACATTTCACTCTGACTTGATCTGCTCCACATTTAACACCAATTGCTTCCAAAGGAGTCTATTCGGGTGCACTCTATGTGATAGTATCTCAGGTTTTGTTTGTCTATTTAACGTCCCTTTTTGCTACTAAGGCTAATCAGACGATGCTGCCAGTGGAAGTCCTAAATTTTGCCTATCCAGGTATAATTAGGATATGGATCTTTAATGAGTACCTGACATCGTACAGGTAAATTGAGTACTCAATTTTATGTCCAAGGGCCACCGTGGGACGCGAAGCTGTGACCTTTAGTATTGTTGGTTGCCATGCTAACCTATATATTTGTTAGTATAGTTGTCTAACATAAAGGTCATTCTTGGAGCAATTCGCCTTGAAATCACTTCCATGAGGCAGTCAGCTGAACAATCCTGGACTGTCTCAAAGGTAATTTCTTCAACTCCCTTTCAAAAACACCAAATTTGCCATCCCACATTAGTTTGCGTTTAGCTAATTTAGCCTCTTATACTTCCTCTATTTGACCTGAAACACCAATTATTCCAACATCTATTAGTAGAATCATCATCTATCAATGGAATTTATCCCAATCCATCAACAAAACTTGTATCAATCTACTATTGTCTCACAAAACCTTCATAATGTATTGATGACGAGGCTTCCAACGACCAAGCTTTCACCCATCTTGCTGTGGGCTTCTTCAGGGCCAATACAAGAATGAGAGTGGAGAAGGGGATCAGTAACTTATAATCTTCCGTCAGGGGCGAAGTCTGTGTTCCCATTGGCTAGCGCCCGAGGGGGCGTGGTCAGGTGGAGGGGGTAGGGGAGGGCTATAGAAATCATAAAACAACCAAACAATATAAACAAAGAAGACAGATACAGACTTAGCAAAAACTGGTACCCTGCACTAAACAACATTAGACAACACAACGTATCTCAGAGAGCTGACAACATTCCCCCTCCCCTACCCCATCCACCTGACCACACCCCCTCGGGCGCTAGCCAATGGGAACACAGACTTCGCCCCCGACGGAAGATTATAAGTTACTGATCCCCTTCTCCACTCTCATTCTTGTATTGGCCCTGAAGGAGCCCACAGAAAGATGGGTGAAAGCTTGGTCATTGGAAAACCTATGACATGGTCAAACCCTGAAGAAGAAATGCAGACAATGGATTCGGACCATGGAAGCCTTAAACAACATTCAAGAGATTAATCAACCTAGTACCAGTTCTCAAACTCCGATGACAGTTTCACTTTATACAAATGCCACCCACTCTTCTGGCATCTAAAAGTATTCAAATATTAATTTCATTAAAGTTTAGGAAATAGAAAGGAGGGAGTTTTTAAGAAATTTAAAAGTTTAATTAAAATGCAGATGTTAATTATTAGTATTGTTTCAATGTACCCAATTTGTTATATCCTTTCAATTAACTATAAGTATTAACCTTATGAGTATTTGTACGAATTTAAGCCATTGGTGGAATGTGTTTACTCGCTTCTAACCAATTCAGAATCAATGAATGAAGTCACCTTAATATGAATTAATGAAATCCATTTATTAATAATGAAACTCACAAACACAGAGATTTTGTTGTAAGCAAAAGTTCATTATAATCTTTTAACCATGAGATGTTGAATTTTTTATTTCTATAACGAAATTCCTACAAGGAGTTAACACCTTCTTCCACTAAAGGCTTTAATAGTGAAAAAAGGTACTTTTTTCACAAATAACTAAAAATGATAAAGTGAATTAGAGAAAATTTAAATGTTTAATAACATATAAGGAAAATGTTGAATACCTGCAGGTGGCTATTGAAGTGATCTTACATTGGGATCTACAGTAAGGGTAAAACATTATTTGCCTGAGACAACCATGATTTTGCAATAATTGTACAGTTGCCAAAAAAGTATTTGCGAACCATAAAAATTTGGGTTAATTTTTAACTACTGACAGAGAATAACATGTAATTAATTTGTTTTGATTCTATGGTTGCTTAAATTCAAAAATATAATAGCAGTTGTCTAAAAAAAAAAATCTTATAACAAGTGCATCAACACAATTAACAGAATTTCATACAAAAAAGTATTTGCAGCTCATATCATAAAATTAATTGTTGGGTTTGGTGAACGTTGTTTAAACGATTTTATTAACAAATAAGGATTTATACAATGGTAGAGGAGTTTTGCATTTTGATTCAGTTGAGCTTTATGTTTGAATTGATAAAGATGCCAAAGAAAAAGAAAAACTTTCTGATCGTGGAAAAATCATTGTTTTGGGTGAGTTGGACAAAAGTTACCGAGAAATCGGAAAATGTATGAAAATCCGGTTTTCAACAGTTCGATATATAGTTAAAATAAAGTTTTTGCTGTCACATCCTGGTCATATAAATACATCAAGTACCTAGTTTTATCAAAATCGTTAGAGCCGTTGTTGAGAAATCGAAAAAAAAATTAAAAAGTTATGAAATAAAGTACCCCCTCCGTTTGACTAATTTTGATGAAATTTTTGCTGTCACATTGCCGGCATATATATACACCAAATACCCTACTTCAGGCTCGTACGGCTTATAGTTTTCGAGCTAGTCTGTTCACATAAACACACATAGACCATTTCGCGGGACTTGGTTATTTCACATTTACATTTAAAACATGTATTTCCGTTGAAAACCGGAAGTCGAAATTTTTTACGATCGCAATACTTTTCCTTACCATATATTTCATATATAGGTAGGTAAGTGAAAGTGAAAAAAAATTGAATGGTAGTGTTGAAAACAAACCCTGGAAAGGACGACCATCCAAACACAAACATCGACTAAAACGTGAAATAGTGCGAAATGCTCTGAAAAATCCAAAATCTAGTGCCCAAAAAATTGCTGACGACTTGGCAACAACATCGGGTAATGCTGTTACGTCACAAACAATAAGAAATGTTCTGCATAATGAGGGAATCAAAGGTAGGCGTCCTCAAAAGAAGCCTTTACTGAGCGAAATAAACCGGCAGAAGAGATTGCGATTTGCAAAAATATACAGAGATAAACCATTAGAGTTTTGGAAAAAGATTATATTTTCGGACGAAAGTAAATTTGAAGTATTTAAACCGGCTAGCATCCTTACAATTTGGAGGGGGGAAAAATACAAGTCTTTAGGCGAAGAATTTGCTGTACAATGTGAAACATGGGGGAGAAAGTGCTATGGTCTGGGGCTGTATGGCATATGAAGGTGTGGGCAATTTGGAATTTATTAAGGGACATATGACGGCCAAAATGTATGTGGAAACATTGCTCCGTAATTTGAAAACAGTTCCAGGAAATTATGGCTCATAGATTTATTTTATTTCCAACAAGACAATGATCCAAAGCATATGGCGAATCTTACCAAAGAATGGCACCTTTACAATGCTCCCCGCAGGCTAAATACCCCTCCTCAGTCTCCTGATATTAATCCAAGTAAAAATTTGTGGCATATTTTGGATCAAAAGTAAGAAAAAAACACATTACAGGCAAAAATTATCTAGAAAGCTGCCTAATAAAGGAATGGAACAACATCGACTCAACTGTGACACAAAAATTGGTTGAATCCATACTGAGGAGATTGGAAATGATTACAAAGACGAAAGGAGGGCACACCAAATACTGAAAATTGTGCAAACAAAAAGACAATGTGATTTTCAGGCTGTGCAATTACTTATTTTGCGTAAAATTCTGTCAATTGTGTTACTGTTAAAATGAAGTTAATTGTTATAAAAAATTTAAGCCAAATTCTTGATTCTTCTTATACAATATTTAGACTTAGAATATTCTTATACAATATTCAAGAAAAAAATATTTATTGAGATATTTCAAGTTACCTATTGTTGTTAAATAAAAAAATTCACGCTGTGCAAATACTTTTTTTGCCTACTGTATATAATGTCGTTCCATCCCGATTTCTACCACATTATTACAATTAAATTTATGATGTTGGCACGGAATGATGGCTTACGGTGTAGGCTTTTAAGATGACGTACACGCAAATGCGATTAACTTAGCGTCCCGGGAAAAGGGTCTTTAAAAGGCAGTTTTCTAAATTTCTTAATTACTTCTCGAAAGGAAGCTGAAAACGAGAAGCTGCCCAAAGCCGAAGTAGGGTGAAGCGGGCTTTTCAAAGTTGGAATGGAGGGTTATCAGAGGGGAGTGGTGGGGGACAACAGCTGGACATTATGTTCTTTTAGTGAGGCGGGAAAGTTATCTCGACTACATCAGTCGGGAAATCTCTGAACTGAACTGTGGATTTCGGAATATCTTCTTGTTTACTGACGTCGGCCGCCATCTTTTACCTCTTTGTATCATCTGGGAGGACAGTTTACTTATATCGATTAGGTGGTGTCAAAATTTATTGTTAAATAAATAATTAAAAAATGTCTGAAATAGCTGAAATGAACGTTGAAGACATGAATCCGGAGCTGGAAATGATGGATAAATTAGGAATATTTCAAAATAATGATAAGAGGTGTTACTTAGTTTCTAATACTTTGCTAGTTTATTCCAGTCTTTTACATTTCACAGTAGCTCTCAAAAAAACTTAAATTACTTTTATAACTTTGTATTTTCATTTGAAGTTGATATTATCCATTATCATTATCCACAACATTATCCATTGAGTAACCAGGAAATATGTGTAGGTCATTATAGGGCTTATTATTTGCAATAAATAAAACCATTTCATTCCTCCCTCGTCTGATTCCATTTTCAGACAATAGAATAAAACCATTACTATTGAGCAGTTTTAAATTTGGATGATAAATAGGCCAAGAACATATAGATCTTACTGTACATTGAATACTGAGCTAAAATGGATTTAGTGTATTTCGAATTCATTGATGGCTTGGCCCACCTGTCAACCATCAATAACATTACTATGTATAGCTAAACTGTAATTCTGGAAAATATGGTAATCATTTAAATACAAAATTTTAATGTAAAACTACACATTTTGGTGGTCTCTGAGTATAATTTATAGAATATTTTGAGGAGAATGGGCAAAAAAAGATGGAAGATGGTTGCCCGTGACAGAAGAGAGTGGAGAAAGATTCAAAGAGAAGCCTCTCTTTGAAAAGCCTCAGGGTCCTTATAGGACCGTAGCGCTAATAATTAAATGAGTATAATTTATGAGGATTTGTAAATTAATCTTCTGTTGTCATTCCTTTTTCCCAAATTGAATTTTTCCACTTGGTTTACTTAACTATGTCCATTGTAATTACAATACACTCAATTAAGAGGTGTGATGAATTAAAAAAAAAATTAAGAGGAGAAGAAATGGCCTAGTAATTTTAGTAGCATATGATTGAGTTAAATAAACAACCATGTATCTAAAAAAATATCTTTTAGTTGTTTATGTCTTGGTAGGATTTTTAAAAAATGTCTGTAAATTTGATGCAGATTTATTAAATAAATAAAAATTGTACAATTATTAACCTTCTAATAATTCTTTAATTTATGTCCATACCTTCATTTATCAAGAATAGATTTATCCTGAGACATTTACTTCATTTGATATTTTAAAAGTATTTTTCAAATCCAAAAAATGCCATAATACAAAGCATTGCAGTATGTTTTAACTTTTTTTCTTTTCTTTATCTGTATCCTTTGTGCCCTAAGGCGTGGAGTTAATCTTCCTCTGTCCTGAGCTATTCTTATCTCTGCCACAGAGCATCCCCTCTCACTTGCGAGATCCTCAACCAGATTCAATGTATGTAAGTAAGCCTTGGTATTCCAATTGGTTGCTGCCCCCGAGTTCATTCCTCCAATAGCCAAATCATCTCTCATTCTCCAACCATGGCTGAACCACTTGAGCTGGCGTTCGACAAGAGCATCGCAAACGGGTCTAACTCTCAAATGGTTTTGTTCCTCACTTGGTCACACTAGTTTTCCCTCCAACTCTTCTGAGAAACCTCATTTCTGCCCCCATAATTAGGCCATTCTAGCATGGCTGGTTAACTTTCTGATCCCTATAGTAGGACTAAAGGAGCAGTGTCTTGAATTGATGAATCTCAACTTGACTTCTTACTTATCCCTTGCTTTGCTATTAGAGAATTAGGTATCTAGTAGAACACACCGTTGGCTTTTCTTTCAAGTTTCAGTACCTCCTTTAGAATCCTTATATACAGCTTTGATGGCATTTATTAAGTTTAGAGGTATCCTCTTTTGCTTAAGTGCACTCCATATTTCCTGATGGGGGATCATTTAAAATGCTGCTTTAAAATGTAGAATTCCGAGATAAGCTATGCAACTATGGTCTAAAGCATTTTTGGGAGTAGATGTGATCTTGCGTTGGCTTAAACGGTTGAAAAGCCTTTTCTTCCTCTAAATCCTAATGTAAACCTTATACAGAAAACATATTTTAACATTAGAGATTTTTAGTTAATGTAAAGAACAAACAAACAAAGAATAGCGTATTTAGAAATAGTATTAATGATATGCAAAAGCATATGATACTATTTTAGTAAACATTTTCATCTTTGATGATTGTTTATTTAATTCCTTGTTACATACATTGATTGTCTATCATAACAAAATTGAATAATAGACACAACTCAAACAAAATATCAAAATCTATTGACCATAGATTTTTGTAGACCCTACATTGTCTACACGACAACACTTTATAATCCCCAATAGAACTTGAAAAAAATGGCTTTTGGGATAGTGAAATTCTACTTCACTTGAATTTGTAAAATCATAAGCCATTGTGAACGGATCTAGTCCTTACTTATTTCTTTAATTTGTTATAGCTAACTAAATCTATTCAGGTTTGTTAAGTTTCTTTTAAAAACCACATTGTTATTTATAAATCTTTTTTTTTTTTTTTTTTTTTTTTAATGCTGTCAATAATGTATAAATGATATTTCTTTTACTCTAATTACAAGTATTCATTAAAGTATTATGCATTTTATTTTTAGGTGCATAATGAAAAGACGGAAAATATTTGAATACAGAATTCAAAAATTTCCTAAATCAAAGGAAGATGTATTAGGATATATCAATCACGAAGTTGATTTATTGATGAAAATCAAGCAAAAATGACAAGTAAAATAATACTCCAATTTCCTCTGCTATTCTAATTTCACATTATTTATTGTTATGTCTGAATTCCAGGAAAAGGGGTTAATGCAAAAGAAATGTAATTTGGTGTATCGTATTGCCAATCGAATTAATAGGCTTTACAATATTGCAATTCAAAGATTTCCTAGTGATTGCAAAATATGGTTGTGCTATATAAAATTTTGCAAGAGAATGGTTAGTAAGTTATATCATTCATGTTTTTTTTTTATTCCATTTATAATGCTATATGATATTTTCTGTTAACCGTTAATGTACATGTTTACTATAGTAAAGTTATTTACCTTCACTAGCTGCATTGAAGATGGCCAACACAGTATATCAGAAAGGTTTGACTGATGTACAGTGGACCCTCTCTATATCATATTGAAAGAAATGAAACAATCCATGGTTTGTTATACGGAGTTATTAAAATTATTATGAATAACATAAATTATTTTAAAGATATTTTGGTGCACTTTCGTACTTGTTTGATTAATGGAAGTAACTTTTAAACTCTTATAACCTGTAAAAAAAGAAATTTCAATGAAGAATAGACAAATTAGAAATTTCTGTGAAGAATAAATATTGTTCTACTAGTCCCTTGCAAGAAGAAGAGGCGGGAAGTAATCTGTTATAAGTACGGATAATGGTTTTTTTATGCAAATTCAGTTTTACGACTATGATATCAAAAAAGAATATGTTTGGTAATTTTCATTTTAATTCCCGACCAACCTTAATGGTTTAGTTAACATACAGGCACTATTGAGAAATTTAATTTTTAGCTCCTTTGGCAGTCAGTTTTATTTCATTAAATTACAGTAATTAATTATTTGTGAAAAATAACTTAAATAAATCTTATGATTTGCTTGAATTTCAATTATTTTAAATTTTTTTTTTTTTAATACCTTTAAAGAGAACTTGTACCTGAAATCATAGAGGCTCGGGATCTTCATTTTATGTCCTGTCTGAGGGACAGCATAGCCAAGGATTTTTTATTCCCATTAATAAATCCTATGGCCACTGCGGGACGCTAACCCATGACCTTTTGTATTGTAGGTTGCCATGCTATCCACTACACCACTGGTGAACCCAGATTTTATTTTTTATTTAAACTATAAATCATACATTAATTTTTTTTTTTTTTTTTTTGTAATCTGTCCATCAGTAAATACCTCCTTAGCCATAAGATTTCTTTACCATTTTTTTTTTTTTTTTTCAATTGTATAAAAAGCCACAATCTACCCCTTAATAATACTAGGAACTCAACATTACAATCTGTTACTTTGTTTTAATGGTTGTGCAAAGAGCCATAATTATATTTTACTAGTAATTAAGTTCATAGATATTCATAACACTATTTTAGGTTTATCCATAGTAAAATTTAATATTCAACAAGTTTTAAAAACCTTATATGATGACTAATCTACAAAGTTGTGGTAATCTAACTATCCACCCCCCCCCCCTTGACTAACACTAACCTTAATTAAACCATAATTATTTTGGTCTTTTTTATCCTATTTTTATTATTTTAGGTTTTTTATCCTATAATAATTACCTCTCACAAAGCTTCTCCTTCAGGCTCTGAGTTTACTTGGGTTCGCCGTATTGTAAATTCAACACAATAATTCACCCATCACTTTTGAAATATACAACCTTAGTTTTCAATAATATATTCATCTAGGATTGCTTTATAATATTTACTATACCTTAAGTTTTTTAAATTTATTAATGTACATTGTACATTTATCTTTTTAGAAATTTTATACCTGTGTCAGCCGGTTACTCGATCAGATGTTGGAATTACACAAAGATAAACCAGCTCTTTTTAAATTAGCTGCAAATTGGGAATTCGATGAATGCCATTCAATAGAACGTGCACGCAAGTTTATAAGACAAGGTCTTCTTAATCACAAAGAATCTAAATTACTCTTTGCAGAAGCATTTAGGCTTGAGCTGTCAAATATTAATATGAAAATGGAACAAGCTAAAGGTTATTTTTTTTATTTTCTTATATGAATAGATGGAGTTGATAGATTTTTATTTTGTACAAATTAAATTACAGGCTCCAATGAACTAGGAATATTTAAAATTATTACAATAATAACAAAACTTGTTACAATTTTTACAAAAAGTTTTTGTAAATGACTAACTATAACATCTTCTTCGCTCACATTAAGAAAATTAATATATCAGTCTGTAAAGTAAATAAATAAGTACACCAATGATAAATAAACTAACAAAACAAAAACAAATAGACTAATAATAAATAATCTAATGATAAAATTCCACAGAATGTTAAGTTTCAATGAAACATACATTTATTAATTTTCAATTGGTTTCCATTATGTTTTAAGTGCATTGATTACAAACAATTAAATATTATTAAGCTTTGACGAACAAATGATCCCCTAGAATCAACTTAGGAATAATTTCTGATTGGAGCTTTCAAGAAGGTTTGCCAGAGATTATCGAAAGTTAAGTAGTTTAAAAAAAAAAAAAAAAAAAAATTACGAGTATTCAATCATTGAAACCGGAATTACAATATTTAAATGATTGATTTTTATTTGAAAGTCCAATGTTTATTATCAAGATTGCTTAGGATAAACTTGCGTTCTTACTACCGGTCATCTGAAATAGAACTATCTCTATTAGTTAACTTGAGCTTTAAGTAACAAATACTCTTATAGTGTTCTGAAAGTAATAATATTTATAAAAAATAGGTTAAATTCAGAATCTATCAAAATCAGAACACTAAGTGTTTTTTTTTATTGACTCATGAAGGTCATCAATACAATTTTTTATCTAGTCTAATTTGAATGAATATACTTTTTCTGTTAACGTTATGACTAAAGATCTGATGTTTACTTAAAAAATAACTTGAGTTCAGGGAAAAAACTTATAACTTTTAATTTTTAGAAAACAGTTTAGTATTTGAGTGCTATCTCTTTAATCCAAACACTTCTGAGAGAGTTAATGATGGGTAGACAAAAAGTTTTAATCAGTAACAAATTTCCTCTTAGTTCCTCATTTACTTTTACAAAACTTATGTAATTATTATAAAAATAATTATTGGGCGTTTTTGAACCTTAACCTCTATTTGGTTCTCAAGATATTTTAATTGTTTTAGAAAAAGGAGAAAATGAGGAAAATAATTCACCGGCTGATCCAGTGATCGAAGGGAATTTGCCAGAGCTTATTTACGCTTCAGCTGTTAAGACAATAAATAATGTTTCCTTTCTGGTAGAAATGCTTAATATTGCTCAAGAGTACAGTTTTACATCATCTCTTCAGGATAAAATATTAGAGTGAGTTTTTTAGAATATTGAGTTATACGTAGATTAATTATAGTTTTCAGTAAAATAGTCATACTCTAACAAGTTTTCTTATTACCCTTTTGTTTCAGAATGATGCGAAGTAAATACCCTAATGAAGAGGTTACTTGGGATACTCTTGCGAGAAGAGAACTCGAGCTTAGTGGTACTCTTAAGGAAAGAATAGGGTTGGTAAACATTAGTAATTTATTATTTTCCTTTTCTTTTTATTGTGAATAATACTTGCATTATGAGATATCCTCGTAATTTAGTGTTACAATGATTTTACACTTTTAATGTTTTAAAAAAATATTATTATTCAAGGAAATGCATCTCTGTCTATGAGGATGGTATTAAAAATGTTCCAACAAGAAAAATGTGGTCACTTTATCTTAATTATGTTCTTGAAATTAATGAAGACCTTACTACTTTACCTACATTCAAGAAAAACTGTTTAAAGCATGTTTTCGAAGCTGCACACAAGGAAAACATGCTTACTGAAAAACATTATTTGCTATGGGTAAGTTAATTCATTTATATTAATAAATGTAGTTGTATATGAATTTTTAATTTTTTAATGTTAATTAATTGGCTATTGGCTATTAAATATTAATTGGTTGTCAATCTCCTCTGTTTGGGCGCCAAATGTTATTATTTTTTCTTTTTGTAAAATAGAGTAAGAAGAAACAAAGGTAAAGTTAATTTGACCAGAAAAGTTTTGGTTGGAAATAAAAATATCTACTAAATATTTATATGTTGGCTTAGAGTATGGTTGGTTCTAGAACATTGAGATCATGAGTTCCATGTTACGCAAAATATGAATTAATGAATTTAGAAATTAAAAAGTATGATAAGTTAATTTAAATAATAAAAATAAAACATTATCTTGAGATAAGTTTTGACAATGGTTGGAACTGTGAGAACACCATCAGGTAGGTTTTCTTGTGATTTGACTCCTTACACATTTCTAAAAGTGGTCAAAGCTATCACCAGTAGTCCTATCCTTTCATTCAACTGGCGAAACAGTGTCATTCAGGTCTACCCTACTTTTGTTTTCTTCTTATGCATTTTTAAATATATGGAAGAAATTCTAATTTGTGCTTACGTTTTTTTTTTTTTATTGTCTTTCAATAAAATCAGAACATTATGTAGAACCAATTGGTCACATTAGATTGTCATTTCAGAAATAAATAGACCTTATAAGACTGCTAACGTAAATCTATATCATTTTTAATAAATTTAGGTGAGGAAAGTTGAAAACGTAGACACCTGCAAAATACTCCATTGGGGGACCGAGAAGCTAACTACAAGCAGTAAACTCTGGTCGTGGAGGCTGCGCTACCACCTCAGCAAATCTGATAAGGAAGGAGCTTTGGCTGTATTAAAGGAAATCAGCTCCAACCCCGAGATCCCTGATCAAACTAATCTTTGGTTGCTAGTTCTCAGGTGCTACCAAATCATTGATTCTGCTGAGGTACATTTATTTATTCGAATAAAACCTGGCTAACAATTTTTTGGAATGTACATTATTTAATATTTATGGCATAACTTGATTTTCTGTCTTTTGGTAGCTTAATTTTCTTGTTTTACTTACCCCTTTATATCTGTCTGATTTCATTTTATGTCATTGAAATTTCTCAATAATGGACAGCTGTGGGGGTAGATAATTAAAAAAAAATCATGTTCATGGAACCAAGTCCTTTTGTTTTTCATGAGGTCCGATACATGTATCTTGCTGACTTTAAATTTAGCCACTAAACTCCATATAAACTCCATAAACTTTTTTTTT